>OZ026508.1:8568089-9050589 GCA_964019985.1 Aurelia sp. 4 Dawson et al 2005
AGCGAATAGGATGAAATAGAGCACTAGAAAACAATGAAAGAAGGTTTAGCAAGAGGGACTTAAAGATCTATCATCTCAAGCCACGGGAGGTGGCCTGATCATAGACAAAATACTGGTACATCATAAAGACCATGAGAAGAGTTGAATAATAATAATAATAATACTAATAATAATAATAATAACAATAATAATAATAATAATAATAATAATAATAATGATAATAATAATAATAATAATAATAATAATAATAATAATAATAATGCATTTAAGTCAATTAAGTTCTTCTTCCTTGAAACAAGCACATTGCGTGCCTCAGACATCAAGGGTTTTCCTCAGGATATTGGCTGTTCCTAATAGGGCAGAAATTTGTAAGCTTGAATTTATCCGAGGAAGTCCAATGTTCTTTAAATATTCTCCAAGCTTCTTTGTTGTACAACCAAGGGCTCCAACAACGATAGGCACTACCCAGGCCTTAACGCTCCACGTTCTCATGATTTCCAACTTTAATTCTTGATACTTGTCAATCTTTTCCTTCTCTTTCTTTGTAATGTTTTGATCTGAAGGTACGGCAATATCTATTATTTTGCAGGTTTTGTTTGCCTTGTCAATAACCACGATGTCAGGTTTTCTTGCCTCAATAACTCTGTCTGTCTGGATAGTAACATCCCAAAGGATTTTGGTTTTCTCGTTTTCTGCTATGCTCTTGGCCTTGTGTTCATACGAGTTCTTGCTGCATTCAATATCATATTTGCAACAGAGCAGCCAGTGAATACGTAGACCTAATTTGTCATTTCTTTTCTTTTAATCTTTCTGTGCGAGGTTTTCAAATCCACTTACCAAATGCATTACGGTCTCAGAATGTTTGTTGCATAGACGACACAAAGGACTAATGTTTTCTTTGTAAATTTTTGACTTAATTGCATTGGTATGCAAGGCCTGATCTTGTGCGGCACACACCAAGCTTTCTGTTTCTCTCTTCATTCTTCCATTCTTCAGCCAGTCCCAAGATTGATCACTAGCTACCTCTTGAAAATCCCTAAAGTATTGTCCATGAAGTGCCTTCTCTTTCCATTTCCTTTTCCTTTCATCGGCGAGTTCAATTTTCAGCCTTGGGCTCACAAACTTTTGACAGTCAAGCTCAACTGCGATCTCTTTCAGGAGGTAATCTTCGCTTGTCATTGAATATTTACTTAACTGGGCCTTTTCGAGCATGATACAATCTTTCACGCTCATTAACACTCTGCCCCCTGCTTTACGCTTGATGTACAGCCTTTCAACGTCTTCTCTTGGGTGCAAAGCACCGTACCGTGATAACATCTTCCTTGTCTTCCTGTCCATGTCTTCCATTCCTTCTTTGTTCCAGTTGATAATTCCTGCACCATATCTCAATAACGGGACTGCCCATGTGTTGATTGCCTGAAACAAATTCCCTGAATTCACAATGCTTGCCAAAAGTCTTGGAACACCTCTGCTAATTTTGCCTTGTTTTGCGATTTCCCCCTCTCCCCCTTAGAACAATGTTGTTTGTGGTCAAAAAATTGGGATGACAGGACGATCCGCGACTCTGCTGGAATGCTGGGACAATAACCTTCGAAATCAACATTGTTTCGGGGGAGAGGGGGTATTTGAACCTAATGGCTATGGTTAGAAATGCGGATTATGAAGAAATGGCCTAAGTGTTCCAAGGACTTTTGGCAGGCGTTGCAGCTTTGATTTACGGAGGCTGGTCAAACGTTTGAAATACTCTTTTCTGGTTGATTCTTTCACTTGCTCATGACATATGCCATCTTTTTCTGCAATACCCAAATACTTGTATCCATCACTACCCACCTCTCCTTCCATAACTCAGTAAAATGTATTGGAAGTGTATTTGGAATGACAATAATAATAATAATAATAATAATAATAATAATAATAATAATAATAATAATAATAATAATAATAATAATAATAATAATAATAATAACAATAATAATAGATTCAAGAAAAACAAGAAATTTTCAGTGAAATATTTCGGTCTTATGTAGATCTTCTTCAGTCACAATGTGAGTAAATTACAAGAGTGTACTATAACGATAAAGGGAATAATTATAAATTCGATTTAAGAGTTCTAAAGATTTCCGTGGAATTCTTGATTCTAATAATCTGGCGTCGATTGCCGATAACGAATTGGATAAGCACATAAGAACATAAAGCCAGAAATAAGAAATAAATACAAGGAAATGCTATTACATATTCAAAAACTTGGGAATAGTTTATAATGCGTTTTTGCTAGTTCACCCATGGTGCTGTTCATTCCATGAGGTTCTTTTGTGTCCAGTCTAGTGATCCATTTGTCCTCAAAGTTACCTACGTCGGTTTCATTTCCTTCCACTTGCTGCAAAATGTGCACTTTCAAATTCCGATCGAAATTACAGTCTTGACTGTTGAAAAAGTGTCTTCCGAGTTCCGTTGCAGAGGGATCATTCTTCGAATCAAAAACGCATTACAGTTCGCTTAACTCAGTACTTAACTCAGCTCACTTAATAATATATTTCCCTGCTTCCCACCGAATTATGTCAAATATGATCGATGGATTAATTGCAGAAAGCCAGGGTTTTCATTGGAAGATATACCACTGTCTTTTCCGCAACCTTTCAAACTACTCTAAATGACAAAAGAAACAGAAGACGAAAAAAAAAATATCTTTGAAATTGCTGGTAATATTAAGATTGGTCGATAGTTATCCATCAATGTTTCAGGGCAGGACTTGAAAAGGGGTAGGATTTTGGCAACTTTTAATTTACCAGGTACCGTTGAATCTCTCAAGGATCTATTTATGATATAGGTTTGAGGCTCACCTAAAGCCAAGAGAATACTTAACTCAGTACTTAACTCAGTTGAGAGTTGGACTAAGCAAGTTGAGTACTCAGTTGAGTACTCAAATCAGTTGAGAGTTGGACTAAGCAAACTCAATTTTCACAAATTCAGACACAATTTTAAAGATACAATAAACCCAATGTGCCCAATAAATGATGGCATAGAGGACACGGAACACCTTTTGCTGCTCTGCAGTTCTTTCACAGAGTATAGGCGCAGTCTTCTCGCTGGTGCTAACGATGTGCTCCAAACGCACGGATATTCCGAGTCTCTGAACTCTAATATTTTACAGATTCTTTTATACGGGGATAAAAACCTGCCTTTGGAGGCAAATGCTTTAATCCTGAACTTAACGATTAAGTTTATTTTGGAAACAGAACGCTTTGATTAATCTATCCATTTCCCTACGAATACCCCCATACCCCAACCCTATTTGTATTTAGTGTTGTTCGTGGTTACTTTTTGCGTAATAGTTTGAGGTAGCTTGCAACCAAGTAAGAAATTTTCTTTCCAACCTAAATCTTTGGGTTCGAAGAACGAACAAATTTTATCCAGGTTTCAAAGTCTCAGACTTGTTTATATCTGGAATTACTTGGTAACAAGCTACCTACACTCAAAGTTTAATGCCGTATTTAATTGTATGTTGTTCGTTTATGTTTTTCGTTCCCTCGTTGTTTCTTTGCGTAAAGTTTCTTGTTTTGTCCTCGTTTTGTTTCATGTAACCAAGGGGTAGCCGTGTAATCTCGCTCCTCTTGGAATTGTCCCTGTAGTGTCGTAGAGTCATAATTAGAAAGTAAAGTAGAACGTAACTAACATTGTAAATTTTTTATCTGAATGTAAAAAAAAGCCAAGAGCGGCATCTTTCAGCATTTTGGGAGGCAGGTTATCATGCCCTGGCGCTTTTGTAGATTTTTAGATTGAGAAGGTGCCTAAGCACCTTTTGCTTTGTGATAAGATGAGACTTAAAATGGGTGCTAGCTTGATTTATGTCACCTTCATTCCGCCAGTTGAAAATAGATGGTAAATTCCTACACAGCTTCTCGGCACATGTAGTAAAATGGCGCCAGAGGGAATTTGCAATGGTATTTTTGTCAGTTGTGAGCTCTCCAAAAATATCAAACGCAGTTGAATATGATTATGATACAGATTCATTGCCCGTTGGGTAAAGCTTCTTCACCATTTTCCAGAACTCCTTAGGATCATGGGCATTTTCTTCCATTATTGTCCTATTATAGGAGGCCTAACTTTTTCTGACACTGCATTGACCTTATTTCGGTATTGCCTGTACAGAGACCAGTCGTAACTGCTGCCGCTTCTTTTAGCTCTCTTCAGATGGTAATCCCTTGTCTTTATCAGCTTCGTTATTCAAAATTACCATATGCTGTTTCCAAGTCAGGTGCATTGTAGACCTGCCCCCAGGGGGCATCCCTCAGGTCGTTATTAAATCGTGCACTATTGCAGTTCTTGTAGTTTCTGCAGCTTATTACACGGGGTTTGAATCGCAAACTGTTCAATTTTCGCACGGTCCCAATCATACAATGATCGCTGCAACCAGATTCAAAGGCAATAGTCTTTATTATATGGTGTGGCATGTTGGTCAAAACGAGATCAATTAGACTTGCAGTCTCCTCAGTAATTCTCGTGGGAGACATCACCATTTGGTAGAAACCAAAACGTGAAATTATTGATTTCAAAGGCCTGTTGTTTCGTTCTTTTTTATAATCGCAGTTAAAGTCACCCAACAATAAGGCTTCTTTTCCTCGCAACTGACCTTTTCAAACATTGTTTCAAACTTCTCGTTCAAATCCTCTGGGAGATAGTCTGAGGTATCTGGAGGCCGATATACATGACCCACAACCAAAGGCTTTGACTTGTTGAATAGAGCTTCTATCCAGATACAGTCAATGCTATCAGCTTCCAAATCGAATCTCCTGTGGGATGTTAGTGATTGTGTGACGTAAACAACGATTCCTCCTCCTTTACACTCACAGAAAAAAGGTGGCTTTCAGGGGTACTATATAGTACCTAGGGTACTTCAGCACCTAGAGTACCCTTAGGTAATCTAGAGTACCCTGTATGGTACTTTGAGGGTACTTTGGAATACCCTAGGGTACTTCAGGCCAGAAAAGGTACTCCAGAGTACCCTTACGACTGAAAATATCACGTGATTTACACAAAGTGTTCGAAAATGGAATGTATTTGCGTTATCTTCTTCTCTTGAACACAGTTGAATTTTGAAGTTTCGTTGCTGCAGCGAAGGTTTGAAGGAAAGAAAGGAAAGAATATCGCGAAGAAGGTAAGCTTTAATGAATTTATTTCACCCGAATTGACAAAATATGATTGATGAGTAGGATGATGCATTTTACTGGCATACAATTGCTTCATTAACTTTATCTGAAATAGTGAGAAAGTCCCGAGAAAGTTGGCAACGCGTTGCAGGTTTATCGACTTGCCAAAATGCGTCTCTCCCACTGAGTTGAGAGCAAACTCAGCCTAGCCCTGTTTCGTTATTTCACCTTACTGAAATTTTACCCTCAAAGAAGCATTGGGTTTTGTTCATATCGCCTCTTTCAAAAGATTATCTGGCCTACGAATCGGTTGACGTACCTACCGTTGTTATGACATCGGGTACATGGAATAGGCCTAAGTAAAGGCAGCAAGAAATACTTCTATACATACTTGCCATTCTGCTTGTTTAGGAAATAGTATTCTCTACCTGAATCCCAACTTGCTTGCATTTTGTAGTAGGTCAGTTCCTTGACCAACATTACGCACAGTGATCCAGATTTCGAATATTAGGGAATAAATTGAAAAAAATGAACCTTCGAAAATGCAAGTCTGGTGTCATTTTCTTAAAAAAGGATACACTGAGGGTTAACACAAAGCAAACCGTTTGAAAATCGGGCTAATATGAGCGGAGAAACATGCTTCCAAAGTTAACCGAAGTGGCAGGTGTTTGTTTACATTGAGACTTCCGGTCAGACTGCCACTACAACAACAATTTTCAAACTCCCATAGCGCAGCTTTCCGTTGTCCGATTTTCAAAACTTTTTTTCAGTTGATAGCCTATTCTATCTACTTTAAGATCATGTAATTGCTGAATCGATACAGCAAATGGTTTCCCCATTTTAAGGCATCATTTCTTTTACATATTTTCTCAAAAAAATTCCCTGTAAAAATTCAATATCTCAATTTCAAAGCTGAAACAAAAAAAGCAAGCGTTTGCAAGCGTTAAAATCCATTTTTGCATTAAACTTCAATATCTTGGCAACGTATCTTTCAAATATTTCGTTTTAATTCGTTTTAAAAACTTGCAAAAATTTTTTTCAAAATTACTACCACTTTGTCTGAAAAATATGATGATTATGATGAATATACTATTTACCCATGTCATCCGGTTAAAGATCCAAAAATCACTAACAAAGTGCAAGTAAATATTTTACAGGGCTTTTTAAGGCCTGGGCCGAGCTCACACACCTTTGAGAAACCTACTTTTAAACAATTTTCATTGTTCTCTGTTAATAACAGT
Source organism: Aurelia sp. 4 Dawson et al 2005 (assembly GCA_964019985.1). Lineage (NCBI taxonomy): Eukaryota > Metazoa > Cnidaria > Scyphozoa > Semaeostomeae > Ulmaridae > Aurelia > Aurelia sp. 4 Dawson et al 2005. The sequence continues at coordinate 8,574,478 of OZ026508.1, forward strand.
TTCAAACCTACGCACATTCTGTTGCCATTTATCGGTTTTGTGACGAACCCTGTATACTTGTTTTAAAACATCCTGTAATTTGTTAACTGGAGTGAAAAGATTGTTTTCAAACTTTAGCTTCTCTGCTACAGCTCGTAATTTTGCTGCCACTGGAAGGTTTCTGTCCGAGAAATTTTCCTCTTCAACAGTCTGATCAAGCAAATCGCCATTGGCTATTTCCACATCCATTTTAGTATCCATCAGAATTTCGAGAGTGAAAGGCGATGATGATAATTACCGACTAAGGTTCATGTCTATGACTTTCTCCTCAAAAAGAACATTTTGGTTTGTTCCATTTGTTTTCCCCAGAGACTTGAGGAAATTTACAAAGGTTAAAGGCAGTCTGTCAAGCATTTGATTGGGTGATAATGACAATACAAAGAATAGGAAATTTGAATGGCTGATGATCCTCTGACTTTCTACAGCCGTAGAAAGTCAAGAAGATTAGCCCTCCTTTGTTACAAATACACAGATTCACAAAGAAATCCGTTGTGTTGAACTCTGATTGTTGCGGCTAATCATTTACGTGACAGACTGCCTTTAAGGACTACGTCAATGTTGATAATCAAGATCAGTTTCAAGAAAAATATGAAGCATAAACAACTGTAGTTGATCAAGATCTTGAAATAGGATGTATCTTATCAAGGGGTACTTTTACACGTTGGAAGGACAAGTGCAATGTTTAGTGTCAGATATCTAAAAATAGTTGGAAAAAGTAGGGTTGATGGTAGGAGTTGTCATTGGCTATTATGTGAATTTTGTGGTGTTTGTAATGGCAAAGCAGATATGTCACATTGGATGAAATATAAAAAAATCATACAGTGTGTTAACTCCGCCCAAGCCTTAAAAAGCCGTGTAAAGTAATTACTTTCACTTTGTTAGTGATTTTTGGATCTTTAACCGGATGACATGGGTAACTAGTATATTCATCATAATCATCATATTTTTCAGACAAAGTGGTAGTAATTTTGAAAAAAATTTTGCAAGTTTTTAAAACGAATTAAAACGAAATATTTGAAAGATACGTTGCCAAGATATTGAAGTTTAATGCAAAAATGGATTTTAACGCTTGCAAACGCTTGCTTTTTTTGTTTCAGCTTTGAAATTGAGATATTGAATTTTTACAGGGAATTTTTTCGAGAAAATATGTAAAAGAAATGATGCCTTAAAATGGGGAAACCATTTGCTGTATCGATTCAGCAATTACATGATCTTAAAGTAGATAGAATAGGCTATCAACTGAAAAAAAGTTTCGAAAATCGGACAACAGAAAGCTGTGCTATGGGAGTTTGAAAATTGTTGTTGTAGTGGCAGTCTGACCGGAAGTCTAAATGTAAACAAACAACTGCCACTTCGGTTAACTTTGGAAGCATGTTTCTCCGCTCATATTTGCCCGATTTTCAAACGGTTTGCTTTGTGTTAACCCTCAGTGTATCCTTTTTTAAGAAAATGACACTAGACTTTCATTTCGAAAGTTCATTTTTTTCAATTTATTCCATGGTCTGGATCACTGTTTTACGGAAGCCTGCTGCCTTAGCATTTTCAACATGGTACAGTTTCTTCGAACTTTTCGAGACTTCTTTGATATCTTTTATTCACATCTAATTCATGTTTTGGTAACGATTAGGTCTTTTAGTTCCAAGAATTTTCAAGTCTTCCAAAGACTGTACCTATAACAAAGTTTATATCTGAGAACCATATTTTCCTGAACTTTCTTGTCAGGTCTGGCACCTGTGGTGATGCTATGGAATTGAATTTATCTTTGCTGTTTTCAAGAAACAGACAATCTAGACTTGGTAAAGACAGAAATCAAAGTAGGTCAAGGCAAGCAAAAGATGCGACACAAAAATCCCATGAAAATGGAGAAACGTTGGCATGACTGTCAAAGCTGTGAAACGCTCTGTGTTTTGAAAATTGGAACGAAACAATTGTAATCTTAGGCATAAGCGTAGCGGAGAATAAACTTTAGGTAAGGGGGGGGGGGCTGCCCGATAAAAGATCCATTATTTACGAAAATTTTGCCCATCTTTACGCTGATTTTCTGCCTGAAGCTGGGAGGGCTGCAGCCCCCTTAGCTCATGTTCATGTTCATGTTCATTATAAATTCAAATTCTCTACCTACAACAACAACCAACTACTGCAAATAATAAATAACAAAATACAATATAAAGGCATACAATGAAGATTTAATAAAAAAAAAAAAAGAAAGAAAAAAAAGTAGGTAAGAGAATTCTTAAAGGAGGAACTCTCTCAGTAGTTAAACTAATCGAGGAGAGAGCCCCCCCTTGTTGTTGAGCTTAACATATTCAAAAAGGCTGAATTTCTGAAAATAATTTTTCGGGTGGACAGACTTGTTAGAAATTGCAAAAGTGTAAATACTTTAATGATCTGTTGAGGCGAATTTACAAAGGCCTTATGCCAAAAATATAATGCAAAAGAATGTAAGGAAGTACCTTCACACGCAAGCCAGACGGAATGAGCAAAGAGACCTCCATGACACCAGCACGGTGGCCACCCCCAAGAGGAATCCCCATGGAAAATGACCACCCCACCAGAAACCCAAAGAAGCCCCCTGACCCACCCCCACACAGCCCACATACAACGGCACCCCCTAATATCGAGTAGCAAAGAAGTGCGCTTTTGTTTTGGATTTAAAAACCTGTATGGATTGGCTTTCCCTAATGATGACTGGTAAACTGTTCCATGACTTGGCACCGGCAAAACGTACTGATTTCAGGCCATATTGAAGACTCTTCTTCCCTGGCAAAAAGATATCACCTTTTGAAGCTTGCCTGGTACTATGTTGATGAACAGATGATACAGATTCGAAGAAGTTATGGAAATGAACAGGAGAGATCTTGTGTACAGACTCATAAACAAATGAAGCTAGCTTAAGGTCAAAAAGATCATAAAGTCTAAGAATATTTGTACGATGGAATATGGGTGCAGAAGGGGAGCAGCTAGGTTGAAAAGAAATAGCTCTTAATACTTTCTTTTGAAGAACATAGATTGGCTTAATGTATGAATCAAAAGCTAAGCCCCAAACTATGAGGCCATATTGAAGAAACGAAGAAAATAGAGAATAATACAAGCACACCAAAACATTAAGAGGCAGTAAATGCCTTAGCTTAAAAAATATTCCACAAGTTCTTGCAAGTTTCTTTGAAAGCTCACTTAAGTGAACCTTCCAGCTTAAGTGTTCATCCACAAGAAGTCCAAGAAATTTAACATACTTTGTTTGTTTAATGTGACTTTTACCAATCTTTATAACAATCTGTAATGGCAAAACTTTACGAACAGAATGAAAGATAACAAAATTTGTTTTATCAACATTTAATGCAAGTTTATTTATATCAAGCCAGCGTTTAACTTGTTTTAGTTCTTTGTTAACAGTTTTTTCAAGTACAGTTAAATCTCCTGATTCACAGTAGATGTTAGTATCATCAGCAAATAGGTAAAATTTCAATTTAGAGGAAGTATGTGGTAAATCATTAATAAATATAAGAAAAAGTAGGGGACCAAGAACAGACCCTTGCGGAACTCCACATGTCACATCAAGGACAGTAGAGTTAGAGTCATTAACATGAACAAACTGCTTTCTATTAGATAAATAAGATGAGAACCATTGTAATGGTGTTCCCCGGATTCCATAATGCTCAAGTTTATCCAAGAGTATTTTATGGTTGACAGTATCAAATGCTTTCTGTAAATCAATGAATATACCACAACCAAATTTTTTATCATCTAAGGAATTCCTAATTGTTTCAGTTAGACTTACGAGGGCATGATCTATTGAGTGCTTTTCACGAAAACCAAATTGCATAGAATACAAAATATTATGAATCTCTAGGAATCTGTATAAACGTGTGTACATTAGCTTTTCTATAATTTTACTGTCTCTTATGAATGTCTGCCTATTTAGCCCCCTGTCTCTTATGAATGTCTGCCTGAAACTTAACATGAAGTGAATGACTTCCTGAAACTTAAAATGAAGACAAGACTTTTAAATCAAGATGGTAAAAACGTAGGACTTGTGGCCAGAAAACACCCCCCAGTAACGACCCCGCTGGGCATTAAAAATACGGCGGGGAAAATTCCCAAATCATAAATTTTCAGCGGGGATTACAAAAATCATGGCGGGGAAGGGCAAAATTTCGGCGGGGAAATTAAGACGGTGCATATTGCACCTGCTAAGCTGCTAACTTCTCGAAAGTGAAATAAACATGTTCTATCTGGCATGATGCTCATTCAACAATCTAACGATGATCAATCATGACTTTCTTGACGCACAATGATGATTTCGAAAATATGTCAGATTTACGTGACGTTCCCCCGACGTTGAATGATGATAGTCCAACACGTCCAAAGCGACGTGTCAAATTGGTCTTCTATACGTTCAAAAATATTCTACCCAGCAAGGGGGAATTTCGTTTTCGACCAATCAGTGCATTTGTTGACGTTTGAGGGCCTCGACCAATCAAAATACACCATGACGTCACGTCAATGGAGGAAGTTGTGGGAAGCTGTAGGGAAAACATCTCCTTACAAAATCGCCTTGCTGACAGTGGTTATCCAACTTTTGACCGATTTTATTAATTTACATCAAAGTTTAGTTAATTTTGAAACTTTCTGCCGTTGCAATTTTCGATCGATTGTTTTCTTCAAGAGAAATCGTTTTTTAAATAACACTAAAATTCGAGCCTTCGATGGGAATGACATCCATTAAGGCCCTATTTTAAACCCTCGACCGTTCGCCTTCTCTGGGAAGAAAATTTGAGGACTTCATGAAGTTTTTGCAACTGCAACCTAGATACGAAAATTGTTTTGACATTTGATAAAAATAGCCACTTTTGGATCCCCTGGGATGGGGTGATTGATTGTTTGGCGCAATTGTTTTGACTAGGATGAAATTCATTCATCAATTTCATCAGCATGTGTTGTCTGAAAGCAAAAAAATTCATATTTTTATGGTCAAGCTATATTTTCATTGTTATGCAAATATAAACATTGCAAGTGTCCAATTTTAATTGCTTGATGGAATGATATTTATAATGTTTGTGTATATTTTCATTGAAGCTCCAAATTTCCATTGCAATCGTATATTTTTATTGCATGCTTATATTTTCATTGCAACCTTACAGTTACATTACGAACGCAAAGTTTTATTGTAAGAGAATATTCTTATTGCAAGCGCATATTTTCAATGTTAGCGCATATTTTCATTGTTAGCGCATATTTTCATTGTAAGCATCGAAAAAGTTCCCACGCTCTGCTAAGTATTTCTCACGCTGTTCAAAATATTTCTCACGGTCCAGCGGGAATCGGGAAGCGGGATGGGGATGTGCAGACCTGGTGCAGACCCCATGTAAGACTCGGAAAAGAAAACCATTGCATGAAAGACAGAATGGTTCGTGATCGCAGAGAGTGAATAAAATATCATTGCAATTTTGTGTAACATTGCTAAAATAAGGGCAATTTTCTCAATGCTGCAAAAGTTGCCAACGTTCCTAAAAATTGCCAAAGACTACAAGACTACAAGTTGCCCAGAAGTTGCCGAGAAACTTGTAGACAGGGCTAAGAGGGGCACTGGGGGCACAGGCCGCCAAGATTTTGCAGTAAACATGAAGAAACTACCCTTGTCACACCCCTAAGTATGAGATACTTTCTACGGCCCTGGCTTGCATAGGCTAAAAATTTCAAGCTGGTGTTTCCTTTTGGTCACAGTTCATGAGCCAGAACCAACAATATTACCTAACAGAGTAGATACTAGCGTAAGAATCATGAGGTGTCTCGAAATAATATCGATAAAGCAGAAATCGAAGTCTGCATTCAAAGCATCTAAAAACTAAGAAATCCTGCGAGACTTCTCCCAGGTTAACATGTGTGTAAAGATTTAAAGACTTGCTATCAGCATCAGACCTCTTTGATCCTCTAGGCGCTTTGGTGTTAGCTTTTGTTTATCAAGCGCATTTGTGGGTTCAGCTCGATGGCTAGTACTGCAATACTGTATGGCTTTCTTCTGTTGACGTTCTAACGAGCGTTTGAGTTCACCTTTGCCCTCATTTTGCATCAAGCCTAAAATTCCGGCCTATGAAATACAGAACAATCCCAAAGGTTTGATTTTAAGATGAAAGTGCAGAAATGCTTTCAAATTCTTAGATCAATATGAAGACTGAAAGCAAGATGACGCATTTACACCAATCAATACAGCACAAAGAATGAGTAAGAAAGAATATGGTCTCGTCTTAAAAATCGGCTCATGAAAGTGTGCTATGTTTGGAGGTGTCCTAGGACCTAGACATTGCTTTCACGGACGACTTGTTTTGTATTCAATTATCAGAATATTCACTGTTTTGAATGCAAATAGGATTATGTTGCTAAGCCGTTGCGAAGGAAGAACCTTTGTTTCCTTGAATAAGGAATCGTATTTGTGCTTCAGGGTTTCGAAATTTCGTGAGGAGATTTGTTGTCGTTTTGAGCTACAATTTTTAGCAAATGAGGGCCAAAGCACAAATTCTGCATGTTTTGAATCAAGAACCCATTCTGGTTTTTATGGAATGGTTTTATTTTCCTCGTTTTACATAGGGTCTGGACATTCCCTATCCTGCTTCACGAAATCCACTGGATCGTGAGAAATTTTTCGAGCAGCGTGAGAAATATTTAGCAGAGCGTGGGAAATTTTTTGAGCAGCGTGAAAAATATTTAGCAGAGCGTGGGAAATTTTCGATGCGGTTACAATGAAATTATACGCTAACAATAAAAATATGCACCTTGCAATTAAAAAATGGGCTTGCAATACAAATTTTAGTTTGCAATGAAAATATAAGCATGCAATAAAAATATACGATTGCAATGGAAATTTGGAGTTTCAATGAAAATATAAAATATATTAATTCCATTAAGCAACTAAAATTTGACACTTGCAATGTTTATATTTGCATAACAATGAAAATATAGCCTGACAACAAAAATATGAATTTTTTTGCTTTTGGCACTCCATAGAGGCCAGGATCAAGATGTAAAATTGACTGAAGAGTAAAAGGAAGGAGAAACAGGCGGCGCTAAATTTTACCGGGGAATAGAGGGTGTCCACATGTCATGTTTCAAGAACTTTTAAACCCATATCACAGAGAATGATAAAACAAGTAAGTATATTTTAAAGTGAATAACCTGAGTTAAAAGATGAGATCGCATAAGTTTATAAATAGCCTTTTGTGTTTGATAATCCAGCTCTTGGCGAATGAAAGCAGAGCCAACGGAAACAATGGAGGGATTAGGTGTTTCTTCGTCCTATTTATAGACAAACGCTATATATCTCACGTCATTCACTTTAAGAAACCGTCTTACTGAGTACACGTATCTTTCATAGGAAACTAAAAAATTCGGCCGGTGCTGAGAGCTCATATTGTCAGATTTTGAATACTCAAAAGAGTTCTTATGAGTTTTTCAGAGCTCCATAACAATCTTCGTGTTCACGACCTGTTCCTTCGTGAACATTTCAAAACAAGGTGAATTGAAGCTTTTCCAATCTTTAGACGTTAGTTAAGTGAATGCCGAGTAACATGATCTAAGAAACAGGTGAAAGTAGTGCAAAAATATGCTAAGGATTTACGTTATCAAAGTAAATAGTTTCTCTTAACTTTCAGTTTCCCAGTACTGCAGTTTCTTGATTTCCTGGCGATCTGAGAGTTAAGTTTCCAATAAACAGTTTCTTATAAAAAGACACGTGTGAAGAACTAATTCTAATAGCAAAGGAGGTTCCAACTATCTTGCATTATTGACTCATTACTCATGGCTGCATAAATTAAATATATTTAATGATATACAATTATTTTAAAAAGAAAATTAGGTCCAAGACTGGTGTTAAGTTTGAAAAAATTATTGTGCAAGGGAATTCCTGGACATTTCACTCTTACACGCAGGTGCACGAGATTTTTGAAAACAAAAGAATTTGGAAAATTTCTTGTACTTGTAGGATTTCCTGAAAACAAACGGATGTTTTCCAAATCCGTACAAGACTTTTAGGGGATAACTTGCCCATCCAGTATCTCCTCCAATTTTTTGTTTCGTTTATTCGTTTGCTAAGAAACTCTGCCAACTAAAATGAGTGCAATCAATTCTTAATAAATACGACTTTGTACGTGGTAAGTAATAAAACACAACGTTTCGAGCATAACTCTTCATCAGGTGTGAAAGTAAGTTAGCAAAATGAGTGCCCTAGCAAAGACTGTAAATTCTGGCAATCTTCAAAGCAAACAACAGTAATGAAGATGTTGGTTGGCCTAATGATGGAGAAGGCGACTATGAAACAGAAGCGGACGAAGGAGCAGATATTGAGAAGGTAGAAATAAACAACGCTCTTCTTGGAGAGAAAGGACGATTCTGAAATACCCACTTACGTTTGCAGTGTTGTGGAAACAATCTGTACTTGGCAGCGTAGATGACATATTTTTACTTAGTTTATTTAGTAACTACACCATAGTCATTGCCTTATTTACGCTCTGAAAGAATTTCTCTACATGTATGTAGTGGTTATCGGCTGCCAGTTGCGTCATTGAGTTTGTTCACATTTTGATTTTGACTATTTTGACCGTGTTTGCAGATGCGAGACTCTCCTCCTTATTGTCAAAGCAAGCAATCACGCCATCCCAGGGGACTCAAAACTAGTTTCAAAATTTACTAACCTTTGATGTAAAATGATAAAATCGGTCAAAAGTTGGACAACCACTGTCAGCAAGGCGATGTTGTAAGGAGATGTTTTCCCCACAGCTTCCCACAGCTTCCTCCATTGACGTGACGTCATGGTGCATTCTGATTGGTCGAAGCCTTCAAACGTCAACAAATGCATTGATTGGTCGAAAACGAAATTCCCCCTTGCTATTCTACCATTTAATTAAGAATATCCATAGCTCTATAGTCGAAGCAATTAAATATTTGTAAAGGTACTACCTGGAACTGTGAACGCTACTCAGACACCAGAGTTGCAGTAAATGTCTTTTGCTAGTACGTAACATTTTGGTTATAGGCAATATTTTTGGCTAAAGGATGCCCTATTCTCACTGGTATGAAACTCCGGATCCCAGGGGACCCAAAAGATATTCTATTGTACAAATGGTCCCAAGAGACAAAATCCCTTTATATAGCCAAAGGCACATCTTTTTCTGCCTTCTTACACCAACAACCAGGCTGAAGGAAGCTTCAAAAATCGATGACACTCGCCGTCGCTGACAACCAAATAAATTCTAATGGCTGTTCTGCAGATGATGAAATTGAGAACAAGAGCAGCAAAAACCGTTTTTTCAATGTATTTGCAAGAGGGCGTTTGCATTTCCGAGGGGCACATCGCTTCGACAGCCTAGGCCTAACTAATTCGAGCTGATCTGGCGGGAAAGGAACATAGCACGTGGGAACATGTAAGCATGGTTTTCCAAACTTTGGTTTACGGTTTTCGTTTTTATTTCTTTTCAAGAAGTTTTGGCCTGAACGGAGTCTTCAAGAAGTTTTGGCCTAACTAAACGGAATCGGCTTGCTTTTTTAGGCCACAATGAGTTTTTATATCGCCTTCCACAATCACGATGTTATGAAAAGGACGTAAAGTGTGTTAATTTTGTGGATTTTATTCAAGTTTGATTTTTATTGAAAAGCAGAACACTTTTCGTTTAAGATTTAGGAAAATAATGGTTGGGATTATTATGGGAGATATGCAGTTTGGAGATTTTAGATATTTGTTTGTAAAATACAGGCTCCAAGTCAAATGCTCAGGACTTCAGACAGAGATAATTATTTATTGATTTGAATGAAGGAAGTTATTTTTTTTGAGATTCAGAAATATATATGAGAATCATTATGAAACATAAAATCTATATCATTATGAAATTTGATACTTGATTGAGTGTGAGCTAGGCTAATTTATGTTCAATTTTGAATGCCCAGAAATTTGGGAGTTTAGTAATCAGTGAATGAAGAAGTCAGTTTGAGTTTCAGTAGTATGAATGAGAGTTATCACGCAAAATGAAATGTTTATCATTATGAAATTATTGATACTTGATTGAAAGTGAGCCAGGTTAATTTATGTTTAATTTTAAATGCCCAGAAATTTGGGTGTTAGCAATCAGTGAATGAAGAAAGCTATTTGAACTTCAGAAATATGAATGAGAATTATCATGACATTTGAAATATATATATATATATATCATGCTGAAATTATAATTATTTGATTGAAAGTGAGCCAGGTTAATTCATGTTTAATTTTAAATGCCCAGAAACTTGGGTGTTAGCAATCAGTGAATGAAGAAAGCTATTTGAATTTCAGAAATATGAATGAGAATTATCATGACATTTGAAATATATATCATGACAAAATTGTAATTACTTGATTGAAAGTGAGCCAAGTTAATTCATGTTTAATTTTAAATGCCCAGAAATTTGGGTATTAGCAATCAGTGAATGAAGAAAGCTATTGAATTTCAGAAATATGAATGAGAATTATCATGACATTTGAAATATATATCATGACAAAATTATAATTACTTGATTGGAAGTGAGCCAGGTTAATTCATATTGTTTAATTTTAAATGCCCAGAAATTTGGGTATTAGCAATCAGTGAATGAAGAAAGTTATTTGAATTTCAGAAATATGAATGAAATTATTATGAAATATGAAATGAATATATATTATGAGGAAATTATTATTACTTGACTGAGTGTGAGCCTGGTTAATTCATGTTTTAACCTTTCCATGCCCAGAATTTGGAAATTAGTAATCAGTGAATGAAGACAGTCCATCTGAGATTGAAATGATGAATGAGAATTGTCATGAAATATGAAAAATATACTATGATGACATTATAGATACATGATTGAATGGGAGCCAGGTTTAATTTATTGAGAATTATTATGAATGGAGGACCCCTGGGCTGGTGCTGAAGGGCAGTCCTCTTTTTAAAGAATGGAACACATTTTGAAATACATTATTAGTGCTTTAAGCATTGGATACAGGTTGATTAATGTTTAAGTTCTAATGCCCAGAAATTCAGGAATTAATGATATGAAAACAACTGATTTTGAGATGGGAACGTTCAGGAGATTTAGAAATGTGGATCAGAATTATTGTAATTGAATTTTGATTTTAAAGTGATATACATGTAATGAGTTATCTCAAGCTTGCGAAACATGTTGATTGATAGTTCATTTCAATATTACTTTGTTTCCAATGTGGGATTCATTACAGATTGGAAAAATTGGGATTTAAAACTATTTTTAATTTTATCAGTTTTATATTCAGCACAAGCAAGCTACCACAATTGGAGAATTAAAATCTGCTTCTGCGTGGAATCAAACTGCGGATCTTCATGTCAAAAGTCTCTCCAAAATCCACTGTGCCACTCAAGCACATTCATTTTATCTGGCTTATTATTAAAAGATTCAAATACAAAATACACTACTGCCAGGACACCTTCCCAGGGAATGTTTGGAACTAAGTGATTGTGTTGAGAAACTTGCATGTATGTTTTTCAAAATGTATCATTATTCAAACTATTATGTGGGGAAACTATTGGCTGTGAACATCTTGAACTTTTCTGTTTAAAGAGAGTTTATTTTCTCAAGGTTCAGGGGCTCATGATGCTACCAAAGGAATAGGGATTTACAAGAAAGTTTAGCTCATATTCTTAAATTGTTGCACAGAATTTGAATCTCTATATCCTGTGGAAGAGATTACCAGATATACACTGCCCCTGCTCCCCCCTGTTCTGGATTATTTCAGTACCATGATTAACTGCGTGTACCATGGGAATTAAGAATGTATTGGTTTTTCTCAAATGGTTTTTGACACTTGTTGGCAGTGGAATTTTGTGCATAAAACTGGGGCTCATATCATTTAATAGTTTTGAACTTTCAGTCACTAGCAATTGCACATTATTCCTGTTTTCCTGATGTATTGTTAAAGCTGGCTAGTGTGAAAAATTGCCTTGATCAGGTCTTAGGTGGGCATGTGTTACAATACAAATAGTTTGTTACCAGGCCCCTTTTACAAAGGTTACTTACATGCTTTTTCAAGGCTGAGCTTAAATATGTATGTATGTAAAATTTTGCTAAATGTAAATTAAAAGATGAGCAATCTGGTTACAGGTATTGCAATAAGGATTAAGTTTAAAATTAATTTTTTAAAGTTTAAAATTTAAAAAACAGTAAAAGATGGCAAAGATAATAGCATTAAAATGTCAATGTAACCTTTTTTCCATAATGGTCCCTCCAGAGGTGTCATTTAAAGAAAGTTTTTCACAAAAGAAAGGCAAAATATATTTACGTCTCAAAAATTAGATGTGAGTTTCTCCTCTTGTGAATCATTGACATTACAAGTTTTATGCCAACCTCTTGATCTGTTCTTGCTTATTTCAATCTTCACTGAGGTATAGGCTATTTTATCAGCTTTTTTGGTTTTGTAAAAGTCCATCTTTACACCTTTTTAAAAAAACAAATAAGGAAACAGGGACTTTGGTTTTGAGATGATCTGTTTCCTGAATGGTTCAGGTTTGTTTGCTACATTAATTTGCTGTCAATTTCTAACCGTAAAATTTGTACTTGCAGAATTACAGACAATGTTGTATAATTTTGAAGTGCGTCTCAATAAAAAATATTCAAAATCTCCAGTTCTAGTTATTTTCTGAAACTTTATTAGTTGGAAGGACTAAACATAAAAGTCTTTCGCCAACCAGGAAAATGGAACAAGTATCAACTTTACATGCCAAGTCATCAGTTAAAGACAAGAGAAATGCTTTCAGTTGGCAAGCTGTATCTCCATGATATGTTATATCGCTGGATTATTTCTATGAATGTGATGAAATCTTTATCAAGTTTTATCATTATGATCCTTTTTGCTATGTACTTGGAAAGATAATTCACAGTTTAGTTTTATAAAGTATTTCAAAGTTTATCCTTATAGCTAATCATTGGCTAAGAAATTATAGAACAACGTTTGGGAACAGTAAGATTGTTCTCAAGTCTGAATTCATAACAACATAATAAAAAAGGCTAATCAGCTTTGAATGGTAAGCACTGGATTACAACAATCCGCGTTTTCTTACCTAAAGGATTTATAATCATAGATGTTTCTAATTGGCATCTGGATAAACCATCTTCATGCCATATTTAGGTACCATCTGCACAAACTGGACAACCTTATTTTTTGCGTTTAAGTTGGTGTGCTTGCTTTCTCCTCACAGCCATAATTGGGGGTCTAACTAAGGACCTTAATACTCGGCCCATGGCTGATGTTCCTTTTATGGCTGGGTTGGAGGGTGCTTTCACAATTTATTCCATACGCGGTCTTTCAACTTAACATTTCGATTTTAATTTTCTTCTGCTTCAACCTGTCAATTTTAGTTGGCATTAACTAGCATGTTAGCGAGACAAGAAGCCAACCTCAATTGAAAAGAATTATTACTATTATTGCAATTCTTATATGCCACTGCACATCACATATTCCTGTGCATTATTCAGATATTCCAGGATGGATTAGGAACAAAAAGATCATTTTACATCTCTTCGTGTGATTATCGATGAAAACTCTCCAACCCAGCCGTATACTTTTAAACGAGGGAGCTGTCATGTTCACAGCCGAACATATGGCCGTTCAAGTTAGGTACTCGCAGAATGATTGTTATGAGTCTTGGTTGTCCAACTGCATTGCAGATAATTAGTAGAATCTTTCTGCATACCTTACCAAAACATAGTAATTTTACTTTCATGCCAAATAGATTTCATAATCCCAAATTTGGAATTTTTTCTGCCATTCTTAGTATGCTGTGCCCAAATCTGAAATTTTTTTTTAAGGAACATATGAAAACATTTCTGATAGAACAAAGAGTTCATGGCATCAGAGGCTATTGGTCCCGCTATGTTTTACTGGCAGCCATGCATGCTTTCCAGTGGCTTGAAGTGATTCAGGCACTCTCAGGAATGGCATAAAGATTGTTTTCCAGTAGCTACAAGCTTCAGTAAAAAGAGAAGAAAACTAATCGTTTTTATGATTATTCATGTCAAAGGTTTGTTTATCAAACTAACGGGTAGAAGTCCGAAACGTCGTTTGAAACAAAATTCTATTCATAGCATAGTTATTTATACTTAACATATTTACTTGCAAATGAAGCCCAACACAAAGTGGTTGTTAAACCTTTATGGTAGAACTCTATTCAAGCACCTCAATCAATCACAACATACATAAAATCGATAAGAAACATTGCAACATGATGATATATTTTGCATGTGCTAGAGCATGATGGGTCACATTTAAATGGCGAAAAATTTTGAAAATTCCTTATTATGCAATTGTTGCGGAAGATTTAAACTATCATGAATTTCGTTTTGGGGGCATTTTGATTGATTTGGTTTGATTTCATATTTTTTAAGGACGGTAATTCTTCAGCAAATGCTGAATCTCAAATAGCCCCCTTCTACGACATTATACAATAACGGTAATATGATACAAAGGAAAAGAAACCTAATTGCAATACGTGGAAAGTCTAATTTATCTACTGGAATTCCCAATGATAAAATCAGTTTACTAGGTATGGATACAATGATCTAAGATATATCATCTGCAAATCGGCGAAGGCTAAAAATGGCCCTTGAAGGCATTAACCAAAGATGCCCGTTTAACTCAGTCGAAAGACTATTCCAGTTTTTTGTACCCCCTAACAGAAAACCTTTCTGTCCGTTAGCAAACCTCTTTAAGGCAGCCGTAAGTCAGTATTTGTATTTCGTAAGATGTGTGCGGCCCAAAACAACTATTTTTATAAAAAAGATTGCGAAGCTAGTTAGAAGCAAGATCGTCGAGGCTGGAAAAAAAACCATTAAGTTGTGGCTGTTTATCTTTTATCGTTGCTAACCTGAGCTTTATATCAAAGTTTTACTTGAAGCATCGAACTGTTTATTGGTCGTGGCACAATCTGCTTTGCTTTGACATCTTTGTAATTGTAAGATGTCTTGGAATCCACCAATCCCAGACAGAGCAAAATTATTGGAAATGAGGCTCAACGAAGATAGTGCAGAGAGTTTTCACAACTGCAGCAGGAAGAAATGTTTTCGCGTATTTAAAAGG
Organism: Aurelia sp. 4 Dawson et al 2005; assembly: GCA_964019985.1. Taxonomy (NCBI): domain Eukaryota; kingdom Metazoa; phylum Cnidaria; class Scyphozoa; order Semaeostomeae; family Ulmaridae; genus Aurelia; species Aurelia sp. 4 Dawson et al 2005. Next base: position 8,589,617 of record OZ026508.1, read on the forward strand.
AAAAAGCCAATAGCTTGAGAAGCCTTCGCAGTGTCTGTTTTGATTATTTGTTCCATGTCAGATTTTTATCGATTTTGACCAACTAAGTACTATGTTTTACTTGCAACTTCGACCCCTGCCTCCTGAACGGTTTGAAAGTTTGATTTGAAATTTTTTAGATTCTTCAGTCGTTGATTGGTAATAATCAACAATGAGTGAGTTTTAGTGACGTTAAGGGATATTTTGTTCCCCTTTAGGTACGTATCAAGTTGCCGTCGTTCCTCATCGATAGCCTCGTTCAACTGAATAGTGGTTTTAAAAACTTGATAAGATTTGTACCATCAGTATATGTAGATACTTTTGAGTTCTTTTTAATGCAGGGGGGATCATTTATGTAGACTAAAGATAAGAGTAGACCGAGACAAGAGCCTTGTGGAACTCCCACCTTGACAGTCTAAAATAGTCGACAATAGTGTTTTCTATCAGCATGATAGAACTCAACCATGATAGCTCTCAACCTTGTACAACACAGCGCTCTGGTTTTGTGCCGAAAGATTTCCTGGTCAAACGTATCAGAAGCTTTTTTGGAATCAATGAAGTTCATGCCAGGCAAAAGCCTCTTATCCATGCCAATAAAACCAATAATGTGTGTATTTTAGCAAGCAAGGTATAGATTTAGAGCCTTGAAACCAGACTGACCTGGCAATGGAAATCCATTCTCCTTCACGTACTAGTACAACTGGTCAAACATATGTTTCTCAAATAGCCAAGAAATGACAGGCAGTACAGAATTGGGCCTTCAGTTCGATTTTTCTGAGTTTTCCCTCTTTTAAAAACAGGATTATCTCAATTTTGGGCAATTTTACAAGTATGGAGAAAGGTGATGGTTTCAATGGAATCGTTAGGTATTTTCGCTAAGCTACTAGAAACTACCGGGAATGCAATAATCAGAAATATTAAGATACGTTGTCGTTGCCAAAGCTTTCTTTATTTTGATCTTAGCCATTGTTTTTTGGACGACTTTCTCCTAGCAGAAGCGGTTTAGAGGTAATATCAATATTAGTGGGTAATTTGCTCCACAACATTTCGTTCGAAATTCTTTGTTTGTCGACCAAGGTGGCAAGAGTCTTTTAAATCTATGTTTATTGACTTTGATCGTTTAATGAGTAACTGATTGATACTATCCCAAGATTGCTCCATGTTACCCTTCTGCTGTAGATTTTTCAGAGAAATATTGCCTTTAGAGCAACATTTAGGGTGTTTTACCTGATTTCTACATTGTCTATGGGAAATTATTATAGCTCTGGCAAACCATGTTTTCGAGTTATGTTTGCAATAGTCTACAGAAGTCACGATCCTCATTTTGATATGCGGAAAGCCAGTTTGATCCTACTCTTCAGAAGTTTAGTTATAGTTAAAACACTAGACGAGGGGTTATTTGGAAGCCTCGAGATTCTGCTACACAACGCAGTAACAGCATTATTTACTCCGCTGGCCCATAACACTGTGGTTGCCTATTTTCTCGGCCCGTTCTTGAGTTTTGGATAGTGTATCAAATCATACAGCTCAATTTGACCTTTTAGCGCTTGTTTCTGTTTTTTATGTGACTTGAATACCCAGTGGCAAAGAGCTCCCTCCGAAGCACTCTCCATATCTAAGGTGCCGTGGTAGGAGGAGTAGCATATCCAGTGAAATAGGATACTATTCTCACTGGTATGAAACTCCGGATCCCAGGGGACCCAAAAGATATTCTATTGTACAAATGGTCCCAAGAGACAAAATCCCTTTATATAGCCAAAGGCACATCTTTTTCTGCCTTCTTACACCAACAACCAGCCTGAAGGATGCCAAAAATCGACCCACCCACCTCCCTCAGCGACGGCTCGTAAGGATAGGCTACTCCTGCTACGCAAACAGCGAACCCTCCTTCGCACTCTCCATATCTATTCATTTCATTTCATTTCATTTTTTATTTTTTATCCACGGTAGCCCCGTCAATCTGCATTGATTGCTTTACAGGGGGCCGTGCAAAAATACATATAATTTCCAAGTTTAAAACCTAATCCTAATTAATTTACAATTGTGTTTACAAAAACGAAAAAAAAAAAAAAAAAAAATCAAATGAATGTACATAAAAAAGATCTTTAACCCTCCACTACGTCTTTAAACCTCCTTTTGAAGGTAGAAAGGGAGGGTGCAAGTCTGACATCAGAGCTTAATTGATTCCACAGCTTAGGCCCACGAAATGATATTGACTTCTGCCCATTTGCCGTTTTGAAGAGAGGAACACGCAAGTCAGCTTCGGTATTTCTAAGTCTCATTGTGTTAAGCGCTGAGTTCTTTACAAACAGCTCGGAAAGATATTCAGGCGCAAGACTATTTGTTGACTTAAACATTATGGTCGCTGTTTCACTTAGAATAATGTCCGAGATTGTTGGCCACCCCAGCTTTTTAATCAGACCAGTTGCTGAAACATGATAGCTGCTATTCGTAACAATTCTGGCAGCTCGATTTTGCAGTCTTTGGAGGGCATCAATTTGAGTTTTGCCGCAACATCCCCATACTGAGCAACAATAACGAAAGTGGGGCTCAACAATTCCTCTGTACATTTTACTGAGCGTTCCCTGTTGGAGAAATTTCTTTGCATATTTCAGAAAGCCTAAAGCTCGAGAGACTTTGTTTCTCATACCCTTTATATGCTCATCCCAAACAAGATGACAATCCAACTGAACACCGAGGTATTTAGTCCTCTCGACAGTTTCTATCTGTGTGCCATTTATGAAAAAGGAAGGCTGCTCACTGACTTCTTCGGAAATCCTCTTGAGCTTTGGACGGGATCCAACTACCATTGCGTGAGTCTTAAGGACGTTTAAAGACAGTTTGTTTCCCTGAAGCCAATCTTTTAAACAATCTAGATCTTGGTTCATAAATTGGTTTAGATCATCGATGTTATTTGATGCAAATGAAAGACTAGTGTCATCTGCATACATGGTCACTTTACAATTATGTAGAGCACGCGGGAGGTCATTAATATAGATTAAAAATAACAGGGGACCAAGGCATGAGCCCTGTGGAACACCGCAAGTGACATCCTTTATGTGCGACAATGCACCATTAACTTAACTAATTATCTAAGGTGCCGTGGTAGGAGGAGTAGCATATCCAGTGAAATAGGATACCATTCGTACTGCAAGTTAAACCAGCTGCAACAAAGCCAAGTTATCGAATGGGGCCTTCTGATTGGTCAGTCAAACAAATCCAATGATTTGATTCTTTGAAATTTAAAAGCTGGTTTAACTCTATCGGTGCGAATGCAGTAATAATCCGATGTTGCAGCAGAGTATTTACTGAAGCGGGTATTAACAAAATTTGTATTTGTCATTCAATGGCAAAGTTGACATAGTATCAGATGTGGCTTATCAACGGGCCATCAAAACTGGAGGGTATACTTCGATTTTTAACAACAGGGCACAAAAGGGGCATCGTTTATACATTTAGTCCCATTTACATCACAAAATATTTAGCGCAGCACGGAAAGAACAGTAATTAGCACCAAAATTCAAGTTTGGCATCATAAAGAGGTAAGCAGTCCCACCCGGATGGGCGTCAGCGACATGTGTAATGAAGCAAGTGTGACTCACACGAATGCATATGCATGGCCGCCCACCGCCCAACCCCTCCCCTGCCCCACAAAGCACGAAGATATCGTAACTTACCGTAAAGCATGAAACCCGACCAGAAAAGTGACAATTTCTTACCTGAAGGAATTATAGTAATATTTTCAGCGGGGAAAGAAATATTCAGCGGGGAAAGTAACAGAAACTTGGCGGGGAACATCATGAAAGTCAAATCTGGCGGGGAAACAAATTTTCTTGGCGGGTCATCATGCTACCTCAGCGGGGAAGCGTTTTCCGCGGGGTCGTTACTGGGGGTGTCAGAGAGGTGTAATAGGATGGACTGATGATATGAAATTGAAGAATGTAGTGATTAGGGTGAAATGAAGGGATGAAACTGTAAGACAGAATGATGAAATTGAATGATGAATGGAGTGCTCAATGGAAAGAGGAATATGAATGATCGAGCAGAATGGATAAGATGCACAGTTTTTCAAGGAGCTCAACATTGCAGAAACAGTTTTGTCTTCATTAAGATAATTTTCTTCTTTTTCGTGTGCAGTAAAATGCCACCGTTGAAGGGGTGGCTTTGAATGCCAAGAAAAATATTTGCACCAGTGTTATAGACCACATTGGTAATTTGTGCATTTAAAGAATAAGAAACCAATTAAGAAACTATTAGTATCAAAATGAACAAAGTTTCATGTGAAATCAAGCAACTTTTAGTACGGCCTGAGCGAAGTTTCTTATCATAAAAAGTGTACTATCTGAAACAATTAAAAAAATCTATACAATGTTTGCTGACTAAACAGTATGTTGACAACAATATGAATTGAATGACAACAATTGAATGACAATAATAGCAGATAAGAAATCTGAAATCAAATCTCAAGCATTTTACGAAAGATTATTGTAAGGGGACCAGTCTTTATTAATGTCGGGTAGGGGGCTGGAAGATACTTTTAGGAATAATAAACATTTTTTATAACCCCTTCAAATTGTCATTAAGATTTTCAAGGGCCCCTGATTACTTAGCTGCAATTTGTGGTGGCCCCTCTCTGTATAAAATTTGATGAAATATTCCCAAGCATGTTTTCTGATGGCAAGTGAAGCAAAAATGACATAGAAATGCTTTCAAGAGAAAAGGTGGCAGTGCACCTGGAGATTTTATATAAGATATGATACTTTGCGCAAAAACGCAAGGCACAAACAAAGATCATAAAAGGGTGACGTTTTAGCACTTCAGATAGCTGGGATCAGCTTTGTTAAGTTTTCATGGCCAGGTAATTCTACTTCAAACTGGGACAAAAAAGAAAAAAAAATGAACCCTATACTCTCAGATTTTGCTGAGTTTTTGTTTGTGATTTAAGTATGATGATAGTAGCAACATATCCAAATTTCAGCTTTCTACCATTTGTCGTTCTGGCAATATAGTAACTCAAAGTTTTTGTATTTTTGGGCCTAAATCTTTATTGGCAGCCATTTTGAATCGATACTTTTCATAAAATTAGCTATCTTTTGATCAACTGCTCAGAATTGTGTCATCCATGTGTGGTTTCCATACAAATGTGAGGTGGCAAACACAAAGATAGCCTGAAAATAGTTTTTAATTAAGTAGATATGGCCATAAATGCACAAATAAATTTTGATTACACATAAATTTTGGTGATATTTCACTAATTCTTTTCATGTTGCTTGACTTTGACTAAACTGATCTTTTGCAGTGGCGTAGCCAGGTCCCTGCTTTTAGGGGGGCAAAGTGCGAGCGTAGCGAGCAGACATGGGGTCCGGGGGCTTGCCCCCGGAAAAATTTTTTGGGGCCACGCCCTTGAGATGCTCGGAAAATGAGGGAAACGCCCTTTTCAGTTACATTTTGCATCATAAACATGACTACATTGAAGGAAAATAGGCAGGATGTTTTGTTCAATTTGGATCAGAAGAGTTACTAAGAAAGCAAAAGAATTCTTATGCAATTACAAGCGGTCCAACATATTAATTACGAAATACGAAATGGATCTTCACAGCTCTACTGCAAAATGATGTGGTGCTGGTCGTTCGATCTTGACATTCGAGGAACAGTCTCTTTTCACTTATCTTTGTCTTGTCAGTCTACAGCATCTTTTGGAAGAATCTTTTGCAAAAGAAACTGTTCTTCAGCGTGCAGATTCTTCAGATCATCATTTGATGAGATATTTCCAGAGTGGTATTTTTCCAGAGTGGTGGCAAATAAGGATCCCTACAGCCAACGGCAGGCATGTACAGGCTAAGAGTCACAGGGGATATTGAAATGGATTGGTCCAGGGTCAAGTCACCAGGAAAATTTTTGATGACTTGCATTCTACTTTGGCTTAGAATGCCTCTGCCAACATTGTTCAAGATTTTCTTAGGACGCTGCATTCCTTCTTAGTTATGCCATTGGAAAAACAAGAATGCACTCGAACTAAAATAGTAGAGAAAATTTTCTGTGCCGTTCTTAAAGTAGAAGCGACGAAAGCTTTTCTCTTTCTTACAGTCATGTTTCAATTTTCGCCAAAATTTCGCAATTTAGTACCATGGATACCTGAGACAAAAAGAAGCAAAAATATAGCAATTTAGAAAGTCCCTTGTAACAGGAAACAGGAGAATATTCATATCACGCTGGGCAGATCGATTAGAAATATTCTATGAGAAAGAGATGAGCCATCAAGGACCATTGCAGAATGATGGGATTTACGATACCGTTCACAAATTTCAACTTTGAATTGTTTTGAAACACTGATAAAACTCTGAAAGGCGCAACGAAGATTATGGGGTATACGGAACTTGAAGGGAGTTCGAGTGAGGCGAGTCGAACATTTTTGAGAAGCCCACACTATTTTTCACTGGATGATTGAAATGTCACATCACTGTAGAAGAGATGCACCGATTAAAGTTAAGGTTCAAGTTGGATTCATGAATTCTTGTAATGCTTGATACATAGGAAAATGAAGAAATCGTTCAAGGATACATGTGGCTGCATAAGTACACATGGAAGGAAGTCTTGATAAGTCTAGATTGAAGCGCGAGCGAAGCGAGAAAGGTTCGTGAGATGTGATTAAGTTGATTTTTGTGTTCTGTGCCAAATAGACTTATACATACATCAAATTAAAGGGGTGCCAAGTCGGATTCAAAGGAACTGATGAAGTTGTCTGCCTTGCGGAGACATGACGGCAGCCCAGGCGGTACAAAGATGATATAGTGACGCACGTATGGAAGTGCGAGGGAAGCCAGCAAAAAATTTTTGATACTTTTGTTGGCTAAATCGTGCCAAGATGTCATTTATTAACTCAAGAATTTCATTCCTGTTTCTCCTATAACATTGACAAATCACGCTGCCACAAGTATTGGAGAGAAATGCAGCTTACCCCCCCCCCCTTCAGTTTCTCAACGGATTTGGAAGAATCACAAAACTCATCTCTGGCGATGATTGGGGGGGGCGGCCGCCCCTTCTTGCCCCCCCCTGGCTACGCTATTGATCTTTTGCAAGCTCAAAGTAGACACATACACTTACTTTCTTGGAAAAAATCTTCTTGGACAAACCTGTCATTAAGGATTTATCCATGTGTAAACATTTTAATGTATATTTGTAATGCGTCCTACAACAACAAAATTACATCACAGCAAAATGCTAAAATACAAACATACTTGTTGTTGTTGTGCTCAATAAGATATATACAAAAATGTTTAAACATGGATAAATCCTTAATGACAGGTTTGTCCAAGAATATTTTTCCATGAAAGTAGGTGTATGTGTCTACTTCGAGCTTGCAAAAGATCAATTTGGTCAAAGTCAAGCAACATCAACAAAATTAGTGAAATATGAACAAAAGCAAAATTGCGCAATCAAAATTTATTTGTGCATTTATGGTCATATCTACTTAATTTAACAATATTTCCAGGCTATCTTTGTGTTTGCCACCTCACATTTGTATGGAAACCACATTTGGATGACACAATTCTTAGGAGTTGATCAAAAGATAGCTAATCTTATGAAAAGTGTCAATTCAAAAGGGCTGCCAATAAAGATTTAGGCCCAAAAATGTCAAATCTATGAGTTACGATATTTCCAGAACGACAAATGGTAGAAAGCTGAAATTTGGATATGTTGCTACTATCAACATACTTAAATCACAAACGAAAAATCAGCAAAATCTAAGAGTACATGGTTAACAAGCTGGCCCTCATTGACATGGAATCACCCGGCCCCTTATTTTACACTGAAGGTTTTCAGTGGCCCCCCTTTCACTGCCCTAAATTTTGGGTGGCCCCTCTGAATATCTTCTGGCCCCCTACCCAGCGTTGATAATGACTCGCCCCCAAAAATGCAATTTAAAAAAACCAATTTTCCAACCCAATATTGTTGTCATCAGTGGTAAGAAATAAGAACAATGTCCTCTTCATCATCTATCACGTTTTACTTGCACTGTTTTGTTGATATGATTAAAAAAGAATTCAAATCAAAATCAAGATTGACATCAGATTTGCCCCAATTTCATTTCGTCAACTGTAATAAGTCTATCTGAAAAGCTAGAATTTCGCTTTGCCCTTCTCTCAGATAATGTCTGGCGCCATCCCTGATAGGCTGATTCCAGCCACATACACGGGAAATCGAAAAGGGGCAGCAAATTATTGATTCCCTTTACGTAATTCAGGTAGGACCTGATGCTTGGTTGTTTCACAAATCTATGAAGGGGGGGGGGAGTTGCTCCGACCCCCAAGGCCTCACCATTTGGGTATTTCTTGGCTCAAGTATACAGTCAAAACTACCTGAGATCAATTTTGGACGACTTTACAGACGTCTCAATGGAACATTACGATGCAGATACAGAGAAGGGGCAATAGGGGTAGGGGCAGCCAAAGAAATTTGCAGGGAAGCAAAATATCAATTCAGTTCTTACGTTCCAACGAAGATAGCTTTCTATGTTTGTTTCTTTGTTAAAAAATATACTGTTTTACCTTTATCATTTTGCTAAAGTCGTGGGTCGTAACCTTGAAGGTTTGTGCGTATCAGCTACAGCAAATGGATACGTTTTGTTAGTAAGAAAACAATACAGGAGAGCCGGCGCACACTACTATGTATTGCACAAAAAAGAGCAGTTAGTTTGTTTTGCCCTGACAACAAGCCAGTTGTCTTTCCAGCCTCTTCTTTCCATGGCGGTCGCCAGCTGTAGTTTGTAGTTTAACCCTATCAAGCCTAGAGGGGCTGAATCAGCCCCCCCAAGCGGTTTTTCGTCTGTATATTTTTACCAGGGGGTAAACGCGATCGGTATTCGAGAGATGCATGTGTAAAATTTTGAATAATTTCTAATAAAATCTACAGCTAATGTCATAAAACGATGAAAAGATAGGAATGCAGACTAATTTTGATGCTCCATCCAACAAATTAGCTAATTTCTAATTTGAACGTATAGTTTTGCGGATTTTTGCGCTACGCATGCGCACTTTCTTTCTATTCCTGTGTAATGACCTCATCACTTTTTATTCACTTTTCTTTACAGAGCAAATACTATTTTGACATAGTTAGTGCTTTTTGTTTCCTCACAATCAACGATTGAACATATTTAGTACTGAACCCTGTTGACTTTGAAATTTGAACAATGTGATGTCATGGAAAGGTCACGTGATGTTTTTAAAAATAGATTCCATCTTTTTGTTCACCATAAGATTTTCTATGTACATGCAAGGTTTCAAGGCTCTAGGTTGTCCAGAACAGAAATAAATTAAGGGGGCGAATCAGCCCCCCTAGGCTTCGTAGAGCATCAAATACCCTAGGCCTGATAGGGTTTAAGTTTAGCCCAAGTTAGTTGTAACGTAGCTATTTTTCCATTAAATGTTGCCTAGCATAATCTATGATGATGATAAAGATGATGATGATGCTCATTACGTCACTTGACTGGTGATATGATCTGGAAACAAGTGCTTATTACCTGAGTCCTGATGAATATCACAAAAAGATTTTTTACTGTAAAACATTTTGGACAATGCTGCAAGATTACAGGGTTTTTTCTTCTAAGAAACACATTTATAAAACAAATGAGCTCAAATCAGATCAAGAATAAGAAACATTTAAAAAACACAGGCAGGCTGAGCTTGAAAAGTGAACTTGAAAAGAGCTGTTTTTACACTAAGCAAAATACAAACAGCATCCCAAAAAGTACTCCTATTTGAAAACTCACTAAAATTTGACTAATCGGGAAAAATAGTAAGGACACAATAAGGATCTTTTTCCCTTGATACAGGAAAAGAAACATCTCGTTTCCTGTCATCCATTGTCATGGACAGTTGTTGGAAATTTCAATAATTTTAAGAAAAATTTAAGAAACATTTAAGAAACATGTAAGGCCGGATTTGACAAGATATTAAGAAACACCTAGACTGAAGGCAGAAAGTTTGTTTCTCATAAGAAGAAAAGTGCACTCAGGTTATTGTTTATTAATTATTATAAATGATTTAGTGTCAAACCTGATCTCTGGAGTGGCGCCAGAGATCTTCCGATGGAGAAGCAGGAACTTCCGACAGGGGGGCTGAAATGGCCAGAAAATGCAGTTTTTGTACATCATTTTGTTTGATTTTGCCAAATTTCCTCCGACAGAAACGCAAAATTTTCTCCAACAGGGGAGCTAGATGCTTCCAACAGGGGGCTGTAACCCCCTCTAGCCCTCCCTGGTGCCACCAATACTAAATGGAAATTATTAACGTTAAGAACACATAATATAAAAGTGTAGTGCTTCTAGCCTTCTGCAATTCTGTAAGTAGCAACTCTTTTGTAGCTTTAATCTATCTTGCAAACAAGCAGCCAGACATTTTATAGCAAGCTCAAGTTTTAGCGTTCTGTACAGCATTCGTATATCAATTAGCTAACGTTGAACAACGCGAAATATTTTTGTTATACATTTTCATGTGAAGCCAGTCAAGGTCATGATAGCAAGACAATGATTGTGTTTTCCTCCTTGCTACTTACTCCCGTTGCTTCTTTCCCAAGGAAATAATGATTTAAATACATTCTCAAGTACCCTTAAGGGTCTTCTGAAGTACCTTTAGGGGTATTCTGGAGTACCTTTAGGGGTACTCTGGAGTACCTGGTACTATGGAGTACCATTAGAGGAACTCTGAAGTACCCTTGGGGAACTCTGAAGTACCATTAGGGGAACTCTGAAGTACCATTAAGGGTACTCTGGAGTACCATTAAGGGCACTCTGGAGTACCATTAGGGGCACTCTGGAGTACCATTAGGGGGACTCTGAAGTACCATTAAGGGTACTCTGGAGTACCATTAAGGGCACTCTGGAGTACCATTAGAGGAACTCTGAAGTACCATTAGGGGAACTCTGAAGTACCATTAGGGGAACTCTGAAGTACGTTTAAGGGCACTCTGGAGTACCTTTAAGGCTTCTGTGGAGTACTTTTAGGGGTACTCTGGAGTACCATTAAGGGTACTCTGGAGTACCCTTGGGAAACTCTGAAGTACCACTAGGTGAACTCTGAAGTACCTTTAAGGGCACTATGGAGTACCTTTAAGGCTTCTCTGGAGTACCTTTAGGGGTACTCTGGAGTACCTGGTACTATGGAGTACCATTAGAGGAACTCTGAAGTACCCTTGTGGAACTCTGAAGTACCATCAGGGGAACTATGAAGTACCATTAAGGGTACTCTGGAGTACCATTAAGGGCACTCTGGAGTACCATTAGGGGAACTCTGAAGTACCATTAAGGGTACTCTGGAGTACCATTGAGGGCACTCTGGAGTACCATTAGGGGAACTCTGAAGTACCATTAAGGGTACTCTGGAGTACCATTAAGGGCACTCTGGAGTACCATTAGAGGAACTCTGAAGTACCATTAGGTGAACTCTGAAGTACCATCAGGGGAACTCTGAAGTACGTTTAAGGGCACTCTGGAGTACCTTTAAGGCTTCTGTGGAGTACTTTTAGGGGTACTCTGGAGTACCATTAAGGGTACTCTGGAGTACCCTTGGGAAACTCTGAAGTACCACTAGGGGAACTCTGAAGTACCTTTAAGGGCACTCTGGAGTACCTTTAAGGCTTCTCTGGAGTACCTTTAGGGGTACTATGGAGTACCTGGTACTATGGAGTACCATTAGAGGAACTCTGAAGTACCCTTGGGGAACTCTGAAGTACCATCAGGGGAACTATGAAGTACTATTAAGGGTACTCTGGAGTACCATTAAGGGAACTCTGAAGTACCATTAGGGGAACTATGAAGTACTATTAAGGGTACTCTGGAGTACCATTAAGGGAACTCTGAAGAACCATTAAGGGAACTCTGAAGTACCATTAAGGGTACTCTGGAGTACCATTAAGGGCACTCTGGAGTACCATTAGGGGTACTCTGAAGTACCATAAGGGGAGCTCTGAAGTACCATTAGGGGGACTCTGAAGTACCATTAGGGGAACTCTGAAGTACGTTTAAGGGCACTCTGGAGTACCATCAGGGGAACTCTGAAGTACGTTTAAGCGCACTCTGGAGTACCTTTAAGGCTTCTGTGGAGTACTTTTAGGGGTACTCTGGAGTACCATTAAGGGTACTCTGGAGTACCCTTGGGAAACTCTGAAGTACCACTAGGGGAACTCTGAAGTACCATTAGGGGGACTCTGAAGTACCATTAGGGGGACTCTGAAGTACCATTAGGGGAATGAATTTCTCAATAAGAGATCAAAGTCCAGTAACATCAGGTGTCTCAAAGTGGCTGGCAATGAAACTGTTCATAAAAAAGGCATTTCAGATGCTATGAACAATTTCTTTTGCTCTATAGGCAAGGAACTAGCAGACAAAATTGATCCTGTCCCCAACCCTCTTCTTACAGGTGAATATGAAGTCAATGCAAATAAGGCTAAATTTGACTTCAAGACCATTGAAGTTAAAGAGATCAGGGCTGCATTTGCCAAGATTAAAACTGCAAAGAGCTTTGGGATTGACAATATCTCTAGCTACTTTCTGAAGCTTGCCTTACCCTTCATTGAAAACTCTCTTGCTTTCTTGTTTAACACTTCCATTGAAACTAGCCAGTTCCCGGATTCATGGAAAGTAGCTAGAGTTACTCCGATTTTCAAAGATGGTGACAAGACTGAAAAATCAAACTACCGTCCGATATCAGTCTTACCCGCTTTCTCAAGGCTCTTTGAAAAACTTGTTTTTGACCAGCTGTATCAGTATATGAAAGAAAATGGTCTCTTCTCCCCTGATCAATCTGGGTTTCTGAGGCTTCATTCTACACTTACGTGTTTGCTCAAAAATACTGACGACTGGTACAGTTGCTTGGACCTTGGACGGCTTGTGGGACTGGTATTCATTGATTTGAAAACGGCTTTTGATACTGTTGATCATGACATCCTCTGTGAAAAACTTCAAATTTATGGTGTTCAGCAGCGAGAGCTGTCTTGCTTTAGGTCTTACCTATCCAACCGTAAACAATTCTGCAGGGTTAATGGTGTTGCATCAGACATGTAGAGGACAGGAGATGTAGAGGTCGGTGTGCCACAAGGCTCATGTCTCGGCCCTCTTCTCTTCCTCATCTATATCAATGACCTTCTACTGGCCGTCCAGGGTTCAATTGTGTCCATGTATGCTGACGACACCATTTTGTGTCACCAGGCATTGAATATGACTCAGCTGAATGGTGCTATTAACAATGATCTTGGGCGATTGGATACATGGCTTCAAGGCAATAAACTTTCTTTGAATGTTGCAAAAACACACGCCATGCTTATTACTACCAGGCAAAAACGTAACGTTCTCAAAAGTACAAATCAGAATTTGGAATTGAATATACGTGACAACGAGCTTGACGTTGTTCAAAAAACAAAATACCTTGGTGTCCAAATTGATTTCTCTTTAGATTGGAAAGAGCAAATAAAGGCTGTCTCTGCCAAGGTCTCAAGGGCCATCGGCTTTTTAAAGCACGCCAAGAAGTTTCTACCAAGGGTAACTCTTGAGAATCTTTACACAGGTATTGTTGAGCCACACTTTCGGTACTGTTGTTCTGTTTGGGGTTGTTGTGGTTCTAGTGAAATCAAGCAGCTACAGAAGCTTCAAAACCGAGCTGCCAGGATTGTTACGAATAGCAGCTTTGACTCCCCAAGCAGGCCACTTATCGAAAGGCTGGGCTGGAAGACCATTGAACAACTCATCAGTAATGAGTCAAAAACAATGGTCTTCAAGTCACTCAATGACCTGGCTCCGCAATGCTTGAGTAGCCTCTTCAAAAGAAATTCACAATGCTCCACCCGTTGCCTTCGAAATACTGAGACTGACCTGAGGGTACCAAAGAAAACATCTGCAAATGGGCAGAAATGTTTCTCTTTTAGGGGTGCAAAATTGTGGAATAGCCTTTCAGCAGAGTCAAAGCAGGCATCCTCTCTGAATAGCTTCAAAACATCTATTTAGATAACTACAGGGGTGGGGTCTGTGGCGGTGGCGCTGGTTGTCCTTGGGTGGCGGGCCGGCTTGGGGCGAATGGCGGTCATGGTTTCGATCGCTGTTCGCTCCGGGTTGTCGTGTCGCCGGGGGGCTGCCGGTGCTGGCGCTGCGGGTCCTGCCCCTGTCAGAGACTTAGGATTTGTTTTTCTTTCTTGTTTTATTTCTAATATGTATATATATATAATCAATTCTTGTAAATAGGTTTTTAATATCATGGTTTTTATTGTAATTAGGGTTAAGGTAATTTATTTGGTATTTTTGTATAGTAACAGTTTTTATCGGAGGGCCCCTTGAAAAACAGTTTTTACCGAAGGGCAACCCTCCTAAGATAAATCAAATCAATCAATCAATCAATCAATCAATCAATCTGAAGTACCATTAGGGGAACTCTGGAGTACCTTTAAGGGTACTCTGGAGTACCATTAGGGGTACTCTGAAGTACCATCAGGGGAACTCTGAAGTACCATTAGGGGAACTCTTAAGTACCATTAGGGGAACTCTGAAGTACCATTAGGGGAACTCTCAAGAACCATCAGGGGAACTCTGAAGTACCATTAGGGGAACTCTGAAGTACCATTAGGGGGAGCTCTGAAGTACCATTAGGGGAACTCTGAAGTACCATTAGGGGAACTCTGAAGTACCATTAGGGGAACTCTGAAGTACCATTAGGGGAGCTGTGAAGAACAGGGCAACATTTCGTTTTTAATAGACCGCTGAGTTTGTTTTGATTTCGAGATTGACCAATCAGATCACGCTATTTTTAAAGATGGCGGCTCGCTGTAAACAAACCAAGCCTCGAAAAAGGGCTAAAACCCCTCTTTCTTTCTGTGCCACGGATTTGCCGTTTTCGAATATTTTCAAACAACGACGACGAATTTCTTAAAAGTGAACTCTGATGCATACTTCCAATGTGCATTTCCTCGATATTTGGCCTAAGTCAAGATTAACAGGGTTTTGAAATTAACGAAGAAATCGCATGTTTTCAGACGGTGCCCTTTCTATTACAGTTCAAAGGAATTGCCAGGAAAATTACTTGGAAATCAAAACATGTCCGAAAAGATTATTTTACAAGTCAGTTCACTTTGAAATCGACAAATAATAGTAGATCTCTAGTCCTTTTGAGTTAAAATGATGTCAAAGGGGTTGATTGTTTGGTCTATAGAAGTGTAGGCAGGAAGCGGGCCTGTTACAATTTCATGTTAACAGTCATAGAATCAAATTATTTGCACATTTGCGACGAACTGAGGTTGCAAGCCCTTGCAACATCAACGTTTCATTAAAACAAAGTTTCGAATCTAAACTGAAGACAGCTAATTGTTACAACGATCGCTCTGACAGATCAGGATAGCACTTGCCAGCATCTCAAGGCTCTGTCCACAAGCACCTGTTGCCTCCGACTCATCAAATTCATCTGGCACTGTTTCATCGTTATCATCACCGCGTTCTCCTATCAAGAAATCGTCGTCTTTATTCTCTTTGGGAGTTTCGGAGCCAGATTAAAACCAACGAGTTTGCCCTCATCATCATCATTTCCACCTCGGACATCAAGAACCCAAGAATTCGAAACAAATAATAGGGGACTAGCTGCACTAAATGATTGCTGGCAAGATGCATTCTGTGTGAAATGAGTGACCTTTTGGCCACAACCATGAACAATTATGCGGGCAGGACTCATCAAATCACATCCACCTTTGTCACAATCTTTTTATGATTTAAGACATGTTTCTTGAAATTTAGAAAATCTGAGAGTGAGAGCAGGTTTGGCTTCACAACTCCCATAGTCCTATAACTGCGACGGATCATGCAGTCTCATGTCCAAAAGAAGGACGGGTAAGTTCTACATTTACTTTGCTCAAAAGTTTTATGAGAATAAAACTTTACATATTTTTTGTAAGAAGCTAAGAATTTGGACTAGTACTGAAAGTTTCTTATAATTGTCAAAATTTGAATACTCGAAGTTTCTTACGAGTTTATTAAAGGTTTCATAACGATCTTCATTTTCACTACCTGTGCCCTCATGAATATTTCAAAACAAGTCTTTTTGAAGTACCTTTCGAGCAATATAATACAGGAACAAGTGAGAATGAAGCAAAAACATGCTATGGTTTCCTCGGTCGAAATAGACGTACCTTTTATAAGAAACTAAGAATTGGGGCCAGAACTGAAAGTTTCTTAAGATTATCAGATTTCAGTTCATTAACTGTTCCCTCCTGAGCATTCCAAAACAAAGTTATTTGAGGCCTTACTAATATTTAGATTTTATTCGAGTACCTTCCAAGAAATATGATACGGGAAAGATGTGAAAATAGAGTAAAATATGCTGGGGATTTCTTTTGAGGAAATAAACAGTTTCTCAAGTTATATTTTCCCAGTAGGCGGAGTTTCTTAATTTTTGGCGATCTGAGAGTTGAGTTTCTTATAAAAGATATGTGTTAATATTTTCTTCAGTAATATTTTCCCAGTACTGGAGTTTCTTAATTTTTGGCGATCTGAGAGTTGAGTTTCTTATAAAAGATACGTGTTAATATTTTCTTCAGTAATATTTTCCCAGTACTGGAGTTTCTCAATGTTTTGGCGATCTGAAAGTTGAGTTTCTTTTCAGCAATTTCTTATAAAAGATAAGTGTAGTCTTCTCCTTTTTGGGTTATAAATGGAATCTTCCAGTCACTATGGCCTTGGACTTGCAGAGTCCATGGGAAAGTCCATCATGGACTCAACTGCATGAACGTGCAGGGAAGGAAACTGATAAAAAAGCTGTAAATGAGGTCAAGTGTAAGTCACATCAGCTCTAAAACTTCTTCAAGATATGAAATATTGAACTCCAACAAAACACTTTTAGTTTTACTTTGGGGAGTGCCCTGGTGAACTCTCGTTTATGTAAGCTAATCTCAATGAACGAAATGCATTTTTTCTCCAAACTTTTAATTGCTCTCCTTAACTTTGATTTTTATCTTTTGCCAATGTTTTCAAACATTTTCAGGTGTTGTTGAAGGCCATTCGATCAACAATATACGTTTCTATATCATTCTTTATCCAAATTTCAGATTCCCTTATTTCTGTGAAACTTCTTTAGGCATCTCAGCAACTTACTCCGTAAACACAGGCATACTCCCCCGGCAATATTGGGCCAAAATTTAGGTGGCGTAAGAGCTCATATTTTCCCGCCAAAACTTTCCCGCCAAAACATGCTAAATTTCTCTCCTGGGAAGAGCTGAGCTGAACAGTAAGGAGGTATGTGAAGAATGAAAAATGCACTTTGATTCATGAAGCAAAAAGATCTCGAGTCCCCTTATCAAAACTACCCTGGCCATCAGAGCCTAAAAAAAGAAAAAGAGAGGGGAAATTTCTTCTCTCCTTTTCTTCTACTTTTTGAATTTTTATTAGGCTTTGGTACCCAGGGTATGTCCAAACATGTTTTGCAAAATGTTAGATAAAGATTCCCTGTTTTCACATGTTGTTACAAGCTATTTGACCCTTTGTGGACTCCTTCACAAACTGATTAAAAAAGTAAATTTTTAGTTGTCAATTTCAAAGTCGTATGACACGTGAAACGATCTTTTTGGGCATGTTTTGATTTCCAAAAAATTTCCTTGCAGTTTCTTTGAACTGAAATAGAAAGGGCAGTCTGAGACCATGCGATTTTTTCGTTAATTTCAAAATCCTGTAAATCTTGATTTAGGCCGAATATCGAGAAAATGCACATTGGAACTGTTCATCAGAATTCATTTTTAAGAAATTCGTTGTCGTTGTTTGAAAATAATCGAAAACGGAAAATCCGTGGCACAGAAAGAAAGAGGAGTTTTAGCCCTTTTTCGAGGCTTGGTTTGTTTACAGCGAGCCGCCATCTTTAAAAATAGCGTGATCTGATTGGTCAATCTCGAAATCAAAACAAACTCAGCGGTCTATTGAAAACGAAATGTTGCCCTGTTGCTCTGAAGTACCATTAGAGGAACCCTGAAGTACCATTAGGGGAGCTCTGAAGTACCATTAGAGGAACTCTGAAGTACCATTAGGGGAACTCTGAAGTACCATATCTAGGGTACTCCAGAGTACCCTCACAAAGGGTACTCCAGAGTACCCTAAAGGGTACCATATTTGTACCCGACTGGAGTACCCTAAAGGGTACTCCAAAAACCACCTTTTTCTGTGAGTGTACCACTGGGGCGATCTTTCCTTCGCGTATTAAAACCTTCCATTTCAATTTCACCATCTAGAATATGCTTATTTAGATGTGTTTCACTGATGCCGATGATGAGCCTGCTCACAGCCTTGACGACTTAGCAACTCCTCTAAGCTTGCTTTGCGGGCAGGGAGACCACAAATGTTTTGACGGAGAATTTTGAGGCCTCTGCTACGTGTCAAATTTATCTTTGGTGCTACCAGGATTATGGTTTGGCCCTGGATTCAGAGAAATGTCACCACTCAACAGGATGATCATGGTTATCAGGTATTTATTGATATTGCAGCTGTGCCCGGTCATTTTTTTGTGTTTTCGATTAGCTGCCCTGTTTCCGACGAAAATAGGCCCTGCGATTTCATGTCAAACAAGCTTCGCTCAGATGTAAATCTGCCATCAAATCTTCCATTGTAGTTACTCCCGTGATCCTGAAATAAATTTGGCCAGCACAGCTTCATAAAGCAGGAACTATTCATAGATATTATAACGCACATGTACACAGCTATCAAAATGCCTCCGACCGCCATGACGGGCTCTGTATCTCAGGTAGGATTTTACTATCCTTGAACAAAAAAGAAAGAGCAGATAAAAAACAATAAGAAATACTTCAATTATAATTGAAACCATGCTAAAAACATCAAGTGAACTTAGGCCTACCTGTTTTTAAAACTGACAGATGGTAGCATTCACAAGAAAACTACGATGTTCTCCGAGGCCGTCTTAGGGGATGACCCCACTATGTTAAGGGTCCTTTCAAACCTCAGTACTTAAGGGTCCTAGGGGTCATAGGGGGTTCAGGGTCACAGGGTCTGGTTTTTCCGGTGTGCCAACTTTAGTTCATGTGTCTACAACGGAAACATGAGGCCGTCTGTGATGACAATTGTAACACGAAAAGGAAAGTGATTATGAGCGCGCCTACGTAGGGACTCCCAGAATGAGCATGCGAAAAGTTCTGTAATGCAAAACCTACCGTAGGTCTTTGAATAAACCCCCACTTTAAAATGGCACCCCTCGACTCGAGGGGTGTATCACGAGCGGAAATCTCGTACACCTATGTCAGAAATCCAAAATGAAATCCGGAAATCCTTTGAAAATCATGGAAATCCTACAAATCCCTCTTCAACTTAGAAAATCCCCAGAAATCCATTGAAATCCCTAGAAATCTCTCAAATCTTTGAGAAATCTGACGAAATCTTGGAAAATCTTTCACAAAATTTCGTGGAAAATGTAGGAAAATCTTCAATAATCAAGAGCAATCCACTGAAAATCTTCACAACTTGGCACTCTGAAAGGTCATATATCACCCACCAACGATAACGACAACAGCAACAACAACAACGAAGATTGGAAGAACTTATCAGCTTTGGAATCAGGGGGTGATGGAGGTCTTTCTTCCTGCTGCTGTTATTCTGCGGAAGAACCAACTAAAATGACTGCGAAGGAGCATGAATAGTATAGCGTTCTAACTAATTAACTCTCATTACTACAGCTGATAAAATTGGATTAGGTTTGTTTACACCCATTCCAAGTCATGTGATCAATCTTTTCATAAAGCAACTTTTGATTTCTCCAATATATTTGGTGTCATGCAAAGTTGTGTCATGAGTGCAAAACGTAGCACAATATTAAAAGTTTCCTAGAGTATGGACACATGGCTTGAAATGGGTAAAATAAACCTTAGCCGATTAGCCAATTAGGTCTTCTAATGTGCTACTGGTTGCCTGAATGAGAGGCTTTCAACAGATCATTTGTATGACGTCATCGTATCTTACTTCAAAACGAGGTTAGGTAAAAAAGATGCTTTAGTAGATTTGTGTTGCTCACAAAAATACACTTTAAAGTAAAAACTGAACAGAAACCCTTGAAACCCCTTCGTCATTGCTGTGAAAAGGATACACTTTGCAAAATGGGTTTCGTTGCAGCACATATCTTCCAATATCAAACTGCTTGAAATCCCACAAATCCAGGGAAATCCCACCAGAAATCCAGAAATCCCTTCGAAATTTTGAGGGATTTCAGGAATCCGGGAAATCTCGTACGCTATTTTGGCTCGTGATTCACCTCTCGCCTCGACTAACCCCCACCAAAAGTATTTTTGTGAAATATGCCCCCAGCTAGAAAGCCTCGGTGGGGAAAGCTGCTGTTTGTTAAAATTGTTTCTTATATTGAATACTTTTTCTCTTCTTCTTATTTTTTCAACTTACTCAGGCTTGGGTATTGCCTCGAAAGCAATAAAACCCATTTTATCTGCTATTTGCAAATACTGACCCAAGTAAGGGGAAAGGGTACACAAATTATTTGTAAGAAACTGCTTATAAGAAACTCAACTCTCAGATCGCCGAAAATTGAAACTCCAGTATTGGGAAAATATAATCAAGAAACTATTTATTTCGACTAAAAATCCTTAACATAGTTACTTTACTTTCGCTTGTTTCCTGTATAATATTACTCAGAAAAGCTACTTATTCAAGTTATCAACCATTTTGACTGATTCCGGCAAGTCCTGTTATCCCGTTCCTCGCTTTCCTCACTTTCTGTAGCCTCCATTTTCTGCCGCTTTGCCCCATTACCCAACATTTAGGGCGAATTTGAGAAAACGAAATCTCTATTGTGTTATGTACAGTGAAGACGACGCGAGGATTGGTTCAACGGTGCTCGAGTTTTACGTGCAACAAAATTTGCTTCATAAAATATTAATATAGATCAAAATCATTAAGGACATACCTTTGATTGAATCAATGCACAAATACTTTGTTAGGTCTGGTTGCTCTGATGTCCTGAAATGGAGCATTATCAGCAATGACATCAAAACAGTTTATTTTTTTGGAATATACAGGAAGTCCCAAACAAATTTTTTGCCCCTTGTACGCACCACTGCTGTGAAGAATCCATACTTCATAGACTACTTCACAGAAAGAAAAGGATCATGGGTTAGGGTTAGGGTTTAATCAGGGGATCAACTTTGATTCTTCCAACACATGCTTCAAAAAGAATTTTCATTTCTGTCATCTCAGCGTACCATACATTTCTGGCTCTTACTCGCCCAAAACTTTATCAAAGTTCCTGGAAATAAGATAACACTTACCTGGAACGCAGAGCTTTGCATTCTTTAATTTCCTATTTTTGCATGGACTTTTACGGTTGCAATATCTCATTTGCTATGTTTGAGGTTCTATGTGCTCTCAAATCGATTCGAACGCACCTGTCAAACCCTTCTAAAACTGTCTGGAAATGTTATGTTACCTGGCGTGTCAGGGGGTGAGCCAAGGGGTAAACCAAGAATGGGGCATGAGGGCAAAATTTCCGGAAGCAGACCTCACATCTTTCTCGCCAATTTTTGTTTAAAATTAATTTAAAATCTCAGGAAAAGGGTGACTTGACCAAGGGTGCATGCAGCGCATTGTTATTTTTTAGTATTTAATCAAACGTCCAACAATTCTTTTGAGACACCCTTTATCTTTATCAAGGCTTGCCAAGGTCGGTGATTTTTTTCAACCATGCTTGTTTATCTTCTGAATACTTTCCTCATGCGCCTGATCCCAAACCGCGTCTCAAGAGGCCTGGATCACGATAGATTCCGGCACCACTGCGTGCAGTCCCCAAAAAGTTCACCCCCTCCCACCTTTCTTTTTAGGCAGCTTGAGCAGACGCAAAAGCACTTTGCACAGCGGTCGAAGCGAATCAGGTCTCTGCTAATTTTTTTTATATCCAATATAAAAATTTACAATTACGTAATTACCTACAACAACACTTCCAAACTACTTTACTACCTACAAGAACGACGCCATGAGGAGCAGGAGACCATGACTACCCCATGACCAAACATAGAGACAGATAACTAAAGCTAAATCTAAATATACAATCAACTACTAATACAAAAGGCTACGCATAAACAATTTCCACTCATTAAATACTGCAGTTAGGTTCACATTGGATGTCGGGCAATTGCTGTTTTTGGATGAAACAGTTTAGTGCAACGTTGGATGGATGCTAAACTTTTAAATTCCAAATTAAGTGAGAATTTAACTTCCAAATTAAGTGAGAATTTAACTGTCATCACCAACATAGCACTGAATTACCCAACATCCAATGTGAAACAAGCGTAAACAAGTGAAAAATGAAAAAAAGAGAAAAGGACTTAGTGGCTGAGTGGAGTTAAGAAAACCCTTTCAGATCTATATTAATCAAACCGACCTGTTTTATGGATAAAATCTAGTGTCAGTTCGAGTATATTTTTGTTGATTTCGTTTGAAAGGTCTTTGTCACCATACAATAGAATCTGAACAAGAACGTCGTTAGGGAGGCTGTTTATGTCTACAAAAGGTCGTAATACTACCGAAATTCCAGCGAGAAGATCTCGTCGTTGAACGTCAAATGAAGGGCAAAGCAACAAAAAGTGCTCCGTGTCCTCAATCCCATCATCCGTTGGGCACATAGGGTTAACAGTGTCCCTAAAATTATGCTTGAATTTATGAAAGTTTAGTCTGCTGAGACCGACCCTTATTTGGGAAAGGTATGAAAGGCCAAGTGGGTCATGAATACCAAAGACAGGTTTTGCAGGGGGGCGAATTATTGATAGAAGCTGTGTCTTAAAAACAGCGACTGATGGTGCTAGCCTGATTTCAGGATCAAGTTTATTCCATTCAGAGGTGCAGTTAGGATAGAAGCTGGACTGAAACTTTTCTGTTCTCGCCCTTATTCGTCCAATAGCATCCCTGTTGCGAAGAGAGTAGTTCGACTGATGAAGTGGTGGAATTGGCTCCTTTGTGTACAGGGGGTGAGATAATTTATGATCTTATAGAACAGAGTGAGTCGTCTACTCCACCTACGGGAACTTAGTGACTCCCAACCAAGCTCTGCATACAATTTTTCGCGCGATGTTCCCCTCCATGTCCCTGTCACTGCAAGGGCAGCTGAATACTGAACAGACTCTATTTTTTCCATTAGATTTGATAAAACGATATTTTGACTGAATTCACAAACTTTAGCTGGAATATGATAGATAACATCCCCGTAGTCCAGGTGTGGCCGCACATAAAGTTTATATAATTCATTCAGAGTATGCCTAGGCAGATACTTGGAGAGATATTTTAGCAGGCCAATGCCCCTTCTCGTTTTAGAGATAGCAGATTTAATATGAGCTGAGAAAGAAAGCTTTGAGTGCTATTCCATCAAGTAAAGACATGAACTCAGTTTTATTATGCATTGTCTTTTGCATGTGACCTTAGTGATGGTCAATCCTTTTTCAAAGTTTAGCCATCGTTCGCGTGCATGTTTCTTACGATCCACCGCGAAGAGTAGTTGTTTTTGAAGTGAATCGTCTTGTTATATGCGAAAAGGAATGAACGGACGATGTTACTTTTTACAGAAATTAGTAATGCTTGAGGTCTTTTTTATCGTTCATAGACAGTCGTTACTGAAAATACACGATCAATCCAGATCATTGGGTACTGCTGTATCAGCCTTGTCCACGTTTTTTTATTTCTTATATCTTTTTACGCCTTTGGAGTATTCAATAGGGACATTTTTACGTTTAAACCAATCTTTGATCATTCTTCTGAGGAAAATTTTGCCAGATAGACTCGATTTTTCTCAGTTCGCTTGTTGTGACCTCCCATGCTGAAACAGTATATAACAGTCGGCTGCGTACACATGCTTGAAGAATCTTTGTTCGAGTGGATATCAGTATTTTCTTATCAGTTAATACATGTTTAAGCTAATTCCATTTGTGGAAAGCAGATGAAAAGCGGAAGTTTAGGTACCAGGAAGGGTCTTCTTCAATGTTTGTGATCATGAGTCCTAGATATATAACCTTACGAACATTTTTAACAGCTGTATCGCTAATTTTGATGAGTGATGGCATGGCTCTAATTTCCTCATGCACGTTGAAAGCAATGGTTCCGGTATTATTGATTGAGATGTTAAGTCCATATCTTGTGAATGTTGTCTCTTACATGTTTACTATTTCCGAGAGTTCCTCGATATCGTGAGATAAAAGGACTATATCATCAGCATATAAGATCATTCTTAGGCGTTGAACACCGGAAAGACCGTGAAGCCCGAGGGGGCCCCCCGGGGGGAATAACATTTCGAGGGTGCGGGCATGTGCCGCCCATATGAGTAGGTTTTTGGGCCAACATTCTCTAAACAAGGGTCCCTTTTTGGCAGATTTTCCATAATTATGGTTTGGTTATTTAGAAATTGGCGAAAATATCCAAAAATGGGTCGTTTTCCGCCAAATTCAACATAAAAGTGGGTATTACAGCAAGTTTCGGTAATTAGAAGAGGATACCTTTCTGAAAACCGGGCGGCAGACCCCCGCCAATCCGCAAGTTACCAGCATGAAAATTGGTAAACCTACACAGTTTGATGCGCTGAAAAATATAGGGTCGGGACCCCATCTAAAAGTTGCCCCTAAATGCTATTTTTAGAATGGGGTACTCGGTTCCAGTCCTTTTCAATGGTCCTAACTGTAAATCCCATGCCAATTGTGGCATTAACATGAAACTTGGTATTCTTACACAGCTTGAGCAGCTGAACAAGATAGGGTCGGGACCCCATCTCAGAATTACCCCTAAATGCTATTTTTATAATGGGGTACTCGGTTCCAGTCCTTTTCAATGGTCCTCAGTGTAGCTCCCATACCAATTTTGGCATTACCATGAAACTTAGTATTCTTACACAGTTAGACAAGCTGAACAACAAGGTAGGGTCGGCACACCCTCTCAAAATTACCCCCTAAATGCTATTTTTAGAATGGGATACTCGGTTTCAGTCCTTTTAAACTGTTCTTAGTGTAAATTGCTTGAAATTTGTGAGAGCATGAAATTCAGTATTCTCACACAGTTTGACGAGCTGAACAAGGAGGAATAAAGACCCCATCTCAGAATTGCATTCTAGGGTGCATCCAACGACATTGCTCAAAGAACTTTCTTTGTCTTCTACATATACAACAAATTGCTCTACCTCTCTAATGTTGTCCCTGCAGATCCTATGCAGTCTTCCTTGAAAGTTTTCAGAATCCTCTCCCTGAAAATTGTCTTATTGTACTTTCTGAACATCTTGTCGCTTTTTGATGTTGTCATTTGTACCATGTCAGCACCATTGATTACTCTTGCAGTCAACCCTATAAGGTCCTTGTTTTCAGCTATAGTATGACTCCAAGCAACTCAAGAAGTCACTTTCTGTATACTTTCGTAGATTGGTGTTGCCCATTATGCCTATGGCATCGCAGTCTTTTAAATCAATTGCTCAAGGTATTAATGAAAAACTAAGTAGTTAGGTTGTAATACTAACTAATGGCGAAAAACTTCAGACATCTTTGACATTTTATCGAAACTCAACTTACATACTTCAAAAGATTTCTGATCAGGGGGAGATGCGTCATTTTCTTCAAGTGTCGCCCATCATAAAAAGTTACACCACTCCGTCTTTCGGAAAGAGAGAATCAACTTTTGAGTTTTGACTGTAGAAATTCATGCTTTGAATTCTTGTTTATCTTGCTTTATCATCTGTATATGAGTTTTTGGAGAATCATTCTAAAGTGCAAAGATATTGAAATGCGCCTCCTTTTTGGAGCCTCATAAACCGTTGAAGTTAGTAAGTACGGCTTCCACCAAATCTGTTGCTGACTGGAATAGTTGAACACATTCAGGCTCCTGGGAGCTTCCCTGGTAAACTGATGGGCGACCAAAATAGAATATAGTGGAACTCAGACTTCAGAAACTGAAATCCAAATTAGAAATCAATTCTACAAATTTTCTTTTAAATCAAGGTAGATTAGAATGATTTCAAACCACATTGTGATGCACGAAGGAAAAAAAGGAGAGGAACGTAAACTATCTAGTCTTCATTCAATGCAAAGTAACCAAACCATTAGGCCAAATTATGATAAACTGATGGAAGTCGGCAAAGATTTCCTGCATAAGCGTAATTTCATTACTAGCTCCCAGTCTCCTGAAATTGCAATATCTCCTGCTAGTCGGCAACAATGGGCGATAAACTCTGGTTTGTTGTATTCAGAAATAGAGGTTATGCTTAATTCTTACTCGCAAAGAAGTCTGAAAGATCACCATTGACGACTGAAAGGCAACGTTACAGTGATGGGTATTACGGTAGTCTTCCTTCATTGATGCCACCTTCAGCTTCCATTTGATGTAGCTGGGTAAAGCTCCCCTCTCAGAAAGTACCTAGGGGTAATTTTGAGGTTCAGTCTTGACTTTAACTTGTTCAGCTTTTTCAAACTGTATAAGAATGCTAAGTTTCATGCTGACATCACAAATTGTAAGGGATTTTCGATAAGAACTGTTAAAAAGAACTGGAACCAAGTACCCCCATTCTAGAAATAGCATTTATGGGTAATTATGGGATGGGGTCTTGATCTTTTCTTGTTCAGCCTGTCAAACTCTGCAAGAATAGCAAGTTTCATGCTGATATCACAAATTGCAAGGAATCTATAGTAAGAACCGTTTAAAAGGACTGGAGCCGAGTATCCCATTCTAAAAATAGCATTTAGGGATAATTTTGAGATGGGATACCGACTCTATCTTGTTCAGCTTGTCTAACTGTGTAAGAATACTAAGTTTCATGCTAATGCCACAATTGGCAAGGGAGTTACACTGAGGACCATTGAAAAGGACTGGAACCGAGTACCCCATTATAAAAATAGCATTTAGGGATAATTTTGAGATGGGATACCGACTCTATCTTGTTCAGCTTGTCTAACTGTGTAAGAATACTAAGTTTCATGCTAATGCCACAATTGGCAAGGGAGTTACACTGAGGACCATTGAAAAGGACTGGAACCGAGTACCCCATTATAAAAATAGCATTTAGGGGTAATTCTGAGATGAGGTCCCGACCCTATCTTGTTCAGCTGCTCAAACTGTGTAAGAACACCAAGTTTCATGATATTACCACAATTGGCATGGGATTTACAGTGAGAACCATTGAAAAGGACTGGAACCGAGTACCCATTCTAAAAATAGCATTTAGGGGTAATTTTGAGATGGGGTCGCGACCCAATCATGTTCAGCTTGTCAAACTGTGCATGAACACCAAGTTTCATGATAATACCACAATTGGCATGGGATTTACAGTGAGAACCATTGAAAAGGACTGGAACCGAGTAACCATTCTAAAAATAGCATTTAGGGGTAATTTTGAGATGGGGTCGCGACCCTATCTTGTTCAGCATGTCAAACTGTGTAAGAACGCCAAGTTTCATGCCAATACCACAATTGACATGGGGTTTACAGTTAGAACCATTGAAAAGGACTGGAACCGAGTACCCCATTCTAAAAATAGCATTTAGGGGCAATTTTGAGATGGGGTCCCGACCCTATCTTTTTCAGCGCATCAAACTGTGTAGGTTTACCAGTTTTCATGCTGGTATCATAAAATGCACAATTCGACGAAAATTTTCCTCTAACAGCCCTGACTATTCGTTCCTGGCGCGCTGAACATGGAATCAGATAAGAATAGTGCAGTCCGATATTTGGAAATTTTTTCAGTATGTCATGCTCAGTGCATCATAAAACAAAATCCAGCTAGCTATATATTGAAAATGACAGGTGATTCAAGACCGCTTTTTCTGCGGCTAGAAAAGACTTGAAAGAACTGCTTTGAATCTTTGATTGCTGCTGACGTTCCTGTATAAACTGCTCTAAAAATTTTGACCAGCACAGGTAGTTCCAGTATTTCCAGGATTTTGAATAACATATCGCGATTTATCCAGTCACATGCTGCTTTTAGATCAATGAAGCACAGAAAGAGTGGCTTTGATGATAACTCTATTGCGTTTTGCAAATGAGAATGGCATCCATTGTAGATCGATTAGCTCTGAATCCAAAATGAGAGATTGATATAATGTTCTCAGTTTCGATGTCTTAGATATTATTAACGATGCCAATATTGTTGAACAAGTGGACATGATTGAAATTCAGTGTAATAAAATGGTGAGTATGATTGAAATTCCACTATAATTTTCAGCTTCAGTTCTGGAACCTTTGTTTTTAAAGAGGCAAGTAATAGATGACATTAGCCGAGAAGATGGTAGTACAAAAGTTATCCAAATAGCTGTTAATTAAGCCATCAGATAAGTAAGAAACCTGCTAGAAATATCTTATTTCAGATGCTCTGCGTGCAGTGAATCCGTCTCCTGATACTTCCCATGTTTTAGCTCTGCCAGTATTTCCCGTATTTCGGTAGTTTTAGAAATATCATTTAAGATATGTGGATACTTTTCAGGGTTCTCAACTTCAGAATGGATTCTGTGAATGACCTTTCAAAAGTAATTACGTCGTCTAAAATGGCTCATCTTGTAGAATCTCGTCTAACATTTTTGAAAATTCATCATATATTTTGGGGTTTTCTTTCAACGATTTTATGTCAGCATATGATCTTTCGCGTCGTTGCGATTTAGGAAAAAAGGATTTCGTTCAGATTTGGATGGAACATGCCGCGACAATGCCACAAAGCGATGATCTGTTTCAAAAGCAATGCTTGTTTTTCGGTAAACCCGACAGTTTGAACTAGGTTTTTAATGTGCAATTCAGCAAGAACGTAATCTACTCGTTTTCTAAATCCTGTTGGAGAATACCATGTGTGGTGATGATGTGGTTTTGAAAATAATAATGAATTCATAATAAATAGCTCGACTTCTTCTGATAAGGTGAGAAGTTTCCTTCCGTTGCCGTTTGTTGCAACATTGTCTTTGTTGGTGCCCAGATGCTGCCAAGATCCATTAGAATCAAAACCAATGGTTGCGTTCATGTCAGCTCCGATAAGAATCTAAAACCAGGATGCTTCCTTTCGAGAGTATTGAAAAATGACTGCTTGATTCAGCATAATTTCAGTTGGTACATGAGCACAGAAAGATGATATCTTGATTCCATGAAGTATCAATCGTACATAGAATATTCTGCCTTCAAGGATGTTACCTATGTCTAAGATTTTTACATTTCGAGAGAGAGCTATACCAACTCCTACATATGCTTTTATTTTCAAACCCTAGTTAATGAATGTCCAGCCTTTATGTTCTTTATCATTAAAATTGGTGGTCTGGTGCCCGGTGACATGTGTTTCTTTAATGATTGTGATATCATTTTGAAGAAATCTACACTGTAACATGCATTGTGCCAGTTTCATAGGGTCTTTTATGGCTCTGGTGTTGGTGGACCCAATGTCAACTTTGTGATGGCATTGAGTGGAGTGCCTGTTTTGAGTTCGGTGCCTTTTAGATTTAGGCCACTAGGAAGAGATTACTTTACTGGAATGATGACCGGTAACATATTTTTCGACCTCAGCCCGATCACGCACTGAGTGATGCGATCCTTGTTGACCCGCGCGACGAGCGATGCGGCTTGAATGATTGAGACCTGTCATTTGTCATTTCCCTATGTTATAGTCGGTTGCTTTAGAATTTTCCTTTCCTGGTGTTTTTATTAGTGACACGATCACGAGGCTGGATTGCCGAACAAAGCTTAGAGAGACTCCACCTGCCCTCTTAGATATATGATAGACGGCCGTTGACCCTTTTGGGTTCATCCGCCCTTTTTTGTTTTTCATTCTGCTGGGTGTCTGGGTGTCTAGCCACCCTCCTCACCAGGATAAAATCCTGGTGGGGGAGCCCGTTTAGTCGCCGACGGCCCGAATTCAACCTGACTTCCAAAAGCTACCTGATTATGACTATTTCTAGCATACCAGAAAAGTTCAGAATATTAGTTAGCCTTGTTCAACAAGTAATTTTTTGGTTTCTTTCCAAGGAGAACTTTGATGGGGCATTTCCGAGCTCTGCAGAGAGTGGTTGGCTGAGTTTGGCCCCAAGGTCTTTAACTATAAGAATTGGGTCACTTGTGCTGTATCTTAATGCTATCGACATTTGAAAATGGTTAACAGCGTAAAGCCGGATAGTTTTAACTCTATCAAGAAGTTTTTAGTTTGGCTTGCTTTGTTATCAAGAGACTGAATCAACATCTCTCACTGCGCATTCAATTTGCAGTCATTGTTGCGAGATACTACTGTACAAATTAATGTTTTCATTCAGGGCGATCTTTCGCAAAGTTTCTTAATTAAGGACTGAATTGATATTACATTCACATTTCATATTTCAGATGTAATAACTTCCAACCGCTCCTCGGCAGGAGGTTTTTTCAAGGGGCCCTTCGATCAAAAAACATCAATAACAATCTAAGGAAACGATGCAAAACCATTTTTACAATTTTAAAAGTCATGCACAGTAATGATCAATGTTTACAATAAAGAAAGAGAGGAGTTCCGGCTTCCAAATGGTTGTCTTGAGAATATACAAAGCGGACGGACTATTCCATAATTATGAACCTCTATAACAGACAAATCTCTGGCCATTTGTTGACCATTTCATCGGTAATAATTTCAAGTTGGTTCCCGCATTTCTAACGCTGTGAGAAGATGACAAGGATAGTAGTATTCTAAATTTCATATTTCATGTTCATATTTTACTGACGTAATTAAAGTAGCTTTAGGAAAGCCATCTTAAATTTCTACTAACCCAATGCAATAGACTAATAAGAATACAACATTCTGAAACTTTGTTTAGTGTCATCTGCTGTAACTTGCAAATTTGAATAGATTATTACAGGAAAATTTTAATCCCGAGCCAAAAGTATCGCATCTTTTTTAATTCATTATGAGTAGATCGACTTTTATTCAAAACAAATGACTTACTTCTTGTCCCACCAAGCATATATATCAGTTTCATGTTCCTCTACCATTGCATGACATATTGACTACGGAAAAGAAATTTCTACCTTAAACATGATATCAGTTCATCTAACGAATTGTGAAATCTAAAAGAACATCCTAAGAAATTGCTATGCTACCAATGTCTCTGCTGGCTGTAGAGTCATATTTATGAAAGAGAAGATGCGCATAACTCTCTCACTCAAAGTGATCTTCAAGACGTACAATAAATTTGAGCCTTTTGGAATGCCCTTTACACGAAAAGCGACATGATATTCATTAAAACGTCATATGTGAGCTTTCATGCCAGCATGCACATCATATCAGGTGCAGGTCTGACCTACTGTTGCGATTACATGATGTTGGGGCGACATGAAGTCCATGCCGGGATGAATGTCTCATGTAAACACATTTTCTCAAATTGGGGGAATTGCAAATGAAATTTTTTGCCTCAAAATTTATTTCTCAATAATCTGTATCTGCAGAGGTACTATTTTTGTACTCAGTTGCAACTTTTGACTTGTAATCCTCTTCACCTTGGCAGCCTCGGGATGGCTGATGTGGACCTGCAAATTAACGTTATCAAATAAAAGGAAAACTTAAAAATTTTGAATTACAAATTCAAACATTAATAATATATAAAATCTTCACATCTGTTTCTTACACAAACTGTCCCTTTAGAACAATTTAGCATTCTCAATTTTTCTTTATCTTCTTTTAGTTTTGTCTTAAAGATCTGCCTACTATTTGATTTTTTAATATTGTTTGATATTTCATTCCAAATGAGGATTCCCCAGTACATAAAAGTGTATCTTTGAAATTCAGAGTTCAGTCTTGCTACTTCTAACTTCCCTTCTCTTATTTTCAATTTTCTGAAGCCACTTCCCAATCTGTGTTCATATTCCTCCTCCAATATCTTATACATTTGAATTGCTACTTTTCTCTTGTATGTGTGAATTATGGTGTCCCAGCCTACTTTATCAAAAACTCTGCTGCTTCCAACTGTCCTTGGAATGTTCTTTATCAACCTTGCCACCCTTACATGTTGGTTTTCAATTTTTTCAAATTTATTTTATGTGCATATGCCCCATACAAGCATTCCATATGTTACTTTTGGGATCATCATTTTGAAATAGATTTCTCCAAGTTTTTTGGCAGGTAAGAAACTGGCCTTTCTTAACATGGCTATCATTCCTGAATACTTTTTAAAGACCTTGTCAATGTGTGCATTCAAATTCAATTTATTGTCTATACATACTCCTAGAACCTTGGATACATCTTTATATTTCACCATCCTTTTCCCTATTTTAATTGGTGCGAGAGGTCCAGTAAACCGCTTTCTTTTCATGATCATTGCCTCTGTTCGGTCACATTTACTGTCATCTTGTTTGTGACAAACCAGTTATTTATTTCTTTTGTTAAATCATTCAGCTTGCAAACACATTCATCTACACTTTTCCCATTTATGAAAGCTGTTACATCATCTGCATACCAATGTATTTCCCCTGTTGATGTTACATCAGGCAAGTCATTCATATACCCTGAAAAAAGTCTTGGTCCCAACAGTGACCCTTGAGGCACTCCATAGACAGCTGTTTTCAACTCAGACTTTACCCCATTTAGCTCTACATACTGTTGTCTGTTTTCTAAGTAGCTTTCAATCATCAGATATAATTGGCCTGTGACCCCAGCTGCTATCAATTTCTGTTTAAGTATGACATGGTCTACACAATCAAACGCTTTCCTGAAGTCAATGAAGAGTACCCCGACTACTTCTCCTTCACTCGTATGCCTTTTCCACGTTTCAGTTAGATACAGGAGAACTTAGTCCGTTGACTTACCTTTAGAATAGGCCTTATCTTGTCTCTTATTCGTCCAACTTGTAAGCCCGTTTATAGCATTTTTGACCCTAAGGGTTTGTCCATCTTAACACAGTTACGTGTCGGACTCAGCAAATTAAATTCTCACAAGTTCAGACATAACTTGAGCCCTATGTGCCCAATTAATGATGGTATTGAGGATACGGAATACTTTTTGCTGCTCTGCCATGCCTATGCTTTGATCAGGTGTGATCTTCTCGACAGCGTAAATGCGATTCTGCAAACAAATGGTTTATCTAACCTTTATTTACAAGAAATGACAAAAGTTCTCCTGTATGGTCATGAAAGGTTACCGGCTGATGCAAATAAGAAAATCTTATTGGCGACATTAGAATACATCCATGCTTCAGAACGCTTTCAACAGACGAATTGGAAACTAGAAGTCCTAGTTACTATAGCTTCTTCTCTCATGTCACGAGGTATATAGCACCTTGTACCTGTAATTTTTATTCTAAGTATCTGTATTTATTGTAATATTAATTCTATGTATGCCTAGCGTTTTGTAAATGTTAGTCTTGTTGCATGTCTCTATGTTAAAGGCCATGGGGTTGTCATTGTCCCTTGCTCCTCTTGGCATCGTCCCTGTAGTGTTGCATAGTTAATCTAGTAGTATAGTAGAACGTAGCCTTATAATTGTAATGTTTTGTATGGATAGAAAAAAAAGAATAGGCCTATTGGTTTCTATGTCTTGTCCTGTCAATTTGTTTCTCCATACCATCGCATATCACTGACTCACTAATCTTGCTTGGAATGGATAGCATTGTCAGGGACCGATAGTTTCCTCTCTCTGCTCTTTCACCTTGTTTGTGCCCTGGTTTCAGTTTCCAATTTTCCTTTTACTTGGGTGCTTTCCTTCAGTATATCCCATGCGACATATATTTGCTATTGGAAAACTCAACTCCTCAGATGCTGTTTTTAATTCTCTTGTTGTTATTTCGTCTGGTCCGCATGCTTTCCGTACGTTGAGCTTTTTCAGCTTCTCTGCAACGGCCTTTTCGGTTATATCAATATGCCCTGTTGCCGGAGTAACTCTGTGTATATACTCATTTGGGGAATTTTCAATTTCAGCAAGATTCTTCGCCAGCTTCTCACCAATATTTGCGAAAAATTCATTCATAAGGCCTGCTTTTTCACTGTCATTAAACACAAGCTCCCCATCTTCATTTTTAAGGGCCCAATAATTTTCTCTTTTTTCCCTTTTGTCTTAGTAAGTATTTTGATTGTATTCCAGAAGTTGACGCTTCCCTCTGTTGCTTCTTTCATCTTTTCGTTCCAGTAGCTGGCCTCTGCTGTTCGTAACTCTCTTTTGACTTCGTTTCTCAGCTTTTTGCATGCATTTCTATGATAGGGATTTTTTGTTTTGTTTGCATTTATCAGTTGTTTGTATCGTTGATTCATAAGCTTCCTGATTTTGCTACAACTGATATTTATCTTACGACTTACTGCATTATTTATGGAAGAAAATCGTCAAATAGAGACCAAGCACAGTCTGGTAACACAGTAACACAGAACTGCAGGATGCCTTAAACAAACGAAAAGATGTGGGTGTCCTTGAAATTCCTTACTCAAAAATGTAATTTGGCACATTTTAGAGCTAGGCCATATTTGCGACGCCATGGAAAGCGTGTCAGATTTGCACATATGCGAAGCAAGAAAAGGTCCTCAACCCCACTGTATCGACTTTATGGGAATTAGTGATGCTTTAGGTAAGTTCTAGAAGACTTCTTAGGAATGAATTGAGTACTGAGAATGCTAGGAGCTCAGAAATGATGAAAACGAACGAAGGTCGCGAGTTTGAGGCGCCATAACTACTTGGAATGGGGAGGTATTTTGACCGGCATCCAAACTTGAATGAATAACGTATGGAGAATAGATTTCTTAAAAAAATTCGGGAAATTTCAAGCAGTTTTTTGTCCTGGTTGCGTTTAATGAAGGTAGCTAAAATTTAGAGAAATCTTCACACGTTTCTTTTGTCTTCCTCACTTATTCGCCGTTTGATTGGTCCGTAAAAACGTGGTTTTGGCGGTCTCCGGTCATAGGCCACGAGCAAAATTTGGCTAAGACGTTTGATTCCCATCTTACTTTTTTGTTTTTCATTGCATCCATGACGTCACAATGACGTCATATTTGAGGAAAATTGCAGTATTTGCTTGCTGTTGGCAAAATTGACAATATCTAAGTTTTGATTCAACTGTTCCTTTTATAAATGGACTAGAATGTATCACAAAGCATCAATAATTAAAAATTCGCAGTATAATATCTATTTAAGTTCATTATAGATATCATATATTTATTATTTTTTTCATTTTAAATCATTTATACACGAAATCCCTTCAGCTAATAAATCTAATACTACAAAAAGAAAGCTTTATTAATCAAAATCATAGACGAAAAGAAAAATTCCGAGGGCTAATGGCATTGCTGATCTTTCAGGGAGTCGTGTTTTAACCGGCAACTAGCTTTCAGCTCATCAAATGTGTTTTTAGTTGTTTTTTGAATTGGCACAAGAAAGGAAGCTCCCTGGTGCTTATTGGGATTTCATTCCAGACCTTAACCCTATCAAGCCCAGGGGGGGATGAATCAGCCACCCCCCGTAGCGCTTTTTTGTCTGTAGATTTTTACCAAGTGCACTTACAAACCTGAAACTTTCTGACTGTTTTATCCTTGTCACGATCAAAAATTGATTTTTTGAAAAAATCAGTTTCATTCCAGGGGGTAAACGCGATCAGTTTTCGAGAGATGTATGTGTAACATTTTGAATAATTCCTAATAAAATCTACAGCTAATGTGACAAAATGCTGAAAAGAAGGAAATACATACTACTTTTGATGCTCTATCCAACAAATTAACTATTTTTTAATTTGAGCGTATGGTTTTGCAGATTTTGGCCCTAAGCATGCGCACATTCTTTGCATTCCTGTGCGATGACGTCATCATTTTTTATTAATTTTCTTCACGGAACGAATACTATCTAGACATAGAATACAATGAAATTAAACTGATGTCCTTAATGCTTTTCGTTTTATCACAATCAACGATTGAAAATTTTTAGTACTGAATCCTATTGACTTTGAAAATTGAACAATGTGACGTCATGCGAGGGTCACGTGACATATCTAAAAATAAATTTTATTTTTGGGTTCACCATATGATGTTCTATACACATGCAAAGTTTGAAGACTTTAGGTTGTCCAGAATAGAAATAGATTAGGGGGCTGAGAGAAATACCCTAGGCCTGATAGGGTTAAGAGCTGAATAGGAAAATCCTTTTTTGACATACTCATGATTATATCTGGGAATCTGAAGATCTCTGCAGAAGCGCGTGTTGTAGCTGGAGTACTCAGCTCTTCGTTGGAATTTGTTCCAGAGATTTTCTAGGCAGAGTCTGTTCATGATCTTATACGCCATAACGGCACGATCAAACATGACAAGTTGCTCAGTGCGAAGGAAATTATGTGACCATTCGTCTTTAATCCTGGACGTTTCGATTATGGAGATGGCTCCGTCCTGAAGGCATTGAAGGGATTCCTTTTTTGAATTTGAGAGGTGACCCCAAATAACATCTGCATATCGCATGAGACTTTCTACAAGAGCACGATATACATTGCTTAACTGAGATTGTGGGAGGATGTTTTTCAACTTTTTTAAAGATGAAAGACGTCCATGAACTTTCCCTTTGACAATTTTGAATTGTCCTTCCCAGTTAAGCCCTTCGTCTACAGTGACTCCAAGTGATTTGGTTTTTTTTCACCCGTTTTATATCTGAGTCATTCAGTCTAAAGGTTTCATTTATCTCGACTTTATTTGTTCTACGAGGGTGTCCAATTATCATATGCTCTGCTTTTTGAGCATGGGCCCTTAATTTATTCAACCTCATATATTCAGAAATATGGGTCAATTCCTCTTGAGCCTTGTAAACAAGTTCTTCAACATTCATAGATGTTACGGTCACGTGAGTATCATCAGCGTACTCACCAGCCTTAGAAACTTTCAAACATTTTCAAGGTCATTCAGGTAGATTATGAAGAGAAGGGGGCCAAGACAGGAACCCTGGGGAATACCAAATGTCCTAGGCCTTGACTCATAACCATTAGCGGTACAGTACTGCCTTCTGTTTTCTAGGTATGATTGAAACCACTCTTCGGAAAGTTCTCGAATACCGTACTTGCCCAGGTTTTCTAGCAAAATCTCATGGTCAACGGTATCGAAAGCCTTTTTTGAGGTGGAGGAATATTGCTAAATTAAGTTGCTAGTGGTCAATATTCTCATACCAGTACCTATATACACCAGATTTTCATTGTTTAATTTAAACACTTAATTGCCAATGTAAACACTCTGAAATGCCTTAAGATGATGTATAGTAATTAAGAGAACCAATTTTGGTCATCAAAATTCTTCCAATACATTTTTTATTACTTATATGACGTCATTTACTCTTTCCAATCTGAGCTACGCAGATGACGTCGCTGTTATAAGTAACTCGCGTTGCGAACTACAAACTTTTTTCCACCTCCTAGCTAAATATGCAGCCGAAGTCGGCTTGAAAATTAATGTTTCCAAAACCAAGTGCATGACGACCGATAAAATCAACACAAACCTCCGTCTTACCATTGATAACGATGAAATCTCTCAAGTCTCTGCATTTATTTACCAAAGACATAAACTCTCCTCGAAAAATGACGGCCTTGTCGCCGTCCAACATCGCATTGGCCTAGGATGGACCGCCTTTAACAAGAATAAAGCAGTGCTAACATCGAAAAGGATATCATATCATCTAAAATCGAAGATCTTCAACACCTACGTGTTACCGATTGTACTCTATGGATTAGAGTGTGTTAACTGGACCTTGAAATCCTTACAAAAACTTGTCGTCTTCCAAAATCATTTGATGAGATTCATGACAAACAAAGGCTGTCTGATCATACACGAATTGAAGACCTTCTTCGTACAACAAATATCACCCCATCACATCCACAATTAAATCTAAGGTCTTTGAAGCTCTACTGTCATACAAAACACTGTACACAAGGCGTAAGCAAAATCTGCCTAGAAGGAATGATAGAAGGAAGAAGAAGTAGAGGAAAGCAACCAAAACGATGGCATGACAACGTTAGCCATTGGGCAGGACGAAACCTAATGTCGCTGAACACTGCTGTCAAAGACCGAGTCCTTTGGAGACAGTTGTCATATGTTGATGCGCAATCTGCCGAAGGCGGAGAAGGCGAATTATGATGATATGACGTCATAAATATTGATGACGTCATTAAGTTTTAAGCTGCTGATATCATCGAAAATGAATAAAGCAATAAATCATCTGAAAGCTCTGGTCAAGATCAGCACTTGAATGGTAGTGTTCTCAATGATCTGTGATCTTTCTGGAAAACATAAGAGTCCCTTTTTTTCTTTTACTGCTGACCACGTGTTGAAAAAGATATTGGTCACGTGATCAGTATCTACCATTTTGAAAATTTTTTTAGATTTTTAATTAGTATATTAAATTTGAGGAAGAGTCACGAAGTTTTAGATCTGTATCTTTGAAATTGACCATACTACATCAAATGATCTGTGCAGCGGGCACTTTGTGCCCCCCCCCCGGTAGTAATAGGGTTAAGACCACCCTTGGAAAAGCATGAACAAATTCTGTGCTTATGATGTAAGTGTCTTTGACATTCGATAATTCGAATGATGAAACAATTCTTGAAAGCTAATTCAAATAACTATGCGATTTGTTCCTTCAAGGACTGCTCTTACACTTACGGCCACAGCTGTGGACCGAAAGCAATGTTCTTCGTAAAGTTCAGATGTTTTCCAAACAAATCAAGAGATGAATCATGCATAGATTGATGTAAAATCCAGCCGAGTAGCACAACTTTTGAGTCACACCCCTTGTCGGCAAAACCACTAAAACTTCCAAGAACTCACTATAGATTTCATTGTGACGTCAGAGCGAAATGGTGCAGAAACTCAAAAAAGGATCGAAATTTGGAATCTTCATGGAAAGTTGAGCTAAAGAACTCCAAGAGAGTGAAATTGTTAAAGTTTTAGGCTTCAATATCGTTACGCCAAGAAACGTTGTCGACAAAATGTAGTCTAAAATTTTTGGCAACAACTGCATAATAGATACTTTGATATATCTGTTTTTATACTGCATACTTTTGATGACTTGTAAATGTTTTATCCACTGTTCTCTTATGAATATTTATTTAAAAGTTTTAACGTTGGCATTAATAAGCCAATTACGTCTAGCAATCGTTTTACTGAACTACGTTGATAAGGAAAATGATAATAATACTCCAGCAGTAAATCATACAAAGCAAATAAAATTATACAATTTGACGTCCTTGTTATTCTTACAATTAGATGCGCGACAATAGACTGAAGACGTGATTCCTTCAATCGTTCAACGGTTTTAATCCAATGTTTCTATTTTCACTCATTCAAGTACACACAACCAAACAGATTGTTAACAGAGACTTTCATCTTACGGAAAATCTGAAGAAGCATTGAACGCCTTCTATCCTTCAAACGTCGAGAGAAAAATCGAACGCTGCTTCGAACGCCACTTCGAACGTCGCTCTGCTTCAAAAAGTCGAGCTTTGAACTGATCAGCCAAATAAACACTAAGAGCAGGCACGTGGGTTGACCAGATTCAGAAAGTAGCAATCTGATTGGTCGCGCCGTAAACGCGGTGGACTTGGCCTAAGTTAGTCCCATTGTGAAGATGTATGAATCTCATTTTGAAGCCATAAACATCTTCCAATTCAATGCGAAAAAACTGCGACTCTTGTAATTAGTCTAGCGTGACAATAGCATTTTGCGAAGTCATAATCAAAAGGATAGCTAAACAGGCCTTGGGTAGGCTGAAAATCTTATTGCAGGCAGTACGCTTCGAGAACATTTGCCTGCTCTTGTTAGAATGAAATAAACTTGCACAGCACTGGTACTGAAGTAAGGAGTATTCTTCAGGTGTCTACATCTATTCTAATAAAACCAAAGAACCTTCACTACCACTGCCTTCCACCATCACAACCATAACCGTGAGCAAAGAACGGTCGGTCGATTAAAACATTGGTTGCGTTCACGAAATGAACTGGTAGCTAGCTGTGTTTTCAAATAACCACAGAGTGCTGGGTTTTCAAAGTCAATCATAACGGCTTAAAACGGGCATGAACCAATGGCAACTGCATTAAGGGAGAAAGATTTTGAAAAATCTAAATCAAAATACGACCTAGAACAGCCGATAATCCAAAACTAGTTGTAGCCATATCTTTTTGCAGTCTGAAAGGTTTGATCCTCGTCAATAAACTTGCAAGATCATGTCATTTCTGTCGCATTTCATGTCCGTGCGAGGAAACTATCTTGTTCGGGATACTGAGAATTCCCCTTTTGTAAATCACAAAGGAAAAGACGTTAACTCTGATTGGCTGTCTGATCAATAAGACGATTGAAACGTTTTGGGGCAGGTGCAAATTCACAAAGGGAGGATGAACGGCGATGACTCTGCGATCGATACTGCGCAGACTCCAAAGCGCTTGGACAGGCGTCTGACTCTTCTGGAGAAAATCAAAAAGACTTTCACTGATAGCATCCCGAACAATAGCACCATTGTTCAAGAAATTTTAGAAATATAAATCCTACCTCTCTTGAAACTTTTGCACATACGCCGTCTAGAATTTCAAGCAACCTTGATTCACTAAAATAAAAAATGTAAGCTGTGAGCAAATCTTTTTAATTTTCAAGGAAAAGTTAATCTCCATATTCTACAGTATAGATATGATTATTACAGTGACTGGCCCACAAGGCTCAAAAGCAAATAAAAAGAAAAAGCAATTAAATATGTTTTAAAGCATATAAAATGGGAAATATCATTAAAAAACAAAGCAAACAAATGAATAACACACAACAAATGTTAGAAAGAACACACAACATTTGTGTTTTTAACATCTATGCTACATTGGTACATAAATCTTTCATTTGCAGTATTATCGTTTAAGAGGCTGATAAAGGTTCGGGGGTAGTGGTGTGGGATAGAGATGATTATATAATGGAAGCAGAGAGCCAGCTTGGTGACTCTGAGGTATATAGCAAGCTTGATGACGATCCTTCGGAACGACTTCACCAAATTATTTCGGACACCCTCAAAACTATTAGTGATAGAGGAGATTTGGTTCAAGCCACCTTAGATTACTTAATGGTGAATAACCCTAGGTTGGGACGGTTTTACCTCCTCCCTAAGATCCACAAAAGATTGAATAGCGTACCAGGGAGCCCTGTTATTTCCAACTGTGGTTTTTCTACGGAAAACATTTCAGCATTTTTGGATCATCATTTGCAACCATTAGCTAAAAAGGTGCGGTCATATGTTAAAGACACTAATCATTTCCTTAGGAAAATCATGGATCTGGATGGTCTCCCTAGGGACACTATATTATGTACAGTGGATGTTGTGGGGCTTTATCCAAGTATTCGGCACGAGGAGGGATTGGAGGCGTTACGAGAAGTATTTGAAGGTCGGGAAGATAAAGCCATTTCCACGGATTCCCTTCTTGAGTTAGCTTGCGTTGTTCTTATGAACAATTTTTTGGAATTTAAGGGTGATTTCTATCAGCAGCTTAGGGGTACAGCGATTAGTACCAAATGCGCTCCGTCATATGCAATTCTATTCTTAGCAGCGCTAGAAGAAAAATTACTGGCTGAAGCTCAAGATAAACCGTGGGTATGGTGGAGGTATATAGATGATGTTTTTTTGATTTGGCAACACGGGGAGGAAAAACTTAGGGATTTCATATCTTTCTTGAATAGGGCACATGATTCTATAATATTTACTGCAGAGTGGTCTACAGATAAGGTGAATTTTCTCGATGTTCAAGTCATCAAACAGGGCAACAAACTTATATAACAGATTTGTTTACAAAACCTACGGATACCCATCAACTCCTGCATCGAACTTCATGTCATCCAAATCACACCAAAAAGGGAATTCCATATAGCCAGGCCCTTAGAATTCGCCGTATTTGTTCAGAGGAACAGTTTTTTAAAGATAGGGTAGGAGATTTAAAAACTTGGCTTTCAGCCAGACGTTACGGTGAAAACGAGGTTGATAGCCAGATTGATAGGGTACGGGACAAAATCGTGCAACTTTGTTGGATCCAATAACTAAGGAAAAGGATGATACGAAAATACCTTTTGTGTTGACTTATCACCCTGCTTTGCACAAAGTTTATGACATCCTTCGCAAAAAGCAGAACCTATTACTTGTAGACAGTGGGCATGAGGCAGTTTTTAAGAACAAAATATTGGTTTCATTTAGAAGGGCAAAAAGTTTGAAGGATAAACTTGTGAAGGCTAAACTGCCAAGCACAGATGCAGAGTTGGTGGAAAAGGGTACTTTCAGATGTAATAGCAGGAGTTGCCAGATTTGCCCTTTGATGAGCGAAAGGGATACATTCCACAATTTTGATTCGAATAGATCTTTCAAAAATTTCTCGGGGCGATACGATTGCAACTCTGATCACGTTGTTTATTTGTTGCAGTGCGAGTCATGCAACAAGAAATATGTAGGGAGTACTAAGACTAAATTTCGGCAAAGGCTTAATGTTTACAAGTCCTATTTTAGGACATACGCACGCAAACACGATGAAAATTCTCTTGATAAGGGAAAGCCTGTCCCACATGCTTCTTTTTTCATTCATTTCTTTGAAAACGGGCACAATGGGACTTTTCGGGTGGGTATAAAAATTACAGATGGGGTAGACGATGTTTTTTCGCTTCGCAGGAAAGAGTTGTTTTGGCAATATCGACTCCAAACTTTTTCACCCAAGGGTCTTAATGAAAGAGCTGCAGACGTGGAATTAGACGTATTTGCGTGCAGAGGAACGGCTTAGATTCTGCCACTGCATCTGAAAGTCTCTAAAGGCTGTGTTGGTGTCTGCTTTGTGGTTATCCTCTGTTACTTCACGCAATTTTGGCGTGTGGTGGTAGGGTGGAATTCCCTATCATGCCATCTGGGATTCAGCAATTGCTAAAAAAAGTTTCAGCAGCGGGCGAATCTTTCGGAGGGTAATTTGGGGATTGCTGCAAGGCTACCAGGGTAGCCTCAAAGGAATCTATAAAACTTTTAAACGCCTCCAATTCATTCTCAAATTCATCGAAAACAAAGAGATTATGTAAAGTGGCATTTTCAATTGTAAATATAAAATTTCCATGTAGATATTTTACTTGTAAACAATCTAGTGTATAAATTCTCGGCTGTCCAGTAAGTGGTCATTCTGATGAAGAGTTTTTTAATCGAAACGTTAAGCGCATACACAGTTTATCTTCTCTTTTAATGATAATAATAATAATAATAATAATAATAATAACAATAATAATAATAATAATAATAATAATAATAATAATAATAATAATAATAATAATAATAATAATAATAATAATTAGTAATAATAATAACTACTACATGAAAAAGGGGGTGTCGAAAGTAAACCACCTATTATTCATGGATGATGTAAAGTTATATGCCTCGAAAAGCGATGACATCGACTCATTGGTACAGACAGTGAGAGTATGCACCCAAGACCTAGGGATGAAATTTGGCATTAAGAAATGCGCCACCCTTGGTCTAAAGAGAGGAAAAATCAGCTCCTCCGAGGGAATCAATCTTGGAAACAACGAAATAATAGGAGAGGTGGGTACTGATGGATACAAGTATTTGGGTATTGCAGAAAAAGATGGCATATGTCATGAGCAAGTGAAAGAATCAACCAGAAAAGAGTATTTCAAACGTTTGACCAGCCTCTGTAAATCAAAGCTGAATTTAGGGAATTTGTTTCAGGCAATCAACACATGGGCAGTCCCGTTATTGAGATATGGTGCAGGAATTATCAACTGGAACAAAGAAGAAATGGAAGACATGGACAGGAAGACAAGGAAGATGTTATCACGGTACGGTGCTTTGCACCCAAGAGAAGACGTTGAAAGGCTGTACATCAAGCGTAAAGCAGGGGGCAGAGGGTTAATGAGCGTGAAAGATTGTATCATGCTCGAAAAGGCCCAGTTAAGTGATTATGCAATGACAAGCGAAGATTACCTCCTGAAAGAGGTCGCAGTTGAGCTTGACTGTCAAAAGTTTGTGAGCCCAAGGCTGAAAATTGAACTCGCCGATGAAAGGAAAAGGAAATGGAATGAGAAGGCACTTCATGGACAATACTTTAGGGATGTTCAAGAGGTAGCTAGTGATCAATCTTGGGACTGACTGAAGAATGGAAGAATGAAGAGAGAAACAGAAAGCTTGGTGTGTGCCGCACAAGATCAGGCCTTGCATACCAATGCAATTAAGTCAAAAATTTACAAAGAAAACATTAGTCCTTTGTGTCGTCTATGCAACAAACATTCTGAGACCGTAATGCATTTGGTAAGTGGATGTGAAAACCTCGCACAGAAAGATTACAAGAAAAGACATGACAAATTAGGTCTACATATTCACTGGCTGCTCTGTTGCAAATATGATATTGAATGCAGCAAGAACTCGTATGAACACAAGGCCAAGAGCATAGAAGAAAACGAGAAAACCAAAATCCTTTGGGATGTTACTATCCAGACAGACAGAGTCATTGAGGCAAGAAAACCTGACATCGTGGTTATTGACAAGACAAACAAAGCCTGCAAAATAATAGATATTGCCGTACCTTCAGATCAAAATATTACAAAGAAAGAGAAGGAAAAGATTGACAAGTATCAAGAATTAAAGTTGGAAATCATGAGAATGTGGAGCGTTAAGGCCTGGGTAGTGCCAATCGTTGTTGGAGCCCTTGGTTGTACAACAAAGAAGCTTGGAGAATATTTAAAGAATATTGGACTTCCTCGGATAAATTCAAGCTTACAAATGTCTGCCCTATTAGGAACAGCCAATATCCTGAGGAAAACCCTTGATGTCTGAGGCACGCAATGTGCTTGTTTCAAGGAAGAAGAACTCCTTCCATAACTCAGTAAAATGTATTGGAAGTGTATTTGGAATGATAATAATAATAGTAATAAGAATAACGACATGACAAGCTAGGAAAGAAAATACATTGGTTACTGT
The DNA here is from genome assembly GCA_964019985.1 of Aurelia sp. 4 Dawson et al 2005. Lineage (NCBI taxonomy): Eukaryota > Metazoa > Cnidaria > Scyphozoa > Semaeostomeae > Ulmaridae > Aurelia > Aurelia sp. 4 Dawson et al 2005. Next base: position 8,634,520 of record OZ026508.1, read on the forward strand.
GCAAGAAGTTCTTAATAGACTGCAATGAGAAATGGTTCTTGCATGAACCAGAGCCAGTGCAAGAGAACGAAAAATGTAAGTTGCTATGGGACTGCACAATACAAACTGATAAGGTGCTGGAACATCGGAGGCCTGATATTGTTGTTGTAGATAAAGAGAAAAAAGAAGGCATTCTTATCGATCTTGCAGTACCAGGAGATAAAAATATTACTGCCCAAGAGCAAGAAAAGATCACGAAATACCAAGACCTGCGTATAGAGATTGAAAAGCTTTGGGATGTCAAAGCAGTTGTAGTACCGATAGTGGTAGGTGCACTGGGAACAGTATCCAAAGAGCTGGAGAAACATCTAAAACGAATAGAAATTCCTCTGGTCGTCCCATGTTTGCAGAAAGCTGCCTTGCTAGGTACAGCCTTCATCTTGAGAAGAGTGCTTCGCATCTCAGGGTTCGGGTAGAACTCCGATATCAAGTGTGACATTCCCATCATGCGATGATGGTGCTCCCAAAAAAAATAATAATAATAATAATAATATAAGAAACAAAACCATCATCAAAAATTAACAGAAAAAGAAAATAAAAGAAGCACAACTGTTAAAACCTCTGGTACGTTTCGATTAAAAATCTTCGTCAGCAATACTTTTCTAATTGGACAACCGAGGATTTATACTCCATGGTAAACAACTTCAATTCAGTTAAAAATAAACTAAAATGACATTTCATTACAAAGAATCCTATTCTTAGTAAACATGACTGACCCCGAAATTAAGACCTCGTGGGAATTAAAATCAAGTTTTAAATTCAAACTTTTTTCCAGCGTAAACAAGAAATGAAGTAACTGGCACATCAGCAACTGGCACATAATAATATAATGATAATAATGATAATAATAATAATAATAATAATAATAATAATGATAATAATAATAATAATGATAATAATAATAATAATAATTAAAAATTAATTAATTAATTAATTAATTAATTAATTAATTAATAATAATAATTAATATGTCCTGGGTACGACGTAAAACTGCATCCGGTTGTGGAGTTTCGACGTGGAAGAATGAGGTTACCCTTTGCCACAACTACCTCCAGGTCACCCTTGAGCAAGGTGTAGTACCTGTCAGCTCTCCTCGAGACCTTGGAATACCGGGTTGGCGTCCGGCGGGGGCTAGTCTGTCTCATGGGTAGGAAGGACTCTTTAGCCTTGGTTGGCAACCCCCCTAGAGATGGTGTTCTCGATAAACACACCGGTGGTTGTGTAACCTGAAACCCACTAACCTCATCAAGAGTGTATAATGTCTAATGATAATTTATCAGACAACGGCGTGAATGAGGCTGGAACTGTAAGTGAAGGTCTCTCGCCCGGCAGGTGCCCCATGGTGACGCAGCGTGGGCCCGGTCGTCATCATACTACTGCAAGAATGAAATGGACAAAGGAGGTCTCAACAAGCTTGTCATAAAATGTTTCTGTAAGAGTGACCCAAGTCAGAGGGGATATCGTAAAAGAATGATTAAAATGTGGAAAGAGATTGGTGTATTTGATACCACAGAGCAAAGACTGGCAGATCAAAGCAGAGCAATAAGAACTAATGGGTGGCTATCAGAAATTGAGATGGAAGAAATACAGCGAGAGATTGAAAGAGAACAACGTATTGATGAAGTTATGAGCACAGAGGAAGGAACGGATATGGAAAATACTTTAGAAAATGAATGTGAAAATGACAACAGAGACGAAACCAGCGAAGAGGAGACTGATGAAGAGATCAGTATGACAATGATACTTGCGAGAATGATAGAAAGTGAATCAAGCGAGGAGCGGAAAAGCCTGTTACAGGAGTTAGCTGAGGAAGTAACAAAAAAAGAAGCACCACTGAACCTTAGAAATGTATACAGAGGAAGGTTAAAAGAGGCAGTGAGAAAGATCAATGACTTACTGACAGATATTCCAACAGCCAAGTTGACGGAAAACAATAAATTGTTGTTGGCAGCAGCACGTTTAGCTGGGAAGAAAGTGGGTGCAAAGAAACGGGAAACAACATCAATGGCAGAACCTTGGTGGAAACGAAGATTAAATGGACAGATTGCAAAGCTAAGAAAAGATTTAAGTCGGCTAGACAAATGGAAGAGTAATCAACTAAAGAGCATGGCAGTAAAAGAACAGCTGGAAACCAGATATAAAGTTAAAAAGAAAGGAATCGGTGTTGTGATTGAGAATTAAAACAACGAGTTGTTGCAAAAGCTGCAAAAGTGAAAGGGTATGAAGGAAGAGTAGAACAATATAGACAAAATCGGATGTACCAGTCCAACCAAAAGAGACTGTTTGAACGACTTGAAAACAAGGAAAGGTCAAATGAAGTAAGCTCTGATACACAAGAAAACAAAAAGTTTTGGAGCGATATCTGGGACAATCCAGCTTCTCACAATGAGCAAGCAAAGTGGCTGAAAGATATAAAAACGGATTTAATCAATGTGAAAAGACAGGATGAAATAGTCATCAACCTGTCGATGGTCAGAAAGCAATTAAAGAAGATGCCACATTGGAAGTCTCCAGGACCGGACGGATTGCAAGGATACTGGGTAAAGAATTTTACATCCTGTCATGAGAGGCTAGCTTTGCAGCTACGGAATTGTATGAGCAGTGCACAAATACCAGACTGGTTGACAACAGGAAAAACAACTTTGGTAATGAAAGACAAAGACAAGGGCGGTCAATTAACTAACTTCAGACCAATAACATGCCTTCCTCTGGTTTGGAAGTTGTTGACAGGAATAATCGCAGAGGAGTTGTATGGCCACTTGGAAAAAGAAGGTTTGTTACCTGATGAACAGAAAGGAGGAAGAAGAAAATCAAGGGGGACTAAAGACCAGCTATTGATAGACAAGATGATAATAAGGAACTGTAAACGAAGGCTAACAGGATTAGGTATGGCATGGGTCGACTATAAGAAAGCGTACGATATGGTACCTCATTCTTGGATAAGAAAGTGCATGCTAATGTTTGGGGTAGCGGGAAATGCAACTAGAGTTTTAGACAAGAATATGGATAAGTGGTGTACAGAATTAACATCATGTGGCAGACCACTGGGAATGGTAAACATAAGGAGAGGAATATTCCAGGGTAACAGTTTGTCACCACTCCTTTTTGTGATGGTTTTAATTCCCTTAACGTTAGTTTTAAGGAAGGTGAAGGCAGGAGATGATTTGGCAGGGCGTAGGGGAGTTGTGAATCATCTGTTGTTTATGGATGATCTGAAACTCTATGGAAAGAGTGAGAAACAAGTAGATACGCTTCTCAACACTGTGCGTGTTTTCAGTCAGGATATAGGGATGCAGTTTGGCATCAACAAATGTGCAGTTCTTGTCTTGAAAAGGGGAAAAGTGGTACGATGTGAAGGTATAGAGATGCCCAACAACCAAGTAATTAAAAGTTTGGGGGAAGGAGAGGGGTACAAGTATCTTGGGATGTTAGAGGCAGATGGAGTGAAGCATATGGAGATGAAGGAAAATGTTACAGAGGAGTACTATAGAAGGGTGAGAAAGATACTGAAATCGAAGTTGAATGGGGGTAACGTTATTAATGCAATAAACACACGGGCTGTTGCAATAATAAGATACGGAGCTGGTATAATCAAATGGACAAAAGAGGAATTGAGAAATATCGACCGAAAAACAAGAAAGCTGATGAATATGCATCGAGCGCTCCATCCTCAAGCAGATGTGGACAGATTGTACATCAAAAGAGCAGAGGGCGGAAGGGGTATGATAAGTGTTGAAGACTGTGTTGAAATCGAAACAAATAGTTTGCACCAATACATAATCGAAAGTAAAGAGAAGTGGCTCAAGGGTGTGAAAGACGAAGGGATCCTTGGTGAAGGCATGTCTAAGGAGGATGTTGCAGAGAAACGAAAAAATCAATATAAAGAAAAGCCACTGCATGGGCAATATGTGAGAAGTACAGAAGAGATAAGAGATGACAAGAGCTGGAATTGGTTGAAAAGAGGAACATTAAAGAAAGAGACCGAAGGAACACTGATGGCAGCTCAAGACCAAGCCTTGAGGACAAATGCAATAAAGAGTAGAATTGACAAACAAGATATATCACCCATGTGCAGGCTTTGTGGAGAAAGAGAAGAGACGATCAGCTATATTGTTGCAGAGTGCACAAAACTCGCACAGAAGCAATATCGCCACCGGCGCCATGACAGGGTCGCATTGGTTATACACTGGACATTATGCAAAAGATTTGGATTCCCCCATAGCGACCAGTGGTACGAACATGTACCAGAAAGAGTATTAGAAAATGAAAATGTAAAGCTACTGTGGGACTTTTCTATTCAGACGGATCACCACCTTGAACACAATAAACCTGATATATTGATACACGAGAAAACAAGCAGGGGATGCTATATCATAGATTTCGCATGCCCATTTGATACAAGGGTAAAGACGAAAGAGCTTGAGAAGGTTGAACGTTATCAGGACTTAAAAAGAGAAATTGGTAGGATCTGGGAATGCAGAAATGTATGCGTTGTTCCAATCGTTATAGGGGCGTCGGGTACATTGAGCAAAAACTTTAGCTCATGGGCAGCAAAGATAGAAGTAGAAGAGAAGATTGAAATGATGCAGAAAGCTTGTGTGTTAGGAACGGCAAAGATCATCAGGAACGTTCTAGATATCTAAGGTCAAGGGTATTGACTTGATATCTAGCTGAACAACAAACCACCAATGACGTAAAAAAAGATGCATGGTGCGGAAAAAACAATAATAATAATAATAACAATAACAATAATAATAATAATAATAATAATAATAATAATAATAATAATATATAAAATAAAACATCCTCAAAATTAACAGAAAAGTAAAAATAAAAACACAACTGTTGAAAACCAGACGTTTCGATTATCAAATCTTCATCAGTGCTTTACAATAAAAACAGCCAAGTATTTATAGGAAAAAATGTTTACATGCAATTGTTTTTCATCTAGCCTAAGCGGTTCTAAAGTCGACAAGGGACTAGAATCCATGCTGTTAGAAACTAGGACACTGTACTCTACCGGGACTCCTAACAATATACACCCTCCAAGGACCTGCTTTTTGTAAAATCGCTAAATCCCTGATGGCGAGATGGAGACTCCAAAATACCTTAAAGGATCTGCTTTTCGTAAATTGCTAAATCCCTAATGGCCATATAGAGACTCCAAAATACCCTCCAGGATATGCTTTTCGTAAATTGCTAAATCCCGGGCGGCCATATACTCCAAAATACCCTCCAGGATCTGATTCTCCTAAATTGCTAAATCCCGGATGGCTTGACAGTGGGTTCCATCCTGCCACCGCGTGTATACCACTTATCTGATGTCCCAGAATTATGTTCGAATAATAGTAACAATAATAATAACAATAATAATAATAATAATAATAATAATAATAATAATAATAATAATAATAATAATAATAATAATAATTTGTCCTGGGTACGACGTAAAACTGCATCCGGTTGTGGAGTTTCGACGTGGGCGAATGAGGTTACCCTTTGCTGCAACTACCTCCAGGTTACCCTTGAGCAAGGTGTAGTACCTGTCAGCTCTCTCCGAGACCTTGGAATACCGGGTTGGCGTCCGGCGGGGGCTAGTCTGTCTCATGGGTAGGAGGGTTTCTTTAGCTTTGGTCGGCAACCCCCCTAGAGATGGTGTTCTCGATAAACACACCGGTGGTAGTGTAACCTTAAATTCACTGTCCTCGAAAGAGTGTATGTAAACGGGACCGGATCCAGTAATGGTGAAGGTGGCAAGTTCGGCAGTGGTTCTGGGGGACAGCAGCCAGACCTCGGTCGTCATCAAGCGACTGCTAGAAGGAAATGGAATAAAGAAGTTAACAAGATTGTGATGAGATGTTTTTATAGGAGTGAGCCAACCAAGAGAGGCTATAGGAAAAGGATGCTTAGCACATGGAAAGAGCTTGGTGTTTTTGAGATAACTGAACAGCGACTGGCTGATCAAGCAAGAGCAATACGAACAAATGGATGGTTATCCGAAACAGAGCTAGAAGAGATACATGGAAGCTGATGTAAGAGAATCAAGTGATAGTGAGGATGCCGCTCAAAGAATAGAGCTTGAAACAGCAGAAGAAACTGAAGAGCATGAAACAGCAGCTGAAACTGATAACAATGTTCGCAATGAGTTATCTGTGCAAGATCTTTGTAATACGTTGAGAAGGGAAGGAATTTCAGAGGAGGATTTAGATCTCGTGAAATTAGTACTTGAGGAGAAAGGAAAAGGCAACGCACCTCCCGATAGTCTAAGAAGTGTTGACCGTAAGACATTGAAGCAACATGCAGCAAAAGTAAATGGGATATTGAAATACATACCAACTAAAGATATAACAGATATGAACAATTTATTACTTGCGGCTGGAAGAGTGGTACAATTGAAAGTAGGCATGAAAAGGAATGACAATGGGAAGGCAAAGGAACCATTATGGAAAAGAAGGCTCCGGTCTAAGATGTCAGGTATAAGAAAAGATCTTGGCCGTGTTGAGCGTTGGAAGAGAGGTGAATTAGCGAATGTTGACCTTAAGTATGAATTAGAGGGGAAATATCTTGTTAAGAAGGATGGGATAAGCGTAGTGATAGAAGAGTTAAAACAAAGAATGAAGGCCATCCAATACAGAATAAAGAGATACGAGGATAGAACTGAACAGTATAAGCAGAATGGAATGTTCGAAACAAATAAAAAGAGACTGTATGAAATCATTGACGGCGTCCACAGGAATAATGAAGAAGCACCTTACGCTGGAGATTGTTTACAGTTTTTGAGTGGAATATGGAGTAAGCCAGCCAATCACAACGCCGATGCAGAATGGCTTACAAAGCTGGAGAAAAAGCTAAAGAATGTTGAGAAGTAAGATGATATATTGATAGATTCTGGAAAAGTTCGGATACAGCTCAGTAAAGTACCCAATTGGAAATCACCGGGACCTGATGGACTGCAGGGTTACTGGCCCAAGAATTTCATTTCATGTATAGACAGGATCGCTAAACATTTCCAAGAATGTTTGGTTACGTACAATGTGCCAGGGTGGATGACCAGAGGAAAAACGAGTTTAATAATGAAGGATACGGAAAAGGGGCCTATAGTAAGCAACTTTAGACCAATAACATGCCTACCTCTAATGTGGAAGCTGTTGACCTCAATCCTTGCAGATGCTATGTATGAACACCTTGACGGAAAAGGACTGCTCGTGGATGAACAAAAAGGCTGCAGAAGGAAATCAAGAGGTACAAAGGACCAGTTACTAATCGATAAGATGGTAATGAGAAGTTGCAAGAGGCGTTTATGTGGGTTAGGAATGGCTTGGATTGACTACAGAAAGGCATATGATTTGATACCGCATACATGGCTGTTGAACTGCATGAATATGTTTGGAGTTGCAAGCAATATGATATCCTTACTGGAAAACAGTATGAATACTTGGAGAACGGACTTAACATCGGGCAAAAGTGTCTTTGGAGAAGTTAGGATAAAGAGATGGATATTTCAGGGAGACAGCTTATCTCCTCTCCTTCTTGTATTGGCCCTAATTCCATTGACTTTGATTTTGAGAGAGGTTAAAGCAGGGTATGATTTGAGAGCAAAAGTGAGGATAAATCATCTTCTATTTATGGATGACCTGAAATTATATGACAAAAATGAAAACCAAATAGATAAACTTGTCAACAAAATAAGAGTATTTAGCGATGACATCAGAATGGAATTTGGAATTAGCAAATGTGCGATCTTGATCATGAAGAGAGGAAAGATTGTGAAATGTGATGGTATTGTTATGCCAGGTAATGAAATTATGAAAGGTCTTGAAGAAGAGGAGTACAAATATCTAGGAATTTTAGAGATCGACAACGTAAAACACGAAGAAATGAAGGAGAAACTGAAGAGGGAATATATCAGGCGGGTTAGATCAATACTGAAGTCCAAACTAACTGGTGGAAACATCATCCAAGCAATAAATGCCAGGGCTGTATCAATCATCAGATATGGCGCAGGAATAATTAACTGGAGGGTAGATGAGCTGAAAGCCGTCGATAGGAAAACTAGAAAGTTGCTAACAATCTATAGAGTATTGCACCCACAGGCGAATGTTGACAGACTCTATTACAAAAGAGCAGACGGTGGCAGGGGTTTAATTAGTGTTGAGGATTGCGTTGAGATTGAGGTAAACAGTTTGTATAGCTATGTAGAGCGGAGCAAAGAACACTTTTTAAAAGCAGTGAAGGAAGAAAACTTGTTGGGCTCTGGAATGCCAAAGGAAGCAATCAGGGTAAGAAGAATGGAATCTTATAAAGAGAAGGCTTTACATGGCCAGTATGAGAAGTTGACTGCAGGCATAAGAAGTTCTGATTCATGGGAATGGCTGAGGAAAGGTACGCTGAAGAAGGAGACAGAGGGGATGTTGATGGCAGCCCGAGATCAGGCGTTGAGGACGAATGCTATTAAGAGCCGCATAGATAACAAGATGTTTCACCTGTTTGTAGATTGTGTGGAAAACGAGAAGAATCTATTGCGCATGTAGTGGCTGAATGTGAAAAGTTGGCCCAGAACCAGTACAAGAATTGGCGGCATGATGGAGTTGGGAAAGTAATTCACTGGGAGCTTTGCAAGAAATATGGCTTCGATTATACGGATCAGCAGTTGAATCACAACCGACCTGACATCGTAATACACGATAAAGAGAAAAATGAATGCAAAATCATTGACGTTTCTCGCTCGTTTGATGGAAGAGTGATCGAAAGAGAAGAGGAGAAGAGGGAAAAGTACGAAGATCTTAGAAGGGAAGTGGCAAAACTATGGAATGTCAGAAAAGTGGTCATAATACCAATCATCATCGGAGCTCTTGGTACGCTGAGCAAAAACTTTAAGAGATATGTTGAGCAACTTGAAATGGGACAAATGACATCCTTATTACAAAAGACTTGTGTACTTGGCACGGCGAAGATAACTAGAAGGACTCTGGAAACCTAAGATTGAGGGATTCAATCCGCTGCCCAGAAAAAGCCGCCAAATAATAAAAGGCGTGAAGAAAGGACAATAATAATAATAATAATATGGTAAGAAAGGAATTAAAGAGGATGCCAAATTGGAAGTCTCCAGGACCGGACGGATTGCAAGGATACTGGGTAAAGAACTTTACATCGTGTCATGAGAGGCTAGCCTTGCAGGTACAGAATTGTATGAGCAGTGCACAAATGCCTGACTGGTTGACAACAGGAAAAAACAACTTTAATAATGAAAGACAAAGACAAAGGCGGTCAATTAACTAACTTCAGACCAATAACATGCATTCCTCTGCTTTGGAAGTTGTTTACAGGAATAATTGCAGAGGAGTTATATGGCCACTTGGAAAAAGAAGGGTTGCTACCTGATGAACAGAAAGGAGGAAGAAGAAAATCAAGGGGGACTAAAGACCAACTGTTGATAGAGAAGATGATAATAAGGAAATGCAAACGAAGGCTAACAGGATTAGGTATGGCAAGGGTCGACTATAAGAAAGCGTACGATATGGTACCTCACTCTTGGATAAGAAAGTGCATGCTAATGTTTGGGGTAGCGGAAAATGTAACTAGAGTTCTAGACAAGAGTATGGACAAGTGGTGTACAGAATTAACATCATGTGGCAGGCCACTGGGAAAGGTAAACATACGGAGGGGGGTAACATAGGGCTCATATCCTGATTGGACGAGAGCGCGAGGGCTCACGTGACCTTGCACTTGCTTCTCCACCAATCAGATGCCGTGATTTTAGACTGACGGGTCATTTTTCATCAATTTGACCACCCCTCACGAGAAGGTAAACGTGGAAAATTTGTGATCGAATTTTTCAAAAATTTCTGCAGCTTGGCAGTTCTCAATGACAAAGGTGGAGTTCCAGAGAGAGCAAATTTTGGATCTCGAAAAATGACGAAATTACAGCATCTTGAACATGAAGGAATATGTCTGGAAAACTCCTAGCTTCACTATGACAGCTATCTAACATAAAACATTCCAAAGCACCATCTCGACTCTAAAATTAAATCTGCAAGAGCTTAAATCGGAGAAATATGTATGTTTTCAAAAAATATAAGAAAAAGCGCAAGAATCACGAGAAAAACCCTCCATGGGCTAGTTAGCCTTCTGCTTTCTCTGCGGTCGTCCCGTTCCCAAAAAGTCCGAAACGTCCCACAGCCTTGGAAAAATAGGCTGTTTTAGCGAGAGGACGCGAGCCAAGAAGACGCCAGCATAAGTCTTTTCTTCGAGGATATAAATCAAAAAGTGAAATCAACTTCAAATAACCTTCGCCATTCTGGAGAGAAGAGAGACTTATTATACCTGCTATTCTGAAACTGACAACCTGAAAAGTATACTTTTGAAAGCCGCACTGCCAAAATAGGACGTCGTGAAGGAAAGCACAATGCAATTTGAGCATATTCACAAATGATGGAAATGCGAGACTGCAAACTTGTTTTATGGAATTTGTCTGTCTGTTAGCAGCCTTCTAGGGGGAAGAGGCTGGAAAGCTAGAATGCTCTAAAACATAGAAAAGTAGCTGCGTTTTCAAAGATGTGCCGGTCTTGCTGCTAAAAGAGCCTAATAGTAGAATTTGGCAGAATAATTCATTAAGAGCATTTGAGATCGGTAGAACCCTCCAAGAAATACTGTTTTCATTCATATCACTTCATTCTAAGCATGAACACTACTTACTAGTCTTGTTCAAGATAAGCAATGCAACATTTTCATTGCTCCATACAAACATCTGTCAGTGATTTGTATACGGAGTTCAACAACTTTCCTGTTGAAATTACTTCATATTGTGATATTTCAGCAAAATGTCGTTGTCCTTTGTTTAACTAACTGAATGATGTCTGATGCTTTTGTTGCTGTCGAATGGTGTGCAGACTGAAATGTAATGTTTTGGTTCCCCCAGCGGCATAGCGAGAGGAATAATTTCGGGGACCCCTCGACAAAAACTTTATTGTTTATGAAAATATTGCCTGACCTATGGCAGATTTCTGCCCAATTGTGGTTGATTTTTGAAAACTTCTCTAGCGTTAGGGAGGCTGCAACCCCTGAACCCCTGCCTCCTGCGCCTATGCTTGCCCCAAGCTCGTTATATGAAATGGTAGTCTGTGAACATTTGAACAGGGTCTTAAGACAATACAAAAACATTGCCGTTTTCGTTCATTTTGGTCATAGCAATTACGGGAAGAAAATACACTTTTTCTAAAATAACTAGGGGGAGCTAAAGCCCCCAAAATCACTGCAAAGATAACTAGGGGCTGAGCCCCATGCTCTTTACCATTGTATTTAAAGGATTTCCATAGCCATCAGCCTTGCCCCGTCTTCTGTTACGTTGTCCCCAAGGAGGGCCTTCAGTAGGTACTAACAATATATATTTTCTGGCCAATTTTGGAACGAAGAATCCAAATGTTTCATTAATTTTCATGTCTGAGACAGTCGAGTAGACTTAGGGTTCTTGTCTCCAAAGTTGGAGGTATAGCTTATAGAGTAGACAAATATCTTGCATACATATGGAATAGATGGAACAGAGGTGACCGTTGAAACGGAAATGTCAATTTGGACTAGAAACTTCACAGAGTAGGTTGTATATTTATGAAAAGTTTTTCGAAGAACTGTCTTTTTCCATAGCAATGCCTCACATATTGAGTTGAGGCTGGGGTAAAATAGTCAAAAAGGATCTCATAACAACCATAACAACTATACGGAAAGTCGAAAGTATAATCTTTGCCTGGATCATCTATGCCAAAATCAAAAGCTTCTTCGTCCTTACCTAATGTTACCAAAAGGATCTGTAACATCGTCAAGTTATGTTTCTTCAATGCAGTCACTGAGATTGGGAAGCCAGCCATTGTTTGCTGGGCTTACAAGTGTTATCATTGATCCCTATGCATGTCGCCAAACCTAAGTTTGAACGATGAATGCGCTTGGCAAGGTTACTTTGAAATGCGCCCCTTTTCCGGTAATGAATATCTGCTTAGTACGCTGTCAAATACAAGCAACTACAAGGGTCACATAAAAAATAACGCAAACTTTCTGGAGATGTTTTAGTTGTGGTGGAACAGAAGTGCATATTATTGAAAACCAGCTGTACAGCCTTAAAAAGTTCGTCTGAACAATACTTGAAGAAGAAAGGCTCAATTCGATGATTGAAGCTAAGAAAGTGATTTTTTGAGAAAGAATAGAGAAAGCCAACAAACCAGCAGATTGAACTCCGCCATGTCAAAGCAACCTTGCAAAGCATAGTCGACGCTCACACCATATTGCTTAGATTTGGAGAAATACATCCAGACCAATGGCAAATATTGAGAGCCCAATGAATAATGACTGGCTTCCCTGTTTCGGCATTGACTGAATTCAGGAAACATATCTTAAGGTTGTCACAGATTTTTTGGTAACATTAGAGAACGACAAAGTGGCTTCTGATTTTATCAAAGACGAGTTAGACAACAGTGATCCGGATACTGATGTTTAGAGGTACTACAACATGCATGCAATTTACTTTTTACTTTCAATTATCATTGCTATTATAGGGGAGTCTGAGCCCAAAGTGAACAGCAAAGGGTATTTCTCTGCCACAACTAAAGCTGTCCTCACCAGCATTTACATGAATAAGTATCATATTAGTACCACCCATAGCAACAGTAGTTCTCATTGCTATTGCAGTCGGCTATTTCATTAGCACTACTGTCCCCATTTTTGGGCCTAAAAGTAAGTTTTTGGATCTCATAACTTTTCGTTGAGCAGCGTTGCGTAGGCAGTTAGTGTCAAATCCTAATTCCCAAAGAGCATTGCAGTAAGATACGTTTCTTTTCTCCCGAAATCGAGCTTCAATAGTATATTCAAATACATTTTCCAGAACAGTACATTTGCAAACCTTGTCGGCCTAGGCTAGTGGTAACAAAACAAAAAATCCCAGTAAAAGTCGAGTAAGCTCTTCCTGAAAAGCTATTCTATCAAAAATTTCTCTACCATTTGCACACAATTGTTCAATATGCTTGATAAAGAGATAGAACTTCCTGAGAATGAGATCGAGTGAGACTGATACATTCAGCAGGTGATTTTCAAGATTTTCAGACCAGTAAAAGCAGCCAAGTGAGAAATTAATAAAAATACTGAATAAAGTGTATTTTTGTCATATTGACCATTTTCCATTTTTACTATATTCCTATACACAGTGATCCAGATTTCGAATATTAGGGAATAAATTGAAAAAAATGAACCTTCGAAAATGCAAGTCTGGTGTCATTTTCTTAAAAAAGGATACACTGAGGGTTAACACAAAGCAAACCGTTTGAAAATCGGGCTAATATGAGCGGAGAAACATGCTTCCAAAGTTAACCGAAGTGGCAGGTGTTTGTTTACATTGAGACTTCCGGTCAGACTGCCACTACAACAACAATTTTCAAACTCCCATAGCGCAGCTTTCCGTTGTCCGATTTTCAAAACTTTTTTTCAGTTGATAGCCTATTCTATCTACTTTAAGATCATGTAATTGCTGAATCGATACAGCAAATGGTTTCCCCATTTTAAGGCATCATTTCTTTTACATATTTTCTCAAAAAAATTCCCTGTAAAAATTCAATATCTCAATTTCAAAGCTGAAACAAAAAAAGCAAGCGTTTGCAAGCGTTAAAATCCATTTTTGCATTAAACTTCAATATCTTGGCAACGTATCTTTCAAATATTTCGTTTTAATTCGTTTTAAAAACTTGCAAAAATTTCTTTCAAAATTACTACCACTTTGTCTGAAAAATATGATGATTATGATGAATATACTAATTACCCATGTCATCCGGTTAAAGATCCAAAAATCACTAACAAAGTGCAAGTAAATATTTTACAGGGCTTTTTAAGGCCTGGGCCGAGCTCACACACCTTTGAGAAACCTACTTTTAAACAATTTTCATTGTTCTCTGTTAATAACAGTTTCAAACCTACGCACATTCTGTTGCCATTTATCGGTTTTGTGACGAACCCTGTATACTTGTTTTAAAACATCCTGTAGTTTGTTAACTGGAGTGAAAAGATTGTTTTCAAACTTTAGCTTCTCTGCTACAGCTCGTAATATTGCTGCCACTGGAAGGTTTCTGTCCGAGAAATTTTCCTCTTCAACAGTCTGATCAAGCAAATCGCCATTGGCTATTTCCACAGCCATTTTAGTATCCATCAGAATTTCGAGAGTGAAAGGCGATGATGATAATTACCGACTAAGGTTCATGTCTATGACTTTCTCCTCAAAAAGAACATTTTGGTTTGTTCCATTTGTTTTCCCCAGAGACTTGAGGAAATTTACAAAGGTTAAAGGCAGTCTGTCAAGCATTTGATTGGGTGATAATGACAATACAAAGAATAGGAAATTTGAATGGCTGATGATCCTCTGACTTTCTACAGCCGTAGAAAGTCAAGAAGATTAGCCCTCCTTTGTTACAAATACACAGATTCACAAAGAAATCCGCTGTGTTGAACTCTGATTGTTGCGGCTAATCATTTACGTGACAGACTGCCTTTAAGAACTACGTCAATGTTGATAATCAAGATCAGTTTCAAGAAAAATATGAAGCATAAACAACTGTAGTTGATCAAGATCTTGAAATAGGATGTATCTTATCAAGGGGTACTTTTACACGTTGGAAGGACAAGTGCAATGTTTAGTGTCAGATATCTAAAAATAGTTGGAAAAAGTAGGGTTGATGGTAGGAGTTGTCATTGGCTATTACGTGAATTTTGTGGTGCTTGTAATGGCAAAGCAGATATGTCACATTGGATGAAATATAAAAAAATCATACAGTGTGTTAACTCGGCCCAAGCCTTAAAAAGCCGTGTAAAGTAATTACTTTCACTTTGTTAGTGATTTTTGGATCTTTAACCGGATGACACGGGTAATTAGTATATTCATCATAATCATCATATTTTTCAGACAAAGTGGTAGTAATTTTGAAAAAAATTTTTGCAAGTTTTTAAAACGAATTAAAACGAAATATTTGAAAGATACGTTGCCAAGATATTGAAGTTTTAATGCAAAAATGGATTTTAACGCTTGCAAACGCTTGCTTTTTTTGTTTCAGCTTTGAAATTGAGATATTGAATTTTTACAGGGAATTTTTTTGAGAAAATATATAAAAGAAATGATGCCTTAAAATGGGGAAACCATTTGCTGTATCGATTCAGCAATTACATGATCTTAAAGTAGATAGAATAGGCTATCAACTGAAAAAAAGTTTTGAAAATCGGACAACGGAAAGCTGTGCTATGGGAGTTTGAAAATTGTTGTTGTAGTGGCAGTCTGACCGGAAGTCTCAATGTAAACAAACAACTGCCACTTCGGTTAACTTTGGAAGCATGTTTCTCCGCTCATATTTGCCCGATTTTCAAACGGTTTGCTTTGTGTTAACCCTCAGTATCCTTTTTTAAGAAAATGACACTAGACTTTCATTTTCGAAAGTTCATTTTTTTCAATTTATTCCATGGTCTGGATCACTGTGCTATATTGAGTTTTTAGTTTTACTTTATTTTATCTTGTGTTTATTCGCTGCAAAATGTAAGAAGCTTCTAGCGGAAAGACTTTATTCATTATCAATTTTGCTCTGTTACAACTTGCCCCGGTACCTCCTTGGCGTAGTGGTAAGGTGTCAGGCTCACAATCCGCACATACCATTTTTTAAAGTTTGAGTGGAGTCTGCTAAACTGCATGTGAGAGACTGCATGTTTTGTGCATCCTTGTAGAAAATCATTCTTGGAAAGAGGTGGGCGATGGATATTGATTCTAGGGTGTTTGTTGGCAATCAGAGATGGACGCTTCGGTTTTTCGGGACGGGGCGACCGCAGAGAAAGCAGAAGGCCTACCTAGCTCGTAGTAGGGTTTTCTTGTGATTTTCGTGCGTTTTCTTATATATCTTAAAACATGAATTTTTCTCTGATGTAAGCTTTTGCAGATTCATTTCTAGAGTTGAGATGGTGCTTTGGAATGCTTTATGTCAAATATCTGTCATAGTGAAGTAAGGAGTTTTCCAGACATATTCCTTCATGTTCAAGATGCTGTAATTTCGTCATTTTTCGAGATCCAAAGTTTGCTCTTTCTGGAATTGTGCATTTATCATCGAGAAATGGCAAGCTGCAAAAATTTTTGAAAAATTCGATCACGAATTTTAAACGTTTACTTTTTCGTGAGGGGTGGTCAAATTGATGAAAAATGACCCGTCAGTCAAAAATCACGGCATCTGATTGGTGGAGAAGCGAGTGCAAGGTCACGTGAGCCCTCGTGCTCTCGTCCCATCAGGATATGAGCCCTATGTTGAGGGAAATATTCCAGGGTGACAGTTTGTCACCACTCCTTTTTGTTATCGCTTTAATTCCCTTAACGTTAGTTCTCAGGAAGGTGAAAGCAGGATATGATCTGGCAGGGTGTGGGGGAGTAGTGAATCACTTGTTGTTCGTGGATGATCTGAAACTCTACGGAAACAGTGAGAAACAGGTAAACACGCTTCTCAACAAGGTGCGGATTTTCAGTCAGGACATACGCGCCTAAACCGGAAGTGGCTTGTGATTGGCCAACGCGATTTTCCTTAGCGACACGATAGCAACCATCTAGCCACATGTAAATACAGTACGGAAAAGTAGCAAGAATTCTCGTTTATCGCCAATGTTTATCGCGTTTAAAGTCATATGCCGTTTGGATTTGCTCGTTTTTATTATTTGCTGTTGTTATATCGTTCGATCGGAAGGTGGCCGGAGCTTGTTGATAGTAAATTCGTTTATATTGCCGGACTTGTTCATCGCTGCAAGAGACTGCCCTAAACTGACTTCTACCTCGTACTGCTTCGTTTTCATATCATTTATTATTCTTATCCCCCGTCAGACTTGTGTTGCAAGTAAAACTGACCAGAAATATTATATCTCTCGATCATTCGCAATAAGCATGCCGAATTATTGTTCTGTATATGGTTGCTATTCGTCTTCTTCAAAGAATCCTGATGTATCCTTTTTTCGATTCCCAAAAGATACAAAATTGCTTAAAGCATGGGTGTGTCGGGTACGGCGCGAGAACTTTACACCATCAAACATCTCTTATGTATGTTCACGGCATTTTGATGAAACTGACATGTACATACCAGCAACAGATACGCCAACAGTATTTAAAAACGTCGTTTACGCCCAGGAGCTATTCCAAGTGTCAATCTTCAAGGGGCTCCAGAAGATGAACAACTGACAAAAAGGTCTAGACGTCTAGCCAGTGGTGTGGATGTGGAACCTACAGTTGTAGCTGAAGCAACCAATGTTGCCCAAGACGTAGATGGTTCAGAGGGATCATGTATGGAAGCAGGCCTTTTGGTGACAAATGAACCGTCTTCCAGTGCAACTGAACCAATGGGATATAATGTACAGGAGTTGTTGAAGAAAATCGAAGCTCTGGGAAAGAAGCACTTTTGTTTTGAAAATTTGAGTGACTCTAATATTAAGAGCTATACAGGCATTGACAAGCCTATCTTTGAAGTGATTGCCAACACCATTAAGAAGTTTCTTCCCCTTAACTATTGGTCTGGGTTCCAAGTCAAGTCCATTTCTCTTGAGGATCAGCTTTTGATATTTTTGATGAAGCTTCGTTTGGATCTACCATATTATGACCTTGCAATCAGATATTCAGTTAGTGAAACAACAATTCAGAACATTATCATGACTTATTTACATGCACTACATGAAATTTTTTTGTTGGAATGATGAGAGATCTTCCATCACAAGAAAAGAGTAAATGCAGTTTACCAGGGTCATTTGGAGACATAACCAATTGCAAGATCATAATAGACTGCACAGAGTTTAGAATTGCAGCCCCAAGGAAAGATCTAGCAGCAGCATCTGTATCATACAGCAACTACAAGCACTACCTATCTGCTAAGTATTTGATTGGCGTTGCCCCAAATGGAGCCATAACCTTCGTGAGTCATGGTTACCCTGGCAGTGCAAGTGACAAAAGCATTACAAATGAGTCTGGAGTTATATCTCACTTAAAGGTAATATTGAATCTTTGTTGCCAAATGAAGATTGTGATAGAAATAGAAAAGTAATGGAATGACAAATGCAACTTATAAATGATGGAATTTTGTTTTTAACAGACTCAGTTCAAGATCAATTTCTTTTTTACAGGCTGGAGATCTGATATTAGCTGACAAAGGATTTGTTATTCATGACTTGCTCCCAAAGAATGTTTTCTTAAATATGCCAGCTTTCCTTTGTGGCAAAAGAAAGTTCACCAAAGAAGAAGCAGTTTACTCAAGAAAACTTGCTGGCTGCCGTATTCATGTTGAAAGAGCCATAGAGAGAATGAGAAATTATAAAATTCTGGAGTACATTAATGCCCCTCTGCGGCCTTTTGCTGATAGAATTGTTCAAGTTTGTGCTGTGCTGGTAAATCTGCAAACACCAATCATTGCAGGCATTTTTCAAGACTATAACGGATCTCTGAGTTCAACAAAGGAGTAGAAAGGTAGACTGTGGCATAAGAACCAAGGGGCTCTGGAGGGGCATATACTTTATTACTTTTGTCCAGTGAACATATTGCTCGTTTTTTGGCCAAAACTGCCCTATCTTGGCTGAAACATATTTCTTTTGCACGTTTTTGTGGTATAAAACGATTCCCCACTTTTCCTGTACCCCTCCTCAACTCACACCTACCCCTGCACCCCTGCGGGTCCATTCTGAAAGTGGAGCAGTGAGGCCATATCAACGTTTCAAAAAAGAAAAATCAATGATTCCATGTTCCTTTCACAATTTTTATCTTTGCTGGCAAATTTCAAACCGTTTGAATAAATTTCAGATTTTTAACACACATTGGAAGTATGTATTGTGTTAAGGTTTAGATCTCTTTCCACTGATAGAAGTTTTACTTCTTTGCCATTACGTGAACTTAGACAGGTGCTCCACCTTTAAGTGGATTTTTCAACACAACCCAACTCTTTTGGTCTGCTACCAACAAAGTATATTTGTTGTTGAACTCAGATTAAAGGAAATCAGTTAAAGTCAGGGCTGTAGGAAGTAGTTGTGGATTGGGGGGGGGCAATTGTTCTTGAAATAATAGGAAGCAATGCATTAAGTAATATTTCTGACATAATGCCATTGTTTTCAAAATTATTGAAGGCTTGGACCCCTCCTGTTCTCCACTTCCTAAGTTCCTACAGGCCTGGTTTTTTGCTGTTTTTCAGTGTGTCCAAATGTTTACAGCAAATTTCAATAAAATCCATCAATTTTTTGCCATTGGCTCTGCTACTATCTTTTTTTGCAAGATTTCATTTCTACGTAAATACAGATGATAAAAACAGATGTGTACCCAACAGGTGTACTTCATGCTCCACTTAGAATCATAGGTAACATCAAAAATCTTGGACTTAGTCTTTCAGACATTATGTATTAAGGGTATTGCTTTTTGTCCCCTTGTTATAATCATCTCCAGTGAGATTTTTGGATACATTTTCAATCACTTCCACCTCTAAAACTGAGTATGATGACTGATGGCCTTTCAATTTGAGCCTGTTATCTTTAGTTGCATATGCATCTTTCTTGATCAGAATGAAATGGCAACCCTTATTGATATTAATTTACCTAACTCATAAAAGCCTAACCAAAAATGCATTCTGTTTCACATGCTTCTACTCCATTTCCAAAATTTCTGGTTTCTTACTTTATCTGGGTTTTTGTTGTTGCTTTTGTTGTTCATGTAAATTGCAAAGGAAATGAGACATTTAACAAACTTTTGCAGCTGGATTTGATGAAACATTTAGAAAAATTGATTAACATCAAACTTTTTCAACGATCTCAAACTTCCTGTACATAACAGGAGGGGAGCAAATCATTTAAATAAAAATCTGATAGCATAGGAACAAAAGTATCCTCCCATGATGGGTCCTTTTCCACATGAAAAATCTTACAGTCCACATCTGTCCAAACAACAAAATGTGCCCATGAAACACCAGCCGCAACCATTTCCCCCTGAACTTGATGCCAGTACTGGTGACTTGTATTTAACTCCTTTTCTGCTGTTAAATAAAAGCTTTTAACTTCACTCTTCCCTTTCAACTCAGCCTCAATCATTTCATTAATGGTAGAATTTCTATGTTTCCATGGGCACTTGATCTCCAAAATTCCTTTGTTATTTGAAGCCTCCTCCTTGTCTTCATAAATGATGCCATCAGAACTGCACCCTAAATAACCACAAGGGAACAGGAATAGACCAGCTGGCTCAACTTTGTTTCCTGTCAACTCTCTGTATTTTCCAGTTGCTACTTCCTCGTGCATCTGGCCCCACATAACTGAATCTTTGGTGCCCAATTGATATTCTCCCCTCAACTTCTTTAAAAGAGATGGGGGGATGGTATTATCACCCCTTATCCTCCTCTGACATGACTGAATAACGTGACCAAAATTGCTGCCAGTTAATCTAAACTTGCGACATTGACCCCATAAGATGTTATTTCTCTGGCCAATTGTTTCATTGGCAAGCCATTGAATCTGCTCATGAGAAACTTTAACCTTGTTTACAAAGGCGTTTCTGTCATTGATAAAATCCTCCACCAGATCCTCAATCAGGTAAGGTGCCAATGGATTTGATGTTGATCCTGGTGGTTCAGGACCAACAATCCATTGCATGGGGCATTGGATCCCCTCCAATGATAAGGCAGATAGCTGACTATGGAAAAGCTCTCTGTCGGAGGCTGTAACAGTTCTTCCTGTTGCCTTGTAATCTGGCCGTGAGGCAGGGAAAAGATCTCTAAATGTTTTTCTGTCATATCTAGCAGCTTTCTTTGGCTTAGTAATCCATGTGTTGGGCAAGTCAGTTTTTGACATCTCCTTCTTATTCGTGTAAATAGCTGTGGCTGCCATTTGGCTACATATCCAGTTTCCTCCGGGGCATTCGCACTCCCCTTTGGCAATTCCTCCATCTCCATCTAATGTAAGCTTCACAGTGTAGCTCTTATCTTTCATGGAAACTCTGATTTTTGCCACAATAACAAGGTCTGACACTCTTAAGTCCAACACAAAATCCGCCTTGTATTTAAGTTCCCCATTTGTTATGGTGTTGATGTCTTCTTTGAAAAACTTCATCATTCCAGACAGTGTGATAACTTCATTCGCCATATTTTTTCAGAATAATCAAAATCCACGTAATTATTCTGAAACAGTAAATTGTTTGCATTGACTTGGGATAAGAATAATAAATGATATGAAAACGAAGCAGTACGAGGTAGAAGTCAGTTTAGGCCAGTCTCTTGCAGCGATGAACAAGTCCGGCAATAACAACGAATTTACTATCAACAAGCTCCGGCCACCTTCCGATCGAACGATATAACAACAGCAAATAATAAAAACGAGCAAATCCAAACGGTATATGACTTTAAACGCGATAAACATTGGCGATAAACGAGAATTCTTGCTACTTTTCTGTACTGTATTTACATGTGGCTAGATGGTTGCTACCGTGTCGCTCAGGAAAATCGCGTTGGCCAATCACAAGCCACTTCCGGTTTAGGCGCGTATAGGGATGCAGTAATTTGGCATCAACAATTGTGCAGTTCTTGTCTTGAAAAGGGGAAAAGTGGTACGATATGAAGGAACAGAGATGCCAAACAACCAAGTCATCAAAAATTTGGGGGAAGGAGAGGGGTACAAGTTTCTTGGGATGTTAGAGGCCGATGGAGTGAAACATATGGAGATGAAAGAAAATGTTACAAGGGAGTACAATAGAAGGGTGAGAAAGATATTGCAATCGAAGTTGAATGGGGGTAACGTTATTAATGCAATAAACACACGTGCTGTTGCGATAATAAGATATGGAGCTGATATAATCAAATGGACGAGAGAGGAAGAGAAATATTGACCGAAAAACAAGAAAGCTGATGAAAATGCATCGAGCGCTTCACCCTCAAGCGGGTGTGGACAGATTATACATCAAAAGAGCAGAGGGTGGAAGGGGTGTGATAAGTGTTGAAGATTGCGTTGAAATTGAAACAGTCTGCTTCAATACATAATCGAAAGTAAAGAAAAGTTGCTCAAGGCTGTGAAAGATGAAGGGATCCTTGGTGAAGGTATGTCTAAAGAAGAGATTGCAGAGAAACGAAGAAATCGGTATAAAGAAAAACCATTGCATGGGCAATATGCGAGAAGTACAGAAGAGATAAGAGATTACAAGAGCTGGAATTGGTTGAAAAGAGGAACATTAAAGAAAGAGACTGAAGGAACACTGATGGCAGCTCAAGACCAAGCCTTAAGGACAAATGCAATAAAGAGCAGAATTGACAAACAAGATATATCACCCATGTGCACGCTTCGTGGGGAGAGAGAAGAGACGATCAGCCATATTGTTGCAGAGTGCACGAAACTCGCACAGAAGCAATACCGCTTCTGGCGCCATGACAGGGTCGCATTGGTTATACACTGGACATTATGCAAAAGATTTGGATTTCCCCATAGCGATCAGTGGTATGAACATGTACCAGAAAGAGTATTAGAAAATGAAGATGTAAAGCTGCTGTGGGACTTTTCTATTCAGACGGATCACCACCCCGAACACAATAAACCTGATATATTAATAAACGAGAACGCAAACAGGGAATGCTGCATCATAGACGTTGCATGCCCATTTGATACAAGGGTACAGATGAAAGAGCTTGAGAAGGTTGAACGCTATCGGGACTTAAAACGAGAAATCAGTAGGATCTGGGAATGCAGAAAAGTATGTGTGATTCCAATCGTAATAGGGGCGTTGGGTACATTGAGCAAGAACTTTAGCTCGTGGGCAGCAAAGATAGAAGTAGAAGAGAAGATTGAAATGATGCAGAAAGCTTGTGTGTTAGGAACGGCAAAGATCATCAGGAACGTTCTAGATATCTAAGGTCAAGGGTATTGACTTGATATCTAGCTGAACAACAAACCATCAATGACATTGGCTTGGTGTGCGAAAGAAATAATAATAATAATAATAATAATGATAATAATAATAATAATAATAATTTTTTTTTAAAACATCATGTATCATTTTCATCAAATATCCACTTAATTACAATCTAAGAATTTAAAAACCATTACAGCAATCTCATATCTGACAAGCTGAATGGAATGCACAACGGCTAAATAAAAGCTAAGGAAGGAAAAAAAATATTCGTATAAACCTATTTCCGATTTTACAATGAAATGACAAGATTTACCATAATAATAATAATAATAATAATAATAATAATAATAATAATAATAATAATAATAATAACAATAATAATAATGACAATAATAATAATGATAATAATAATAATGAAAACATTTCATCCCTAACAGTAACTAGTAACTAGTAAAATAGTAAAGATAAAAGTTTGTATATGTCACTCTCCAAAATGGGCATGACAAAATACATTTTACCGCTGCTAAAGTCTTTGGACTTTAGCAAACCTTACATCATTGTAATCTTAAATCGACAAGTCCTTTAAAATACTAGGGGATCTGGATCTAGCCAGTCTTTGTCCTTCTTACAAAAAAGGTAGTATGTTGATCGAATACAAATATTGATTGCTGTTTTAATTACGTTTGTTGCATTTTCTTTTGGAACTCCTATACTTGTTAATGCATTGAATAGATTTTGTTCAGAATCGTTTTTACCGATGAGTCCCAGAGCGCTTATACTCAGATTGACGAAAGTAGCGTTTTTGTATCTGGCATTCAAGTCTTGAAGCGTTTCATTGTAGCTGGTCTGTTTCCGTTCACTAATAATAATAATGATAATGATAATGATAATAATGATAATAATAATAATAATAATAATAATAATAATAATAATAATAATAATAATAATAAATCATCCTCTATATATGGATGATCTGAAATTATTCGGAAAAACTACGAAGCAACTTGATACCCTAATGAATGCAGTTCGTATCTTCAGTGAGGATACAAGAATGGAGTTTGGTATAAGTAAATGCGGCGTTTTAGTTATGAAGAAAGGAAAACTGATCCGCAGTGAAGGTATTGCGATGCCATCACGTGACAGAATAAAGGAGATTGATGCAGATAACGGGTACAAATCTTTGGTACTCTGGAAGCAGATGACATTAAAGACACCGAAATGAAAGAAAAAATAGGATCAGAATATGTAATCCCATCTTAATAGTAGAAATGTGGTAACTGCTATCCATTCCCGAGCAGTATCGATCATAAGGTACAGTGCTGGAATCATTGGATGGACTGAGAAGGAACAGAAAGATCTGGACAGAAAAACAAGAAAGTTGATGACACTGCATTGTATGTTCCACAAAAAAGGTGATGAGGACAGACTCTATCTAAAAAGAGCAGAAGGTGGACGAGGACTGATCAGTGTAGAAGACTGTGTTTTGATTGAAAAAAACTGCTTATATGTATATGTTTCAGAAAGCAAGGAAAAGATGCTCAAAGTGGTTAAGAACGAAGGAACTGTTGATATTGGAAAAACGAAGAGAGAACCTGAAACGCAAAAACCTATATAGAGTATTTTTCAAAAATACTGAGTTTAGGGATGAGCAGACGTGGAATTGGTTGAAAAAAGGAGATTTGAAGAAAGCCACAGAGGGAACTATTATGGCAGTACAAGAGCAAGCCATCAGAACAAGGTCTATTAGACATTACATCGAAAAAGAGAACATCTCCCCACTATGCAGGCTCTGTGGACAGAGAGATGAAACGGCAGCCCATTTGGTGTCTGAGTGCAAGACCCTTTGTCAGACACAGTACAAGAAATGGCACCATGACAGAATTGCCCAGGTTATTCATTGGCAGCTATGGAAAGCTCAAGATCTAGAACACATGGAAAAGTGGTACGATAATCATCCAGAAAAGGCAACAGAAAACGAAAAAGTCAAAATCCTTTGGGATATGAAGATACAGACTGATAAAATCCTGGACCAGCCACGATATGCTTTGTCGTTTAAATTTCTCGACAGAAAATACAGTTGGGGCTTGTGTTTATACCCCATCGCGCTAGGTTAGATATGCAGGCTAGGGAGTTGTTCATGTATCTCACTGTGAAGCAGAAGATATTTCTTGGGAGCCGATGTTGCGTCTGGAACCAATAAGTCTTTGCCTTGGGGAGAGCAGTTTTCCAAAGTTCCGTTACTACTGAGCCCTGCACTTGGAGAGTTTCAATTTTTGACTTTTTATCATCTCTTATCTTTTTCAATGCTTGCTTTGCTGAATGAAACGAATCGTACTGTATATTCGATTTTTCTGACGTAACGTTATGGAGGTATCGTATGTCCTCGTTCAATGAGTTTTCAAGACATTTTCTACGAGTCACCTGACAAAGGGTAAATTTAGTGCTGACATCAATGACTTCTAGGCCAAATTGTGATCTGGAGAGCTGTAGAATTTCTACCGTCCGCTTACTGGAATTTCGAGCCATCTCCGGAAGTAACTATGACATATCGAGTCAAGCTTTTGTTTTACCCAAGTTATATCGATGTCAGTGATTGTTAGGTCCCAGCTTATTTTGGAAAGGAAGTATTGACTGTAGAGTAAAAGCTTGTTTCTTGGATGCAATGGAAGCTGATGGATCAAGCATAAAATCTTTTCAGTAGTGACTAACAGCTCTTCCTTGTGCTCATTATTGTTCATCTCCATGCCGAACCAGCGACCAAGGTATTTAAAACTTTCGTTGTCCTCGACACCTTTGATTAAAACATTGTTGATATAGATTTTTGGTTTGTATTGTTTACACAGTGTGGCAACTTTCTTCATTGCAAATGACTGGCATTTATCGGGTCTAACTGTCATCTTAGCCCAGTTGCACCATCGAGAAAAAGCATTAACTAGGGTTTGGTTGTCGTATTCCGTTGCAGAAATGGCTATGGCATCGTCAGCAAATTGAAATCAGTTCCTTGGAGTGAGTACCTTGCTGGTTCTGTAACTTAGTTGGCCAAATTCCTTAGTTTGAAGAGCATGTATGAATGATTTCATGCAAAGATTGAATAGTAAGGGACTAAGGCAGTCTCCTTGAAGCACTCTTTTCTCGATCTTCAGGAGTGGAGTCACAAAATTTTTGGTAGTAATAGTGGTCTTAAAGTCCTTGTACAAATGTTCGATGATTTCATTGACATGGTTCGGAAGGTGAAGGTGAAGTTGCGTTTTTCAGCGCCAAGCGCTGGGATCGCAGAAATAGAGCAGACCTAATCGAGTCCGCGACCCCTTGTCATGACGCTCAAGTGGTGGGGCTCTACCGGGACTCGAACCCACTCCGCCTGACTATCCTGGCTGCAATGTCAGAGGATTACACCACGGCGCCACAACACCTTCAAATGATACTTTAGCATGGCATTGATCAGTCCATGTTGGACTTCTCCAAAAGCATTTTTTAATAATAATAATAATAATAATAATAATAATAATAATAATAATAATAATAATAATAATAATAATAATAATAATAATAATAATAATAATATTATATAAACTAAACCATCCTCAAAATTAACAGAAAAGTAAAAATAAAAAACCCAACTGTTAAAAACCAGACGTTTCGATAATCAAATCTTCATCAGTGCTTTACAATAAAAAAAGCCAAGTATTTATAGGAAAAAATGTTTACATGCAATTATTTTTCATCTAGCCTAAGCGGTTCTAAAATCGACAAGGGACTAGAATCCACGCTGTTAGAAACTAGGTCACTGGACTCTACGGGGACTCCTAACAATATACACCCTCCAAGGACCCTAATAATAATAACGCCCTAATAATAATAATAACAACAATAATAATAATAGCAAACAAAGCAATAATATAATAATAATAATAATAATAATAATAATAATAATAATAATAATAATAATAATAATAATAATAATAATAATAATTTGTCCTGGGTATGACTAGAAACTGCATCCGGTTGTGGAGTTTCGACGTGGGCGAATGAGGTTACCCTTTGCTGCAACTACCTCCAGGTCACCCTTGAGCAAGGTGTAGTACCTGTCAGCTCTCCCCGAGGCCTTGAAATACCGGGTTGGCGTCCGGCGGGGGCTAGTCTGTCTCATGGGTAGGGGGACCCTTCAGCCTTGGTTGGCAACCCCCTAGTGATGCGAGTCAAATGGATGATATGATTAATAACAGAATACCTGTACCAAGCTGGATGACTCAAGGAAGTTCTGTTTTGTGCCAGAAAGATCATTCAAAGGGCAACGCAGTTGACAATTACAGACCTATATCTTGTTTGCCATTGATGTGGAAACTGTTTACTGGAGTAATAGCTGAGAGTATGTATGAGTACTTAGAAAGAAACAACATACTGCCGGAAGAACAGAAAGGATGTAGAAGGAAAAGCAGAGGAACGAAAGATCAACTCCTCATAGACAAAATGATCTTGCAGGACTGCAAAAAAGGACATAAAATTTAGCCACGGCATGGGTCGACTATCGCAAGGCATATGACCTAGTTCCGCACTCATGGATTTTGGAATGCTTAGAGCTGAGCCAAATTTCTGAGAACATCAAGAAATTTATAGAAAATACCATGAAGAATTGGGCAACAGAGCTAACATCATGTGGGGAGAATCTGGGAAAAGTTGAGATCAGAAGGGGAATCTTTCAAGGTGATAGCCTTTCACCATTGTTATTTGTAATTTGCATGATACCATTAACTAAAGTTCTGCGAAAGATAAGGGCAGGTTATGTTATCAAGGAGGGAAATTTGAAGGTGAACCATCTGCTGTTTATGGATGGTTTGAAACCCTTTGGGAAAAATGAAAGGGAGATTGACAGTTTGGTTAAGACAGTGCAAGTGATCAGTAAAGATATATGAATGGAATTCGGGATAAAGAAGTGTGGTGTAGTGATTATGAAAAGAGGAAAATCAAACAAAACGGATGGTATAGTACTACCAAATGGTGAGACGATCAAGGAAGTAGAGAAGGATGGCTACAAGTACCTTGGGATATTGGAACTGGACAACATCAAGGAAAAAGAAATGAAAGACAAATTTAAATATGAATATCTGAGAAGGACAAGATTGATAGTGAAGTCGAAATTGAATGGAAACAATATAGTAAAGGCAATCAATGTGTGGACGATTTCTCTCTTAAGATATGGAGCTGGGTTGCTGAAATGGACAAGGGAAGAGCTTGAATGGATGGATAGAAAAAAGTAGGAAATTGATGACAATGTATAAAACGCTTCACCCAAAGAGTGACGTTGCACGGTTGTATGTACCAAGGCGCAAAGGAGGAAGGGGACTAATTAGTTGCGAATGGTGTATAAAGGGTGAAGAGAACAGCTTGGGTTGGTACGTGAAGCAAAGTAATGAACCAATGCTAAAAGTGGCAAGTATGAAAACGACCATCAAAACAGAGGAGACAGTAAGACCGGAAGAATTCAGAAGAATGCAGATCAACGCAAGTGAACAAGCGTGGAAAGAAAAAAGAATGCATGGACAATACATTAGAGACATGGATGAAAACATTGATAAAGATAAGACCTAGGGATGGCTCAAAAATGGTGATTTGAAAGCTGGTACAGAAGCATTAATATGTGCTGCACAAGATCAGGCATTAAGAACAAACTATGTGAAACATCATATTGATAAAACGTTGGAGTCACCTCTGTGCAGGTAATGTGGTGAAAAAGGAGAGACTATCAACCACATTGTGAGCGAATGTAAGATGCTAGCCCAGCGAGAATACAAGAGAAGGTATGATAACATTGCAAGGAATATACACTGGGAGTTATGTGGCGAGCTTGACATTGACAGGGCAAATAAGTGGTACGAACATCTACCGGAGGGTGTTTCAAGAAAGGGAAATACCAAGATATTGTGGGATTTCAACATCCAGTGCGATCACGAAATTGAAGCAAGAAGACCGGACATTGTGGTGGTAAATGAAGATGCAAAGGAATGCCAGATCATTGATGTAGCAGTGCCGTGGGATTCTCGAGTAAGAACGAAAGAGCAAGAAAAAATTGAAAAGTATGGGGACTTGAAACGAGAAGTAGCAACTATGCGGGGCATGAAGAAAGTGACTGTCATTCCTGTTGTTATTGGCGCATTGGGAGCAGTATCGAAAGAATTTGAT
The DNA here is from genome assembly GCA_964019985.1 of Aurelia sp. 4 Dawson et al 2005. NCBI lineage: Eukaryota > Metazoa > Cnidaria > Scyphozoa > Semaeostomeae > Ulmaridae > Aurelia > Aurelia sp. 4 Dawson et al 2005. Next base: position 8,663,627 of record OZ026508.1, read on the forward strand.
AAATGGATAGAGAAGATTGGGATTGATTTGAGAACTGGACATGTGCAAACAACAGCATTATTAGGCACAGCGAGAATATTGAGGAAGGTGTTAGAAATCCGAAGAAGCTGGAAATTGACTTTGAAACCTTTAGTTGTTTGTTGCAACTTGCTTTCAAAGCATGAACCGGAACACATCTAACCCGAGAATGTACAATTGAATAATAATAATAACAATAATTAGTCAGAATATTCAGACAGTCAGACAGTCAGAATATTCACAAGTGATATCAGAATGGAATTTGGAATAGAAAAATGCGCGACAATGATCCAAAAGAGGGGAAAAGTAGTAAGATCGGAAGGTATTAAACTGCCAAATGAAAATGTAATAAAGTCGTTGCAAGACAACAAAGGTTGTAAGTACCTTGGAATATTACAAGTTGACAAAGTAAAAGAGCAAGAAATGAAAGAAAATATCACAAAAGAATATAAAAGAAGAGTAAGAAAGGTTCTGGAAACGAAGCTGAATGGAGAAAATATGATTAAAGGGATCAACATTTGGGCAGTCTCTTTGATAAGGTATTCAGCAGCATTTTTAGACTGGACCAAAGAAGAGAAGCAAGGTATCGATCGGAAGGCAAGAAAATTAATAACTATGCATAGGGGATTGCACCCGAAGAGCAACACAAACAGAATTTACATCCCTAGAAAGGACGGCAGTAGAGGGCTTTGAGCATAGAGGATACTGTTGATCTAGCAAAGCTTGGACTGAAGAGCTATGTAAGAAATAGCTGTGAAAGATTACTAGTGGCTGCAAGGCAAATAGAGGATTGTCAAGGGGAAAGTGTGATAGAATTCAAGAATAGAAAGAAAATTGAATGGCAACAGGAATGGAAAGATAAAACACTTCATGGCCAGTTTTTACGACAAACGGATGGTGAAGCAGGAAAAGAACGATGGATGTGGCTCAAAGGAACAGGACTTAAACGTGAAACTGAATCGTTAATTCTAGCGGCCCAAGAACAAGCGATAAGAACCAATGTTATCAACGCCAAGATTGATAACACACAGGAGGAAAGCAAATGTCGTATGTGTGGAAAGGTAGATGAAACAGTAAATCACATTGTTAGTGAATGTAATATGCTAGCCCAAAGAGAGTATAAACGACGCCATGATTGCGTGGGAAGAAAGATCCATTGGGAATTGTGTCGAAAGTATGGGTTGGCAGCATCAGAAAGATGGTATGAACACCAACCAGAAACAGTTACCGAAAACGACAGCTGTAACTGGGATTTTAGTATTCAGACAGACCATGTCATTCAAGCCAGAAGATCTGATGTCATTCTGATTGATAAAGAAAAGAAAGAATGCAAAATAATAGACTTTGCTATACCGTATGATAGTAGAGTGAATGCAAAAGGGATGGAAAAAATAGAAAAGTATCAAGATCTAGCGCGAGAAGTACAGAAATTATGGAACATGCGAACGAAAGTCATTCCTATTATAATAGGTGCACTTGGGACAACCCCAAAGAAACTTTCCAAAAGATTAGATGACCTTGGAATAGCAACACGAATTGTTGAACTGCAGAAAACTGTCATCCTCTACTCTGCAAGGATCCTCCGGAAAGTGCTTGAAATTTGAGGAGTCTTGTTGACACCATGTTTCAAGCCGTTATCACCATTGACAAAGACAGTGTGCGACACAATAAATAATAATGATGATAATAATAATAATAATAACAATAATAATAATAATAATAATAATAACAATAATAATAATAACTACTACTTGACCAAGATGCTAAGCAAAAAAAACTGCTTAAAAAACTGGTGTGTTGCCGTATTCCCGGGAATGTATCAGCTAAAGTCCGTTTACTACCAATAACTATTGTCCCCATAACTTTTTAACTCTGCTCCTCCAGATATAGTTTCCTCCAATTATACACGATATCGAACACCATTTCATCACATTTTCTATATTTTCTTTCTTTGGGAGAAATTTCTCAATCCTTTCCATACGTCACTTTTTACATCCCCAAGAGAACCAAAACAAAGAACAACCAGCTGCACTGAGAATCCATTTCTCTCCAGATAATCACATAACTCCTTATATCTTCTAACTTTTTCTTGATAGGCATTTTCCAAATATAAATCATAACAAACAGTTATCTCCACTATTGTACATTGCCTCTGTATACGATTAAGAATGACTATGTCTGGTTTACGATGAACAATCTGCTTAATCTCTTCTTGAAATTCTGGAAAGATGGTTTCTGCCAACAAGTTGGATGAAATTCTTGCCCGTGGCTTTTTTTCCTTTATGAATTCTGCAATCTTATTCACAATTCGATCATGACGACGTGAATAGAAATTCTTAAATTTGTTGCAACCGTTTAATATGTGAGCTACGGACTCAGTATGTCTGTGACAGAACGGGCATTCTGGGTTGTGATCTCCATTCCACAGGTGAAGGGTAAAGTTGGTAGGAAGAATACTAAGTCTTGCTTTGATTGTAAAAATCACAAGAGCATCATCAACTTTCCAATTATAATAGATCGAGTGTGACGATTTTATATGAACATTTTCAAGATTGAGATAACATCCTTGCACAGTTCATTTCTTTGAAGCCTCGACATCTCTTTCAACACAGAGCTGATACAGCTTCTTTTGAAGATCACACTGATTGTCACACCATGTTCCTTTAATAAGAACCATCGCCTTGTCATTCACGTACTTAATATCCACGTTCAAGCTTCTTGCATATCTTACCATATCTGGCCAGTCGGACTGACCACCGAAATTTGTGTTACAAGCCAAGAAACCATCATCAGTTAATTCATATCCAAGGAAATTATTTGCACCATCCGTTGGCCTGACTCCTCTCTTTTTCATGTCTAGCTCGAGAGATGACCTCGCAATGTGCTTAAAATGCACAACGTCATGACTTAGCATTGTAATAAGAAAGGCTAAACGTGTTGATCTATAGACATCAGAAATTCGCTTGATGCCAAGACCACCATTTTCTCGGGGGAGGAATATCACAATTCGTGTTGTGGACTTGTAGAGAGCATGGTGAAAAATCGTCTCAGAAACCGCTGACCGCGCAAATTCATCAGCCTCACAGCTTGGTTTCAAATTTCGCGAGGCAGCAGGCCTAAATGTATTGGACAGCGGCTTTTGCATTCCAGCGTGAGCACGTGCGCACGCACACAAATTGACTGCTGAATTCAGATGTTGCGAAGGTCAGACAAGATGGAGAACTCACGATCGACCAAATTTTCTCATTAAAAATCATTATTTGAAGACTCTTTGTGGTCATGGAAAAATGGCCTAATTCACATGGAACTTCAGGTTGACAAAAGAGTATATTTCTCAAAAACAACACCGTGCCACATCAAGATCTTTACAGGAGTTCTTCCCAATGATGTCAGAAACATCGCCGATCAGGTAGGTTTTTCACTGTTTTTTGCGTTGGAAAGTTATTTTAGATTTTCTGGACACTACTCTAGGACCATGTTAGCCAAGTAGCAGAGGGAGCCATTCCTGCCATATCGTTTTTCCATCGAAATATTCCAGCTGGAAGTCTGGCGTTTGTTTGTGTTGATGGAACTGTATCTTGGCATGGAATATCCAGAAGCCTATATTCGTAAGTGGTTGACAAGGCAGGCAGATCGTTATTTATCGAAGTGCAGTCTAAAATGGTTCAACACTTGTCAGCTGAAATCGCCAATCTTCAGGTGCTTATTTCTCCAAATCGGCACCGTGCCACATCACCAAACTTTGCTAATGCACTTAGAAGAGCTTCAACAACAGTGTGGCAGTGTCGGTATGTCCACTGTTTTTTGCGTTCAACGTCAATATTCGTCTTTTTGAGGGAAGGTTTTGTTTACATTGAAAATGATTTGGGGAAGGAACAGCTTTGTCCTTGAACAATCACAGACAGGGCAAGAACCATTTGTCATGTGTCACAAGAAGCTAATTCTTCAGTCATGATATATCAACAGCGAAGGGAGTTTCGTACTTAAAGTCATGTGATTTACAAATGTTTACTTCAGAGCTTTGTCTGACAGAGAATGCAAGGAGTAATAAATTGGTATGGATCAAAGGTTGGAAATTTACTCTCTTCTTTTTTGATGCAACAATGGTGTGCTCACATTGGAGTTGAGGTATAACCACCTGCCATGCCATATGTGTCCACCTTGTAAATTTTGTGTATCTATGCCAAGAATAGTACAAGAAACTACAAGATTTCATGGTTTGAAGCTTTGCGTACACCGGCGTACGTCAAAATGGTCATGTCCACCTTATATAAGATGAAGCTCTATTAAGCTCCTGGGGGGTTTATTTAATTTTGGACCTTTGAGAGGGGGGCTTAATCACAAAATCTAGTGACAAGGATATCTTTGGTAGCTTTTCAGTTATTTTATGAATATTTTGCAGAATCAACATACAACTTTACAGCTCAAATACAAAAATTTTGACACAGTTTTTATCCTAACCCATATTTGAATTAACATGCAAGGTTGTGTAGCTATATAAATGGGAAATATTTGGTAAATTCTAGAATTTTGTCCCAATTTTGTATACGTGGGGGCTTATTTCAAATAGAGAGGGGTCTTATTTCAAATGTTTACTCAGAGGGGAGGGGCTTACTAGAGAGGGAGCTTAATGGAGCTATTATGGTATATAGCAGAAACCAGCTCAATTGCAGTCTGACCTTGGGCTAGTTATTTGTTGCATTGTCAGAACAAGTTAGTATTAAGTTCCACTTTACATGAAGAAAGTCAGAAATGCAGGAGAGGGGGCATGGGGGTGACTAACCCTTTTGCCCCCATAAAATGGCCTGAACATGTTATTTCCAAATGTTTTGCATGTTCCAACTTTTTGCTTCCTGACAAGGGATCAATCTGAAATGTGTGACAAGTGTTTGCAAAATGGTGTATTGTTTTTGATTGCAGATCTATGCATCTTCAATGCATTCAACAAATACAGATGAGATTTCACTTGCACTGCCCATCCAATTTCACTAGCTTTGATAATCAATACAAAGATGCCAAAGACACATATAAAGCAGCACTGGAATATACAGCAGATGTAACAGTTGCAAATACAAGGTTTCAGTGCTGTAGGAAGCATTTTGAACTTGTGGACATGACACTTCAAGGGAGTTCTTCATTAAGCTGAAGGGGCACTTCTTAAAAAGGACATTATGAAAATTGTAAAATCTTAGATTGGGGCAGGTGCCCCAGTGCTCCTTGGTTCCTACATTTCTGAGAGGCTGGGAAGAAAGAACATATCAAGAACATTTTCACAACATTTGCAGAACATATACACAGTATTATTGCATGATATTTTCTTTTAGTTGATAAGTAATATTTTATTCTGAAAGGTGTTTTCAAGTTTCTTTCACTGGATTTGTTTGTTTTATTTGTGCATTTACCTGTCTGTAGGAAGGTTTTATATGTTCAATGTCAATGCTGTCAGTGGAAAGGAAAAGATATATTGTGGAATGACCAAGGGTCACCAGGAAAGAGTGTTTGACCTACAGGAGAAACTGGGCATATTTCATGAGCTGTCTTTGACAGTAAGATATTATTATCCTAAAAGAAAAATGCACCGAAGATTTCAAGGGCAAGCAATTCGCAAAATCAAAAATATTTCCACCACTAGGTCTCTATTATTGCTGTTTATCCCACTTAGTTCATTCACATCACAAATGGTGCAAGCAGACTGAGCAAAGCTCTCTTTATTTTGGAAGCACTTTGTGAAGTGTATTTCAAATGAAAAAGGCACTTCTAGGGAATCAAGAAACTCTAGTACAAATGATCACAAGAGGCAATTTTGGGAGTTAGGGTACCTTTTAGTTCAGTTCAGGCATTGAGCAGTGTTTCGGCAAAGTTTAGATTAATTGCCAGACTTTCGACTGCAAACGTGAGGGACTTGGGTAGTAAGTCTGGTACTGCTGCCTTTCCAGTATGACATTTTGCCTCTGCCGCTTCCTCGATATATCAAACTCGCAAAAAATTGAAGTCTTGACTTGAAACCGAGTGTGCGTGCGCATAAAAAACGAAAAATAGCTATGCTCTTGTAGAGGGAAAATAGTTCACGAACTGCGTCAGTTATTATATTGTCTAGCTGGTTCAACTGCTTCACACTCAGTCTAGAATTATAGAAATGGTGTAATATTTTTGCAAGAGCAAGATTGTTCATAGCACTTCCCTTTAGAGCTAGGGGCAAATCAGAGGCTTTGATTTCAGTTACCAGATATACGTGTGAACTTTATACGTGTGACTTTATTCAGTGACCTTTATACGTGTGAACTATGTCTGTTATTTGTTTTGCATCTTCGCCGACAATTGACATTGATTTACCGAGGTATTTATATGGCTTATCACGTTGATAAACAGGCAGTCTGTTAGACTTAATTTCTATTTCAGGGGTAGCATTTTCTTTACCCTTGTACCAATTGTTTCCTGAACGACGGGCATAGAAAACAGCACATTTCTCATGCTTAGCCTGAAGACCAGCTTCGTCCATTTTTGATTCAGCCGCCCCAATCATACTTTTTACCACATTTAAACTATTTGCAGCTGATACAATATCATCAGCATACGCTTGAACTGGCATTGGATTCAAATACACCTCATCCCTTCTATTACTTTCTAAGATTGCAGCGGTTACCATAGGCTTACAGTCACGATCAATAGCCATGATAAACAGAAGATCACTCAGGGGGTCACCTGTTTTGGTACCCCTTACGATGTGAAACCTTTTTGACATCTTATGGCCACAAATCACTTCAAATGATGAATTCTTGTAAAGATTTTCAATAATGCAGCAGTACATCAGTGGAATTCTAAACTCTTTCAGGGTTTCAAATATAAAGTCATGTCTAACACTGCCAAATGCATCCGCAAAATCGATGAATACCAAATATAATCTTGTGCCCTGGTGTCTGAAATCGTCGATTGATGTCTTTAAGGTGTAAACTAATTCTTGGCGATCGCGTTTGCACAAAAATGCACGATGCCAAAAAGCCACTTCTGTTGCAATATACGGCAATAATCTACCACACAAAGCCTTGGAGAAAATCTTATATGAAACTGGTAAGAGAGAAATGTCTCGCAATGTTGACAAATCGTTAGCATCAAAATTCTTTTTTGGTATGCGTTGAATAGCAGAATGTTTCCATTGATCTGATAATTTTAGATTTTTTAATGATATGTTGAATACATCGACTAAAGTGTCCCCATGTTTATCCTAGACTGCCTTGACGTCTTTGTAAGAAACACCATCTATCCCACACGTCTTCCCGTTCGGACAGGACTTGACCACTGTTTCTATTTCCTCATGCTGAAAAAGCTCCTCATCAGCTACCTCATCAATAATAATGATAACAAGAGATATTGCTATCTGAAGATTTGCGTTCTATCAGATTATCGTTTATGATAAAGGAGGCATATAGAAGGAGTCATGAATGCTATTTTGCGAGAATATTTTACTCACATTAAGAATTGGCAGCGTAGATATCTGTCACATACTGCCGAGTTGCACAGAAAGTGAACGTTTAGAATGCAAAGTGAAGTGATGATGAATCTTTGGGCAAAATGCTAATTTAAGACGGGCCATTAAAGCATATCAGTAAATTTATCGTTACTCTTTGTGCCATCGTTAAGTAAATTTATTGCCGAGATTGGGTTAAGGACATATGCCTGCAATGGATTCAAAAGGGAGTACTGAATTTGGATCTTATTGTTCCCTTATTCCATGTCTCGTGACCCTGTTGGGGACACAGTGGGCACAGATACGGAACTCAAGGGAAAATCGAATTCTTAGCCCATTCTTAGAGAATTCAAATTTCATCAAAATTTCTGCAAGCTGAATAGATTCTATGGACTCTTTTTTGAAAGGCGCGCCCATATGTCTTTCCAATATCTCATCCTGAAACGTCCAGGAGGAACAGGCTAACTTTCAGTACAGAAGAATCCATGCCAATATTTGGGATCTGAAATCCTTCATTAAATCAATATTTGGGGGCTTTGAATAATGGCATAACCAGGTAAAGGGTACCATGACTATGGGGGTACTGAGTATATTTGGGTATCGGAAGAAGGTAGTCTCTCTACACCTGGTTGTTAAGACGTGTCAAAAGGGTGTATTGTGTTAGAACTGGTTATTGCTCTGTCCAAGTTTTTTTCTGTTTCTGAGTATAAATTCCACGGATGTTTCCAGATTCGGCAATCGTTGTGAGGGGAAAATTCTGGTGGTGGGTAAAAAATTTTTTGGTGGACTGGACACATCCCTAGACTTGCCCCAAATCTATTTTGTCATCTGTAATAAGTCTATCTGAAAGTTATAAACGAAATTTTCCCTTTGCCATTTTTTTAATCGACGAGATAGACTTGGGGCAAGTCTAATACATCCCAGAACAAATTTAGATGTAATACCTCCCCCTCCCCATGGGGGCATAAGAATAATTCATAGGTTGTGGTCCATAAATTCGAAAAATGGGAGGATCTTATCCTGGGTACCAGAGCCTCAAAAAATAAACAAACGAAGAATTTTTGAAGCTATGGATTCCAGGGTAGGAGGATCATAGTGACCCATTCGATCAGTAGAATGACCCCAGTGTTCATGTGTTTATATAGACAACAGTATCTGGGGTCTCCAAAATATTACACTCGATATTTAGGTGTCAAGAAAAGAAGTACTGGCATAACCTTTAAAATCCCTATGTTGAAAGTCAGGGAGCACCCCTTTGAGCTAAGATGATAGCACAGACGGTTTCTTGGACTTAAAAACCAGGATTTTCTTTCACCAATTCCAACTGTTTGAAGTCAAACTCCTCCCCTTGACTTCCTGAATACCTAATCGTGCCATTGTGAGGATAAAGGCAGTGTCAACAATTTATTGTGTCGAGTCAATGCCGATTGAAAATGTGATTGAACGTAAACATTGAATCACGTCATTACAGCATTGTGCAGCTGAAAGAATTTGAACGTTGCTCTTGGGTTGCAAGAAGGCAGCCACTCGATCTCGTAGTTCTTTGCATGATGTTTCGTCTCTTCTCCGTTTCAAAGCCAAACAAAATAATGAATGTATCCATAGAAAGGAGGAACACAAGTAGAGAGCTGCACAAACTTACAGCCTGCTTGTCATGACTCAATGAGAAAGATCGACTGACTGCCACTACTCGACCCAAGGCCGCTCGCCATCATATGATCTGGGATATGTCACTTTGCGTGTTCAGTGTTTATCTCGATGCAAACAATCAAGCATGTTAGAAACAATGGCAATGCTTGCTTAGATCGTCACATAAATGCGCGCACATATGAAAAAACGCATTATTTACAAGTTGTGTCTGTTTCGCGTCTCGCTATGTGCAAATTGAGCATAAGCCAGCATAAGTGCAATTTACGATTGTTTAGTTATTGTTTACTTTCATCGATGCTGGCCTATCCGCGCTATAGTCCGAGTTTGTTTTGGAACCGAATTTAAAGATTTGCGTGCCCTTGGCAACGCAAATCAATAATGATAATAATAACAATAATAATTATTATTATTATTATCTTGGTAAATATCTTATAAATATCTTGGTAAATCTCTCAGCATCTGTGGTGAAGACCCAAATCAAGTTGAAGCCTTTATCGAAGAATTCAAAGAAACTTTGAATAAGATCGACGCTAGCTCCCTCCCAATCCCTCTAAAACTTAGTGCTTTTAACAACATGGCTCTAGCCAAAATATTACATCACTTTGATAACACAAGAATAGAGGAACAACAACTAGGAGAGATGGACAGTAAAGTTAGCTGTGTCGTAAGAGATATGTTTGGGTTGTACCCTAAAACAACCGATAAAGTGTTTTTCATTGGAAGGCTACAAGGGGGTCTTGGTATAAAAAAGCCATCCCATGTTTACAGAGCTACACGGATCGCAAATCTAGTCAACATGCTGAACCACGAAGAAGAAAATATAAGGTATATAGCAAGAGAATCGTTAAGTTTGGATATGAGAGCGCGGGGCGTAAGAGCTACAAATGATGAAAAGAACTTTTTAGGCTATGAATTAGATGATAACGACAGACTGGTGAAAAACAAAACTTACGGTGGAAATTCAGATTGGCCAGATCTTCTTTTCCAAGTGAATAAATTGAAAGGGTGTGTCATATACGAGGAAAATTTGGCGAAAGTTGTTGTTAATGGAAAAAAACTTAGTCACAAAAATCTGAAGCAAGAGATCGAGCGAGAATTTGAAAAACATGATACAGCAAACTGCTCAGAACTCAGGTTTCAAGGGAAATTCATAGGAATAGATGCCATTGATCGGAAAATATCTTATCAAATATACTACGGATGGAAGCTCTCAGATAGTTTAGTAAAATTTGTGTTACGAGCAAGAATGAACCAAATACCTTGCAACCAGCTGATCAATTTTTGGAATAAAGATCATGAAAAGAGATGCTCGTTGTGTAACCATCACACAGAGTCAGTAGCCCATTTAATGAACTCTTGCAAAAGATTTAAAGATCTTTACTCAAAACGACACGATAGGATAGTAGAAGCCATTTATCAAAAGATTCGTCGGTACAGTGAAACGTCACTCAAGTTTGTTAACAGGATGGCAGAAACAGCATTTCCACATTTACAAACAGAACTGCAGCAAATCAATAACAGGAAGCCTGATTTGCTAGAGATAAAGTCTAACGAAAAAGAATGCGAAATCATAAAAGTAACTGTATGCTTTGATTTGTACATGTCAGAGTCAGATGAAAGTAAAGCTAGGAAGTACCAACAACTGAAAAACATTTTGAATCAGAATGGGATAAAGACAAATATAAGAATATTGTGCTTTGGATCGCTTGGAACTGTTCATGAAGACGTAAGAAAGAACTTAAAAGGATTAGGACTGTCGAGTGAGGAGGCAAAGTCTACGATGAAATGGTGCAGTGTATCTAATATGATATGTGGAAACATGATATGGCGAAACCGATGCAAAGGGATTCACGGACAGAATGAAATTTGATTTTATGAGTATGCTGGACAAACATTTGACGTTGAGACATCTTAGTTAGCTCTCGTTAGTCAAATCATATCAGAATTTATTATTATTAGTATTAGTATTATTATTATGCTTGGGAAGGACGGTTTTGTGCTTGAAAGATATCGCGAAAGGGAATGCCGTGGACAACTAAAGGCCAATAGCGTTCTTACCACTCATTTGGACGCTGCTCACAGGAATAATCGCAGAGACAATGTATGGGCACCTGGAGGAGAATGGTATCCTCCCAGAGGAACAGAAAGATTGCAAGCGTAAGTGCAGGGGTACCAAGGACCAACTTCTGATAGACAAGGTAATATTGAGGGATTGTAAGAAGAGGAAAACTAACTTGGCTATGTCGTGGATCGATTATCGAAAAGCCTACGATTTGATCCCACATTCCTGGATCATGGAATGCTTGAATTTGTTTGGTGTTGCATCGAATGTTGAGCGGCTATTGAAGAAAAGTATGGAGCAATGGAAAACAGAACTAACAGCATACGGAAAAAGTTCAGGATCAATAGCAATCAAGAGAGGTATATTCCAAGGAGATAGTTTGTCACCGCTGCTCTTTATCTTGTGCATGATTCCACTGACAATAATCTTGAGAAAGGCTAAAGCTGCATATGAATTCAAGGGTCGACAGCAAAAGGTAAACCACTTATTATACATGGATGATCTCAAGCTTTATGCTAAGGATGAATCCCAAGTGAGCTCCCTCGTTGACACTGTGTATGCGTTTAGCACTGACATCAAGATGGAATTTGGATTAAAGAAATGGGGTGTCTTAGTACTGAGTACTGTAAATCCAATGAGTAAATCCGATGATACTGAAATTGCGGAAAGTTTTGATACATATTTCTTAAACATTACTGACTCTCTAGGACTGAGTGCTCCTGAAGATAGTTTTACAAAGGATCTCGATACAATGGTAACAAATGCCGTAGAAAAGTACAAGAATCACCCAGGCATCAAGGCAATTAAAGCCTCCTTGTCACAAACGGATAGGTTTGAATTTTCGCATGTCTACCCTTGGGACGTGATGGAGCAAATAGAGGCAATCGATCCAAGTAAATCAAACAGTAGAAATATACCTGTGAAAATACTTCAAAATAGCAAAGACATTTTGATCCCGTACTTAACAGACTGTATTAATGCAGCAATAAACAATTGCAATTTTCCTAATGATCTGAAGGTAGCTGATGTTTCTGCTGGCTATAAGAGAGGAGTACAAACAGATAGATCAAATTATAGACCAATAAGTGTACTACCTCCAACATCAAAGATCTTTGAACCGTTGGTAGGCTCACAAATTAATGCTTTTGTTGAGAATAAATTGTCAAATCTCTTATCTGCATTCAGAAAAGGTTATAGTACGCAAGATGCACTACGAAGAGTAATCGAATCTTGGCGAAAATGCCTCGATGCCTCGGGGATTATTGGTACAGTATTAATGGATCTTTCCAAGGCCTACGATTGTATCATGCATGATCTGCTGATAGCTAAATTGGAAGCCTACGGATTCGACAGAAGTAGCCTCGAACTTATGTATAGCTATTTGACAGACCGTAGCCAAAGAGTTAAAGTGGGCTCCTCCTACAGTTCCCTTGGAAAAATCAAGATAGGAGTACCGCAAGGCTCGGTCCTTGGACCGATGCTATTCAACATTTTCATCAATGACCTATTCCTAATTGACTTGGAATCAGAAATCTGCAACTTTGCGGATGATAATACAACTTACGCAAGAAGTGAGACCCTGGAAGAAGTGATAAATAGCTTGGAAAATGACCTGAGCTCTGTTTTACAGTGGCTTACCGAAAACGGAATGGTAGCAAACCCGGAAAAAATCCAGCTCATGCTTCTGGGAGTTAAGAGTGATCAGCAAATGTGCTTCGCATTGATGATCAAATCATCAATCAATGCCAACAAGTCAAACTATTGGGAGTAACTATTGATTCTAAATTGAATTTTGACAAACATATTCTTGAACTTTGCGGTAAAGTAAACAAAAAAGTGAGTGCATTCTCAAGACTTCGGAACTATCTTGATGACACACAAGCAAAACTCTTGTGTAAGACGACGGTTTTGGCCAATTTCAACTATTTCCCTTTAATTTGGCTGTTCTCTTCTAAAGCTGCAAATAACGAGATAAACAGAGCACATAAACGTGCACTAAGGGTGCTCCATAAAGAATATGATGCATCTTTCGAGTTGTGTCTACAAAGAGAGGCAGATACAACAATACACATTAAGAATCTTCAAAAACTTATGTTAGAGGTATCTAAGACTGTGAATTCGCTGAATCCATCATACCTCTGGGATTTTTTCGTCACCAAGCACATTGAATACAATCTGAGGACTAAAAACATGGTTAAATTGCCTCAAATAAAAACTCAAGCCTTTGGAAGGCACTCTGTTACTTTCAGAGGCAGCATTCTTTGAAACACTTTAAGTGACGATATAAGAACATGTGAAAATGTGGCAGCTTTCAAAAAGAAAATAAAAACATGGAAGGGGGCAAACTGCAGCTGCAAATTATGTTGTTAATAGGACGTTGTATTTTGTTGTATATTGTGCAATTATTTTAGTTTTCAGTTGGTTGGTTTGAATTAGTTGATGTATATATATGTATACTGTTGACTAGTACATATTACCAACATTAAATAATGATGAAATAAAAAAAAATGAAGAGAGGTAAGGTTAAAAAAATGAACGGATTGGTGCTACCATCTGGGGATGTTATGAAGCAAATCTACGAGGAAGGATATAAGTATTTGGGAATGTTGGAAATAGATAAAGTGATGGAGGAGGAAATGAAAAGTAGAACTAGAGATGAGTACTTCCGCAGATTAAGACTTATCTTGAAGTCGAAGTTAAATGGACGAAACAAGATTGCAGGCATCAATACATGGGCAGTTTCACTACTTAGGTACGGAGCAGGAGTGATCATGCGGACAGTAGAGGAGCCTAAGAGTTTGGATCGAAAGACGAGAAAGCTGCTGACCACACATGGTGTGTTTCATCCAAGGAGTGACATTGACAGGTTGTATGTACCAAGAAAACGAGGAGGCAGAGGGCTGATAGGTTGTGAAGATTGCGTTAGAGCAGAGGAAAATAACGTCGCATGGTATATAAAAAATCATGTGGAACCGCTACTTTTAATAATAATAATAATAATGATAATAATAATAATAATAATAATAATAATAATAATAATAATAATAATAATAATAATAATAATAATAATAATAATACAAAATTTGTATAGCACCCCCATACAAATGTACTCAGCAGCGCTTAACAATTTACGATTCCTAGTTATGTCCGTTTGAAACCTACAACCTAAAACCTAAAATCTAATATCTAATATCTAATATCTAAATCAAAATGTTACATGTTCATATAAAATGTCATCAGAATACTATTCAACAAGAATAAAAAGAAATAAGTAAAAACAATCCAAATTGTCATTTTCCATATGCCACCTTGAAATAGTGTGATTTGAGGAGCTTTTTGAAAGATTCAACATTGCTGCTTTTCTTTACATATTCTGGTAGTGCATTCCATACTGTTGGTGCCGCATACGTAAACGCTCTGCTTCCAAATGTTTTTGTGTTTGTTTTTGGTACTTTCAACATAGATTTGTTGGAGGACCTCAGTTGTCTTGAACTTTTGTATGGTACAAGGAGGTCCGCTAGATACTGTGGAGCTAGTCCATTCAAACATTTGTAGGTAAGAAGGGCAATCTTGTATTCTATTCTTGATGAAACAGGGAGCCAATGCAACGATTCAAGAATAGGTTTGACATGATCAAACTTTTTGGCTCCTGTTACGACACGCGCAGCACAGTTTTGTATCTTTTGTAACTTGTTTAGCAAATTCTTTGTGCATCCATACATCAATGAATTGCAGTAATCAATAGTAGATGACACAAAGGAATGAACTAGTTGCTCTGCAGCTTCTTGTGATAAATAATGTCTTATTTGCCTTATACGCTTCAGCTCGAAAAATGCTCTTTTGCTGATGTTGTTTACTTGTTTTTCCAAATTCATGTTACTGTCAAAAATAACTCCTAAATTCCGGGCGTTATTAGATTTATTGACATCTGCAGATCCAACTTTAACTGACAACTCTCGTACTTTAGCTAGTTGTTGTTTGCTTCCTATTATCAATAGCTCAGTTTGTCATCATTTAGTTTCAATTTATGGCTGAGCATCCATGCTCAAATATCTTGAATACAGTCTTCTATTTCTCTAACTGCTTTATTTTCTGCCTCTGGGTCAGATGGGTTGCAACTAAGATACAGTTGTGTATCATCTGCATATCCTGCTATGCTTGGTGCATGCCTCTCGATAATGTCATAAAGAAAATTTAAATAACCCAGAAAAACAACTGGACCTGCACAACTGCCTTGAGGCACCCCATATTTTAACCTATAGATCTCTGATAAGGTATCCTTTATAATAATTCTCTGTTCTCTGTCTCTCAGATAAGAAAAAAACCATGATCGAACTGTCCCTGAGATATTAAATCTTTGTTGAAAAATCACAGACAATATTTCCAGGTCAACTGTGTCGAATGCCGCACTCAGATCAAGTAAAACCAGTATAGTGACCTGCTGCCGGTCCATGCTGTTCATAATATCCGAGTAAACTTTAACTAACAATGTTTCAATACTGTGGTATTCTTTGTAAGCCGAGTTTTGAGTAGAATACAGGCCATTTTGTTGCAGATGTTGCACAAACTGAGGTAATGCTGACTTCTCTATTATTTTTGCAACAAATGGAAGATTACTGACTGGACGATAATTCTTGGAGATCAAATCTAAATCTAGCTTTTTCAACAAGGGAATCACAAGTGCACACTTCCAGCAATCTGGAAAGCTCCCAGTCAACAATGATTTGTTTACAATAGCAGTGATTGGTTTGATGAGGATGTCAATGCACTTTTTCAGTAATTCAGTTGGCACTGGATCCAGACAACAGGATTTATTTGGTGATTTCATTATTATGTCCATGATTTCTTGCTGTGAAAGCTCTTTGAACTGGTTAAATATAGGTACATCTTGCACAAGTTCATATTCAGCCATATTTTCTATACCATCCTGGGTTACTGTGATTTCTATCTGTGACCTTATGCTTTCAATTTTATCTATGAAAAAATCCCCAAAGTTTTTGCACAATGTCTCTTTGGTCTCATCCGGATATTTTGTGCTGTTACCTCCAGTTGTGAGTTTAGAAACAAAATTGTAAAGTAGCTTTTGGTTACCTGCACAGGCTTCAATCTTACTGGAGTAATATGCTCTTTTGGCATCACTGCAAATTCTGATGTAATGATTCCTTTTATTTTTAAATGCATCAAGGTCAACATCCAACTTGGTTTTCTTCCACTTTGCTTCTGCTGCTCTCTTCTCTCTTTTTAATTTTCTAACCTCATTGTTGAACCAGGGTGACACAGTTTTAATTCTCAAAACTTTTGAAATTATTGGTGCATGCTTATCCAAAATTTCTTTCAGATTTGAATCATATAGGTTAGCTAACTCAGTCAGTGATGTCTCATTGTAATCAGCCCTGATCAAATCAGTTGATGCCATGTCACTTTTCAAATTATCCAAATTGATCTCTCCTAACTTTCTATATCTTATTTCCTTTTTTTGAACTTCTGGTTTATCCATGGTTGTCACTACTTTCACACAACAGTGATCTGAAATGTAATTTCTTGTCTGTGTGCTTTGTACTGCTACCTCATCATTAGTGATGATCAGGTCAAGTGTGTGACCAGAAATATGAGTTGGCAGCCAAATATGGTTTATTAAGCCATAGCCTTGTAACAAATCTAGGAATTGTTTTGCATTTGCATCATTGCCATCATCTACATGAATATTGAAATCTCCCCCTATGATCAGCTTGCCTGGCGCTGTTATGATTAATTCTAGGTAGTCTGAAAACTCTGTGAGGAATGTCCTCACAGTTACTGGATGCTGTGTGGAATATGGTGGTCTATAAATCATGATAACAGTTATGGTTCCTGAGTAATTTTTTAGCTTCCATTCTGCAAATTCAAATGACGTTTTACAGCCAGAGTTTATCTGGTTAGCGTTAAATCTAGATTTGGATAATAAACCCATCCCCCCTCCATTTCTGTCAGTTCTAGGTACATCCTGAAAATTTAGGCCACGTAATGTGCATTCTGCACGCTTCACGGAGTCATCCTCTCTTAACCAGGTTTCAGTTATCATGCAGATATCATACTTATCATCAACAATGCTTGTGACTAAATCAGATGTTTTATTTCGTATGGATCGAGCATTAACACATTTCTCACTTTTGGAAGTGAGAAGATCAGGGATGATAAAAACCGAAGATTGTAAGGATAAGAAGTATTACAAAACAGTGAAAGTGACTGAAACCGTAAGCAGATGGACTGAAAAACCCATGCACGGACAGTTCCACAGAGATTTTGAAGAAAGGACTGATCAAGAGAAAGGGTGGTTATGGTTAGCAAAGAGTGATTTAAAACTGGAAACGGAAGCCTTGATCTGTGCTGCTCAAGAGCAAGCACTTAGAACTAACTGTATCAAGCATAGAGTTGATCATTCAGCTGAAAGTGATAGATGTAGGGTTTGTGGCGACAAGGGAGAGACTGTATGGCATATTACCAGTCAATGCACACCTCTAGCCCAAAGAAAATATAAAAGACGTCATGACAATGCACACCTCTAGCCCAAAGAGAATATAAAAGACGTCATGACAATGTGGCAAGGATAGTGCACTGGGCGATTTGTGGAAAGTATGACATTCAAAGAGATGACAAATCGTATGACCATAAATATGAAGGTGTCATAGAGAATAAACGTTTGTTTTTTTTGTTTGTTTGTAATCTTGTTTTCTTCGATATTTCAATCTAGCTATACATATATATATACACGATATATACATATACAACTAATCTAAATCGAAATTAATCTGCTATATTTCAAGTGAAAGGAAATAACTAAGGAAATAAATACTTACAAAGCTAAATACTAAAAGCAATTTGGATTTGAATGGATAGAATTTACAGGGTATGATTATATTTACAAGCGTTGCATTTACAAGAAGGACCATCCCATTGTTTTATCATACGTTTGAAACTGTTGAGATTGTCAGCTGATTTTATTTCATTTGGCAAACAGTTCCAGATCTGAGGTCCAAAGGCTTTAAGACTCTTGGAACCGAAAGTCACTTGATTTGGTCGAAAATGATTTAAATTGTTCGGATTCCATGAAGGATGCTTTGAAGTTCTTGAACTAAAAATACTTTGCATAAAAGATGGGTTTAAATTTTTGATTGTCTTGAATATTTCGATACAGAGGGTTCTCTGACGAGCAACTTGCATTGTGCACTTCTTTGACCAAATAAGAAGATCATCGTAGGAACTTTTATGATCATTATACAAAAATCTTAGCGCGCGTTCCTGTATCCTTTCAGTTTTTTGAAGCGATTTTGAAGACGAAAAGTACCAAACTAAAGGACAATAGTTGAAATTCGAATACACGAAACTTTGAACCAAAACTTCTTTTTCAGCAAAACCAATAAATGACTTAAGTCGCTTAAGAACGTTCAGTTGTGCTGCAGCTTTTTTACAAAGGTTAGATATACGTGGGTCAAAGTTCAATTTGTAATCTAGTGTAACACGTAGGAGCTTAACAGTCTCTTCAGATTTGATAGAATGTCCTTGAAAGTCAAGATTTATGCCACAAGTATTTGTCTGGTCTTTTTTAACAAAAAGTGCATGGAATTTGTTCGGGTTCGCAATCATTTCATTTTGTTCCAGCCATGACAAAGCGCTGTCTGCTTCATTTTCCAAAACGTTGACAAGATCTGGCAAGGACTTGGAAAAGAAAGCTAGCGTGTTGTCATCAGCATAATTATACATGGTTGCTTGTTTTATAAAAGAGAAAAGATCATTTATGTAGAAATTGACAAGTATAGGACCTAAAACTGATCCCTGTGGTACTCCTGATACAATTTCTTGAAAAGAACTGTAGACGTTATTTATTCGGACACTCTGCTTCCGTTTTTTAAGGTAGGAATAGACAAGAACCAGGGCATTTTCATCAAAACCATATGCATGAAGTTTAGCTATAATCAAGTCATGAGGGATGAAATCAAAGCTTTTGACAGATCCATCAAAACGGACCCTACAATAAAGTTGTTGTCAAGCTTAGATTTCCACTCTTCTATAAGTTTAATCAAAACGTGCTGTGTACTGTAAGCTGTTCTATAAGCTGCAATGAAAACGGAGAGAGTCTTGTCAAGGAAGGGGCTAAGCTGTTCCCTTAAAATTTTTTCAAAAATTTTGGAAAAAGTGTTGAGTATACTGACTGGACGATAATTTCTCTCCACAGTACGAACGGGTTCACCTTTGTCTAATGGACAAACTGCAGCTGTTTTTACGTTCTGGGGAAGTTTGAAATTTCGAATGCTGCAATTAATGGCATTAGTAAGAGGCATAGCCAAATCGTCGCTAGCCAGAGAAACGAACTTCGGAGGGATTTGATCAACACCTGTTGATTTACCGCCATCGAGCTTTTTCAGTTGGAGCCATACATCTCTTGCAGTAACCTCATTGAAAGAAAAGAATTGAAAAGTATGCTCAGGGTCTTGAACTGTAGCTAGAATACTTGGATGATCCTTGTATTTATCAAGAATTAACCTGACAATTTCTCGATCATCATCAATCGAATCCGCATTGGCAATGCTGGAAGGATTCTTACCGGAAGTATTTTCGACAATATTGATGTAATAATGATTAAAAATCTCACATAAATCATGATCATCAGTGACTATTTTGTCATCTTTGATCAGGGAAATTCTGTGGGATTTTATGATTCAGTGCGACCATCAGATAGAGCATAGGAAACATGACATCGTCTTGATAGAGAAAGAAAGCAAACTATGTTAGATCATAGACATTGCCTGTCCAGCTGACAATAAGGTGTGCGATAAAGAAGGAATGAAGAAGGATAGATATGACAGATTAGCATTTGAGATAAAGCAGTTGCGGTCAATAAAAAAAGTGACTGTCATACCAATAACAGTTGGTGCTTTGGGAACAGTGAGTAAAGACCTTGAGAACTATATTGAGCAACTAGGTATTACAATGCGATTAGAACACTAGCAGAAAACAGCACTTCTTGGAACTGCTCGAATACTTCGGAAGGTGCTTGAAGAATAAAGATGTTACCTCAGTTTACTGGCAGTAAACAGCTAACACCTTAATGTTACATCTCCAGCTGAAGAAGAAACAAGCTGAGCAAAGGGAAGAACATAATAATAATAATAACAATAATAATAATAATAATAATAATAATAATAATGATAATAATAATAATGATAACAATAATACTAATAATAATAATAATAATAATAATAATAATAATAATAATAATGGCACAAAATGAGTACAAGAAATGGCGTCATGATAAGGTGGCTGCCGTGATATATTGGCATCTGTGTCCCAAGTTTGGATTTTCTTGCGGATCAAAGAACTATGAACACTTTGTAGATAACACAATTGCTGTACTAGAAAATGAAGCAGTTAAACTTCTATGGGATTTCCCTATGCAGACTGAGTCTAAAATCGAACATAACGGGCCAGACATAGTTGTCATTGAGAAAAAGTCAAAAACATGTTATATAATAGACGTGGCATGTCCCTTCGATACCAGAATTGAGAAAAAAGAAATGGAAAAGAAAGATGCTAACTGCGATCTGAAGTACGAGATATTCAAAGTATATAAAGGTGAAGTCAACAAAGTTTTTATCATTCCAATTATCATCGGAGCGTTAGGCTCAGTGACCAAAAGATTCAAAAGTTACCTAGAGCAGCTGAAGTGCGATTTTCAGTTGGAAGTAGTGCAAAGAACCTGCCTTCTGGGATCAGCAAGAATACGGAGGAAAGTTTTGGACACAAAGTAGAAGAACATGAGATAACATCAAGAAAAGATTAGTTGAACAGTAGAAGCCTACCTGCTAAAGCTACGGGAAGTAGCCTGCTGGTAGGACGCAAACCAGTAAATTACAACAACACTGTGAATGAGTACAATAATAATGATAATAATAATAATAAGGAGTTATAAGAAAGGAATGAGATCAAACATTGAAAGGATACCGGGCAAAATAAGCTTAGAAGAACTACAAAAGATCACATTGCTTGGGACTGCTCATATCCTCAGAAAAGTTCTGTCAATTGACCTATGAGACCTTGTTTGTCCTAAGAACTATGGATTAGATCTGGATCTACAAGAAGAAAACAAAGACTTTAAGAGACATTCAATAATAATAATAATAATAATAATAATAATAATAATAATAATAATAATAATAAAAATAATAAAAATAATAATAATAATGATAATAATAATGATAATGATAATGATAATTTAAACAGGAGCAGATGGGAATGGTTAAAAGGAGGAGAGTTGAAACGGGGAACGGAAAGTTTGATTTGTGCTGCACAAGAGCAAGCCCTAAGGACAAACTCGGTAGCACATAGTATAGACAAAACAAGTACCACACCACTATGCCGCCTTTGCAAAGAGAAAACAGAAAGTGTAACCCATATTGTGAGTGCGTGCTCTAACCTTGCAAAGAATCAGTATCGAAAACGACATGACAAGCTAAGGGAAGAAATACATTGGTTACTGCGCAAGAAGTTCTTAATAGACTGCAATGAGAAATGGTTCTTGCACGAACCAGAGCCAATGCAAGAGAACGAAAAATGTAAGTTGCTATGGGACTTCACAATACAAACTGATAAGGTGCTGGAACATCGGAGGCCTGATATTGTTGTTGTAGATAAAGAGAAAAAAGAATGCATTCTTATCGATCTTGCAGTACCAGGAGATTAAAATATTGCTGCCAAAGAGCAAGAAAAGATCACGAAATACCAAGACCTGCGTATAGAGATTGAAAAGCTTTGGGATGTCAAAGCAGTTGTAGTACCGATGGTGGTAGGTGCACTGGGAACAGTATCCAAAGAGCTGGAGAAACATCTAAAACGAATAGACATTCCTCTGGTCGTCCCATGTTTGCAGAAAGCTGCCTTGCTAGGTACAGCCTTCATTTTGAGAAGAGTGCTTGGCAACTCAGGGTTCGGGTAGAACTCCGATATCAAGTGTGACATTCCCATCATGCGATGATGGTGCTTCCAAAAAAAAATAATAATAATATAAAAACAAACACTGTTGGATCACATCAACGTTTCGATTGAAATCTTCTTCAGTATAAAAACTTTACATGGCAGCCGAGAATTTATAGACCTTTATAGAGATTTATAGTTGTTTACGCCTAAAATTATTTACATGGTGATAATACTATATTTACAATTGGTCTATCTGAAAAACCTTACAACAAACAATACAATTTTTGCTGCTATGCACAAATTAAAATATTTTCTAGTGTCCTTTGTGAATTAGAAAAGAGGCTGGGAGCTCCTAAACTTATACTGGTAACTTTTTCTACTCCCCCAAGTGACCCTCCGAAAAATTCGCATCTGCTTAACTCTTCTTTTAGCAGTAGCTGAATCCCAGATGATTATACAATAAACTTTTTTCCTTTGTGAATTTAAAAAAAGATTGGAAGCTCTTTAAACTTATACTGAATCCTTTGAGGTTACACTATCAACCTTGCAGCTCCCCCAAGTGACCCCCGAAAGAACCGCACACTGCTTAACTCTTCTTTTAGCAATAGCTGAATCCCACGTGAAGCCAGAAAGGGCAAGCACAAAACAGACGCCAGTACAACCTCTTTGGACAATCAAATACAATGGTAGAATTTAAGCCGTTCCGCATGCAAACACGTCCAATTCTACATCTGCAGCTCTTTCATTGAGACCCTTTGGCGCATAAGTTTCAAGTCGATATTGCCAAAACAACTCCCTCCTACGACGTGAAAAAACACCAGCAGCCCCATCTATGATTTTAATCCCAACCCGAAAATTTCCGTTGCGTCCGTTTTCAAAAAAATGACTGAAAAAACTTGCTTATGGAACAGGTCTCAAGAGAATTTTCGTTGTGTTTGCGTGCATATGTTCTAAAATGGGATTTGTAAACATTAAACCTTTGCCGAAATTTTGTCTTAGTACTACCGACATACTTCATGTTGCATGATTCACATTCCAACAAATAAACCACAGGATCAGAGTTGCAATCAAATCGCCCCGAAAAGTTGTTGAAAGACCACGTAGAGTCATGATTTTGAAACGTATCCCCCTCCTTCATTAAAGGGCAAATCTGGCAACTCCTTCTACCATTGCATCTGAAAGTGCCTTTTTCCATCAACTCTTCATCGATAATTGATATTTTTGCAATAAATGAGACTAAGATTGACGACAAGGTTAAAGATCAACTTGTCGATATCAACGAATTTGACCTGAAGAGATCTGACAGGGATAGACATGGGGGTGGGGTTGCACTGTATATCAGGAACACGGTTAGCTTTAAACTCCGTGAAGACCTCCCCAATAAATCTTTAGAATTAATATGCATTGAAGTTAAACCTCCAAACGCAAGTCCTTTCATCATTGTCGCATGGTACAGACCTCCAAGTGTACCAATTTCTTGTTTTGAAAGCCTAGAGGAAAATCTCCGTTTTGTTGACCGAGAAAACAAAGAGATTATCATACTCGGTGATACGAACTGTGATTTCAGCCTTCCTAGACCTAGCGATGCAAATCATAGCTCATATTTACAAGAAATCTATGACTTATTTGGTCTTAGGCAACTGATTGAAGAGCCAACAAGAGTCACCCTGCATTCATCTTCCCTAATTGACCACATAGCCACTTCAGAGTATGGAAATATTTCGGAGAGCGGTGTGGTTAAAACTAGCCTCAGTGATCACTTTTTGATTTATTGTATCAGGAAGTTTCGTGGAGGGTTTAAACGTCAAAATAAATATATCACATCAAGACAACTTAAAAATTTTGACAAAACTGCTTTTCTCTCCGATCTGTCTGAGGTCAACTGGGAAGATATAATTGCCAATGCTCGTGATTCTGATGATGCCGTCCGTAGCTGGACAGCCATCTTTTCGCTTATCCTTGATAAAGATGCACCTAACCTGACCAGACGAGTTTCAGACAAGTATACACCTTGGCTCAACAGTGAATTTTTCCAACTTGCTAAGACGAGGGATAAATTGAAAATCCAGGCAGTAAAAAGTAAATCCACCCTCTTGATGGATTGTTATAAGCAAATTCGCAATCGCGTAAACAACTTAAATCTCCGGCTAAAATGAGAATATTTCTCTAAGAAAATTTCTGAGTGTCATGGAGACCTAAAAAGATCCTGGAAGACTATTAACCAAGTCATAAACAAAAGTAGCAAGACCACTTCTATCCCATCACTTAATGTTGAAGGTGAGTCGATTAAAGACAATAAAAAGATTGCTTCATCAATGAATGAGTTTTTCTGTACCATTGGAAATAAACTGAGTGACAAAATTCCAGAAAAGCCCAACCCACTTTTATCCAATGAGTATGAATTGGGTAACGCTGTGGGAAATTTCTCTTTCAAAGCTGTTTCAAAGAATGATGTAACGAAAGTTATGAAGAAAATGAAGACATCGCATGGCTCAGGTTGTGATGGCATCGCAAGCTTCTTAATAAAGATTGTTTTGCCTCTAATCTCTGGTTCATTATTATGTGATCTTTTTAATTTGTCTTTGTTCTCTGGAAAATTTCCTACAGATTGGAAAATAGCACGTGTTGCCCCAATTTACAAGAGCGGAGCGAGAGAAGATTGTTCTACCTAAAGACCGATTTCTGTGTTGCCTGTATTGTCACGTGCATTCGAAAAAGTAGTATATAATCAACTGTATGACTACTTAGATAGTAATAGGCTCACATACAAGCATCAGTCTGGTTTTCGATCTTTACACTCAGTCGTCACCAGCCTTATGGCTGGCACAAATGACTGGTATTTGAATATAGATAGGGGCAAGTACACAGGTTTGATTTTCATTGACCTAAAAAAAGGCGTTTGATACAGTAAATCATGTTATCTTACTAAAGAAGCTGGAAAAATACGGAATAAGTGGACTAGAGCTTGAATGGTTTACTTCCTATTTGCAGGAGAGAAAGCAGTTCTGCAAAGTAAATTCCACCTCTTCTAGTATTCACGCTATAAGTTGTGGTGTCCCCCAAGGCTCCTGTCTTGGCCCACTTCTGTTCCTTGTTTACATAAATGATCTATCATTCTGCCTAAACAAAGGAAAGGTCACCATGTACGCTGATGATACTGCGATTTCACACTCCTCGAGATGCCTTTCTAAACTGCCGGATGATCTAAACCAGGATCTAAACCAAGAAAAGGATCGCGTATGAAGGAGCGCATTTGGTACCAATTGCTGTACCCCTAAGCTGTTGATAGAAATCGCCATTAAATTCGAAAAAATTGTTCTTAAGAACAACGTGAGCTAATTCAAGAAGGGTATCTGTGGAAATGGTTTTATCTTCCCGATGTTCAAGTACCCCTTTTAACGCTTCCAAACCCTCTTCGTGCGGAATACTTGGATAAAGCCCCACCACGTCCACCGTACATAATATAGCACCCTCAGGGAGGCCATCCAGATTCATGATCTTTTTAAGGAAGTGATTCGTGTCTTTTATATATGACTGCATCTTCTTCGCTAAAGGTTGCAAATGGTGGTCCAAAAATACCGAAATGTATTCCGTAAAAAAACCACAGTTGGAAATGACGGGTCTCAATAATAAAAATCTAATGATAATAATAATAATAATAATAACAATAATAATAATAATAGTAATAATAATAATAATAATAATGGTAATAATAATAATAATAATAATAATAATCAGCCATGCATTATAGAATCACAATACAACTGAACAGATGCCTCGAGACGGGACAGACTCCACAATGGATGACAAAAGGTAGAACTGTGTTGCTATTAAAAGACATCAAGAAAGGAAACATAGTGAGTAATTACCGGCCTATAACGTGTTTGCCACTCATGTGGAAGCTATTGACTGGCATGATAGCTGAAGATATGTATACCCACTTGGAGGGAAGAGGAATTCTCCCAGAGGAACAAAAGGGCTGTAAGAAAGATTCTAGAGGTACAAATGACTTGCTCTAAATAGATCAACAAATTCTCCGAGAAGTTAGAAGTAGAAAGAAAAACCTGGCAAAAGCGTGGATAGACTATAAAAAGGCTTACGACAATGTTCCTCACTCTTGGATGAAGGAGTGTCTACGTATATTTGGAATAGCCGATAACGTAGTTAGTCTATTAGATCAAAGCATGAAAACCTGGAAAACCGAATTAACATCTGGAAATGAAGTACTAGGTGAAGTTGAAATCAAGAGGGGAATTTTCCAAGGTGACACACTGTCACCTCTACTGTTTGTGCTTGCCATGATTCCCTTAACCCTAGTTCTAAGAAAAGCGAATGCTCACTACGAATTTACTAATGGACAGAAGATAAATCAGCTGTTTTTTATGGATGATCTTAAGCTGTTTGCTAGAAGTGAGAAGGCATTAAACTCTTTAGTGCAGACAGTCAGGGTTGTAAGTGAAGATACTGGAATGAAATTTGGGATTGAGAAGTGTGCCATGTTAGTGCTGAAACGAGGAAACATCATAAAGTCAGATGGGATTGTACTACCGGATGATACAGTCATCAAAGCAATGAATGAAGGAGATAGCTATAAGTACCTGGGAATAATGGAAGCAGACCAGATCTTGCGTAAGGAAATGAAGGAAAAAGTAAACAAAGAGTATTTTAGACGGACAAAGAAAGTTCTAAAATCAAAACTGAATGGTGGAAATGGCATCGCTGCAATAAATACCTGGGCAGTGTCATTACTCAGATACTCTGCTGCTTTCTTGAAATGGACAAGAGAAGAATTGAGAGCCATAGACAGACAGACAAGAAAGATGATGACCATGTACAGAGCTCTACACCCGAGAGACAATGTTGATAGGCTGTATCTTCCCAGGAAGGAAGGAGGCAGAGGGCTTATTTCGATAGAAGATTGTGTTGATATTGCAGAACTGAGTCTCAAGGAATATGTAATGAGAAGCAAAGAGAAAATTATATCAGCAGCCAGAGGAAAAGTAACGAAAGAGGTAGAGAGTGCAAAAGCTTACAAGAAAAGGCGAAAGGAAGAGAGGGAAACAAGTATCTGGGAAAAGGAACTTCACGGACAGCATTTTAGACAAACGAAAGAAGTAGGAGCAAAGGAGTCGTGGACGTGGCTACAAAGGGGAGAACTGAAGAAAGAAACCGAAGGAATGATAATGGCTGCACAGTCACAGTCCCTTAGAACGAATGCCATAAAAGCAAGAATTGATAAAAGCAGAGAAGATGCAAAATGCAGGATGTGCAATGAAAAGGAAGAAACGATTCATCGCATTGTAAGCGGATGTAGCAATCTTGCACAAAAGGAATACAAGCGCCGGCATGACTGCGTAGCCAGAGCACTTCACTGGGATATTTTTTACGTCAGCGAGGATTTAAAATTAGTGATAAGTGGTACCAACATCATCCTGAGAGCGTTGTTGAAAATGAACAATTCAAAGTATTATGGGATTTTACAATACAGACGGATATTGAAATACATGCGAGAAGGCCAGACATTGTGATAGTAGATAAGAATTCGAATGAAACGATCATTTTGGACATAGCCATACCAGTTGATGTGAACATACGAAACAAGGAGCAGGAAAAGATCGTAAAGTACCAAGATCTAGCTAGAGAAATCAGAAAGATCTGGAATGTATCAACCAAGGTCATCCCAATTGTGATTGGTGCCCTTGGCACGGTTACAGACAGACTTGAACAGAACTTGAAGGACATAGGTGTAACAACAAGGATCGAGTTAATCCAGAAGTCAACCCTTCTTGGCACGGCGAAAATCATCAGACAGGTTCTTGATATCTAAGGAAACTAGATGTGACCCGATATCATGGACGTTAATTCCAAATGTAATTCATTTGTGCGTAGCATTCATAATAATAATAATAATAACAATAATGATAATAAAAATAATAATGATAATGATAAAACTGAGGAGACAGTAAGACCGGAAGAATTCAAAAGAATGCAGATCAACGCAAGTGAGCAAGCGTGGAAAGAAAGAAAAATGCACGGACAATACATTAGAGACATGGATGAAAACATTGATAAAGATAAGACCTAGGGATGGCTCAAAAATGGTGATTTGAAAGCTGGTACAGAAGCATTAATATGTGCTGCACAAGATCAGGCATTAAGAACGAACTATGTGAAACATCATATTGACGAAACGTTGGAGTCACCTCTGTGCAGGTTATGTGGTGATAAGGAGAGACTATCAACCACATTGTGAGCGAATGTAAGATGCTAGCCCAGCGAGAATACAAGAGAAGGCATGATAACATCGCAAGGAATATACACCGGGAGTTGTGTGGCGAGCTTGACATCGACAGGGTAAATAAGTGGTACGAACATCTACCGGAGGGTGTTTCAAGAAAGGGAAATACCAAGATATTGTGGGATTTCAACATCCAGTGCGATCACGAAATTGAAGCAAGAAGACCGGACATTGTGGTGGTAAATGAAGATGCAAAGGAATGCCAGATCATTGATGTAGCAGTGCCGTGGGATTCTCGAGTAAGAACGAAAGAGCAAGAAAAAATTGAAAAGTATGGGGACTTGAAACGAGAAGTAGCAACTATGCGGGGCATGAAGAAAGTGACTGTCATTCCTGTTGTTATTGGCGCATTGGGAGCAGTATCGAAAGAATTTGATAAATGGATAGAGAAGATTGGGATTAATTTGAAACTGGACATGTGCAAAAAACAGCATTATTAGGAACAGCGAGAATATTGAGGAAGGTGTTAGAAATCCGAAGAAGCTGGAAATTGACTTTGAAACCTTTAGTTGCTTGTTGCAACTTGCTTTCAAAGCATAAACCGAAACACATCTAACCCGAGAATGTACAATTGAATAATAATGATAATAATAATGATCCAACGGAGGAAGAGGCTTAATAAGCTGCGAAAGCTGTATAAGATCAGAGGAGAACAGTGTTGGGTTTTATATAAAGAATTCTATGGAGCCATTGTTAGAGTAAGTTAGAATGAGTGGCGTAATTCAAACCGAAGAATGCTTGCTTAAAGAACAATACAAGAAAAAAAAGACAACAGAGAGAGAGGAGAACTGGAAAGGGAAGAAGATGTATGGCCAATACTACAGGGAAGCTAGTGATGATATTGATAAGAACAAGATGTGGAGATGGTTACAAAAGAGTGATTTAAAAGTAGTGACAGAAGCTCTTATTTGTCCTTCCCAAGAGCAGGCAATAAGAACAAATTACATCAAATTCAATATAGATAAGACGGTGGAATCACTTATGTGCCGAATGTGCGGAGAAAAGGGGGAAAGCATAGGCCACATAGTTAGTGAATGTGAAAAACTTGCCCAAAGAGAGTATAAAAGAAGGCACGATAATGTTGCAAGAATGGTTCATTGGACATTATGTGGCAAACATGACCTAGAACGCGGAGCTAACTGGTATGAACATTAACGACAGGGTGTTGTTGAGTCTGATAAGGTTAAGGTGCTTTGGGACTTTATGATCCAGTGTGATCATTACATAGAATGTCGCAAACCAGATATAGTTGTGGTAGAAAAGGAAGAAAAGCAATGCACAATAATTGATATTGCCACTCCAGGAGATAACAGAGTTGGTGCAAAGGAAAAGGAAAAGATAGAAAAATATGATAACTTAAAGTGGGAGATCAAGAAAATGTGGTCAATGAAAAAGGTAGAGATAGTATCAGTGGTTATTGGAGCACTTGGAGCTGTCAGTAAGAATTTTGAGCAGTACATGGAAAGGTAGGAATTCAGATAAAGACAGAACATTTACAGAAGACCGCTTTACTGGGAACAGCAAGGATATTGAGAAGAACATTAAAGACCTGAATGGCAAAGGAGAAAGATCAGGATAGAACTCATTCAAATGATGCTACCAAGGACAGAAGGGTGTAGCTAGCAGATAAGACAATGTCACCTTAGTTTACTGGCTGTAGACAGCTGACATTGGAAATACCAGCAGAACACCAAGCTGTGCGAACTGAGATAATGATAACAATGATAATAATAATAATAATAATAGTAATAATAATAATAATAATAATAATAATAAATTCTTGAAAAATTTAAGAATTCTTCAAGGAGATTCATTCTCTCCCCTGCTGTTTGTCATAGCGTTAAGTTAATTCCACTTACACTTATCCTTAGAAAATGCAAGAACGGTTATAACTTTTCTAGGACGAGGGATAAAATCAACCATTTACTCTACATGGATGATTTGAAACTTTTTGCAAAAGAAGAAGCAGGCCTTGATGCATTGATTCAAACAGTCAGGGTATTCAGCTCAGATATCGGCATGGAATTTGGGATAGAGAAATGCGCAGTAGTGATAATGAAAAGAGGGAAAATGTCAAATTCACATGGAATAAAGCTGCCGGATGATGATTTCATTAAGGCATTAAATGCTGAGGATGGATACAAATATCTGGGAGTCTTAGAGAGCGATGCAATAATGAAAAATAAGATGAAGGAAAAACTCAGTAAAGAATATTTTCGCCGAGTAAGGAAAGTATTGGAAACCAAATTGAACAGCAGGAACCTGGTAAAAGGGATTAACACCTGGGCAGCATCTCTAATGAGATATTCTGCGCCCTTCCTGGATTGGACAGTAGATGAGCTAAAAGCAATAGACAGGAGAAACAGAAAACTTCTCACAATGCACAAAGCTTTCCATCCAAAGGATGACGTTGACAGGTTATACGTGGGAAGAAAGGACGGCGGGAGGGGGCTTATTTCTATCGAAGAGTGTGTTGAGAATTCTATGCTCGGTCTGAGAGAGTATGTCGAGAACAGTAACGAAAGGCTAATAAGAGCAGCAAAAGATTAGTATGAAGTATCTGAGGAATCTGTTGATGACCTCAAAAGGCGCAGGGCACCGGAAAGAAAGGAGAGGTGGAAAGAAAAGCCAATGCATGGACAGTTCATAAGGCAAACAATGGATATAGCAGATGATATGTCATGGGCATGGCTCAGAAATGGAACATTAAAACGAGAAACTGAGTCACTGATTACCGCTGCACAAGATCAATGTATCCGAACAAATTACATCAAGGCAAGAATAGATAAAACCCAAGAAAATAGCCTCTGTCGTATGTGTGGACAAAAAGAAGAAACTGTAATACACATCATTTGTGAATGCACAAAACTTGCACAAAAAGAGTACAAGAAGAGACACGACCTTGTAGGAACAGCAATCCATTGGGAATTATGCAAGCAGCTAGAATTCAATCATGCTGATAAATGGTATGAACACAAACCAGAATCTGTCCTTGAAAATGAAAAAAGCCAATTGATGTGGGACTTTGAAATGCAGACGGATCATCATATAGAAGCTAGAAGGCCTGATCTCATTATTGTTGACAAAGAAAAGAAGACATGTCAAATTGTGGATTTTGCAATACCTGGAGATCACAGAGTTGAAATGAAAGAAAGGGAAAAAAGGGAGAAATATCAAGATTTGGCAAGAGAATTACAAGTACTATGGAATAAGAAAGTTACTGTAATCCCAATAGTGATTGGGGCTTTGGGGACAGTCCCAAAGTCATTGAAAGATAGATTAGACCAAATCGGAATCCGAACAAAAATTGACACTATGCAGACCACAGCGTTACTGAACACAGCCAGGATCGTAAGGAAAGTCTTGGAGTCCTAAGGAGGCTTGTTGCTACTGGACCTTCAAGAAAAATCCACCAACAACGGTGTGAAATGAACTCACAATAATAATAATAATGATGATAATAATAATAATAATAATAATAATAATAATAATAATAATAATAATAATGATAATAAATAAACTAAAACCTCATCAAAATTTAACAGAAAAAAAAGAAAAGAAAAACGAGACTGCTAAAATTCCAATGATAATAATAATAATAATAACAATAAATGCAAAACTTATTTACTTCCTGTTTAAACTGGACATCATGTAATCTACATAAAAGCTTTAGCTGGGGCATCAAGAAGAAAAATCCCTAAGGGCCCCGACTGTCTCCGTTACGCCACTGTTCATAGTATTGCAGTCCACTGTAACTTGCCTGCTCTCTGGCACAAATGAATGGCACATTAATATTGACGGGTAGAAAATTTCCAGCAAATATTTTCATTGACTTAAAAAAAGATTCTTAATATTGTTGATCATGCAATAGTTTATTCAAAAGTTATCTAGGTACATAATTCTTGAACTTCAATGGTTCTACTGGTATCTCGGCAACAGGCATCAATTCACTGAGGACAATGGAGCAGAATCTGAAATCAGAAGCATTAGCTGTGGTGTTTTACAACGGGGTGAATGGCTTTTACGGTCTCTACGGGGTGAATGGCCGAGTGACTTATAAAGTCTTCACCCGGCGACTGAAGTTAAGCTCGGTCGAGTTAGGTCAAACTCCGGATGGGTTACTTTGGAGGCCTGACCCAGTACTCACCTCCTCTTCCTTCGGAAGGGAAGTTAAACTAGGGGTCATCTGCCTGGATGTGGCATGCACAGTGGCCTAAATTAGCTTGCAGTAGCTAGAAATCCTGACAAGCCCACTCAAAAACAACTTGAAAACAAGGATCTTGTTTAGGTCTGCTACTGTTCCTAATCTACAAAAATGATCTGCCATCCACCTTGAAAAACTGCAAAGTAACGATGTATGCCGATGATGCTAGCACACAGTAGGCTATAATAATGTTCAAACACCCATTCACGAATGCCTTGGCAAAAATTAATGCCAATATAGTCGTTGAGAGTTCATTGGAAGTGTAATACTGCACAGACTTCATTTAAAGAAGTCCTTTAACTTTGAAATGCTGGGGTCTGCAGACAAAACTCCTTTTTTTGCTTTTAGCTTAAAACATGTTTTGGTCATGATTGACAAGATAATGATGCTATCACAGTGGTCAAGAGGTCTTGAACTAATTTCTCTGTTGGTCAATCAGAAATTTATCCAATTTTTAGAATTTAGTAGAGTTTTTCAGATATCAGAAATTTAAAATTTTGCGAATCGCGACACAATAGCCCAAATTGTAGCCTATCCTATTCCTCGAAGAGCATTAAGGATCTTACCGAAACGCTCAACTGTGAATTGAAAGGTGTCCTGCTCATTAGGCTTGATAAAATATGCAACGTATTTCTGCCAAAAATAGTTCTTTACAAATTGTATAGAGGTAGATTAGAGCCACATTTCCATACTGCTGTTCTGTGCGGGGGAACTGTGCAGAGTCACGACTAATTAAGCTTCAAAAATTGAGGAATCGCGCGGCTGCAGTTATCACAACTAGTGGCCATGATGCTCCTGCCGAAGCTTTGATTAAAGAGTGAAAATGGCCAACTATGAGAGAGATGATTAGATAGGAGACAGCAACAATCGTATTTAAGTCCGTTAATAGTCTCGAGCCTGATTATCTCTCACACTTGTTTATCGGAAATTCTAATCGCAATACAATCCACCTACAAAATGCCAAAACTGACTTGCTAGTGCCATTCATGAAAACTAAATTGCAAAAGGCACTTGCATTTCGTGAAGCAAAAACCTGGAATGAACTTGGCCACGAGGCCAAGCAAGCCCCCACCTTATCTTCTTTTAAGATAAAGAGTTGAATGTAAATAGTATAATTGGAATCAGTTGGTCATTAGTTGGTATAATTAGAATTAGTTGTAAATAAATATAATTGTACTTATTTTCCTTTTTTTATTACCAGTATTAGTAGAATTTCAATTTGTAAAGCTTTTCGCACGGTCCCCTGAAAATCAATCATTCATACCGTGCATAAATAATTTTAAAATGAAAACGAAAAAAATTCTTCAGCGAGGTGCATAATCTTCGAAGTTTAATTGCAAACCTCTTGAACATGTTTCCAGTCCTCTGCTCTCCTCCACCCATCCAAACGTCTTTAAAGACTCCATTTGGACATTGGAAGCAATTAATGAGGCAACTTAGTCATTATACTTTGAGGCTTTATTCAAGCTATTCGAGGATATAATTAAGTATAGGTGCCCTAACTCCAACTAACTGAGCATGCCAGTCTAATAAATTGCTAAAAAATTTACTCTCCTTCAGTTTTCAAAGAGACATCTAAAATTACACGTTGGTATTTTGCAATTTCAACGCACAAACAACATGATTTGAATGACAGAAGATTTACCTTTTGGCATATGCCCCTAATCTCGACTCTTCCCAGTCTGTATTACCACCACCAAAGCCATGCTTTTCTGTTTTTGTCATTCTCTAAGGACACAAGTGAAATCAATCTGTGAGCTATAAGCAATTATCATGACTGGTAGAGTCTATCTGCAAACCGTAATAACCGATGGAGGGGTACTTAGCAAGGGAGGTGGATTCAATAACCTGAAAGAGGATCAATCTCCGTTGACCAACTACACTGAGAACCCCTCCACCCGCCGAGTATTAGGGTTTATAGGAAATGGGGAAATTTTCCAGAGATTCTTGTCACAAGATGTCAAAAGGGGTATTTCACTACAGCAAGATGTTGTGAAGGCTAATTTCTTCGCTTAGGGGTATACTTTCGCTGTTTTTCCGGAGTCTGCAATTGTTTGGCTGGGAAAATGCTGAATAAACAGATTTGTTGAGTGCAGTCGCTTAACGTCAAAATCTACATGAATTGTCCATTTTATGATACAAGCATAAAATTTGGTACAAGTACACAATTTGATACGCTGAGTACGATGGAAAGTGGACCCCACTCAGAAAATGCCCCATAAGCTATTTTTAGGATGGGGTACTCTGCCCCAGGTCTCTAAACGGTTTCCGTTCACAAATAGAAAACTATCTTCGGTATTCACCTGAAACTCGCTCTTCTTACACATTTTGACATGCTGAGTACGATGAAAACAGACGCCACTCAAAAAATGCCCCAAGAATATTTTTAGAATGGGGTACTTTGCCCCAGCCCTCCAAAGGGCTTCCCTTTACAAATAGAAAACTACTTGTCCCATGAACTTGAAAATCAGTATTCTTACACATTTTGACATGCTGATTACAATGAGAGACGGACCCCATTCAGAAAATGCCCCCAAAAGCTATTTTTAGAATGGGGTACTCTGTCCCAGCCCTACAAATAGAGAACTATCTGTGGTATTCACCTGAAACTTGCTCTTCTTACACATTTTGACATGCTGAGTACGATGAAAACAGACCCCACTCAAAAATGCCCCAAAAGCTATTTTTAGAATGGAGAACTTTGCCCCAAGCCACTGAAAGGAGCTATAAAGCTATTATTTTTGTGTACTTGAAAGCTCGATATTCTTACTACACATTTTGTCATGCCGAATACGATTAAAAACAGACCCCACTCAGAAAATGTTGGCTTGATCTTAAGCCGGGGTCTCCGTATATAAAAGTAGACAACTCTTCAAGATGCATACCCCCAACCGAGTGAAGACC
Source organism: Aurelia sp. 4 Dawson et al 2005 (assembly GCA_964019985.1). NCBI lineage: Eukaryota > Metazoa > Cnidaria > Scyphozoa > Semaeostomeae > Ulmaridae > Aurelia > Aurelia sp. 4 Dawson et al 2005. The sequence continues at coordinate 8,699,178 of OZ026508.1, forward strand.
AATTTCCAAAAATGCACTGAAGATTGCTGAATAATTAAAAGAATGGATTTGTTATAATCGATGAGCTGCGCTAAAATCATCATCAAGGATAATTCAAACAGCGCTTGTTTGTCCCAGTGTCCATCTGTCATCTATTGCAGAAATTCATGGTGCTGTAACTGTAAGTCGTGTTAAAGCCGTGAAAAGGCTCAATTGGAAGGGCAAAAATAAACTAAACTCCTCAATTACCCTGATCACCCAAGGGACTACGGTTTTGCCATTTATATTGTTAGTTGTTATATTTGTTGGGCTGTTTGCCAACGACCCCAGCAACTGCAGCGACCTACCCCGTGAACAAGGATCATTTGACGTTAAACAAGATGAGCTAAGTGTTGTTTAGTCTCTACTCCAATACTCCAATAGGAATGCCGTCTTCTATGTTAATGCGAGAACCCTGACGTGACACAGAGTTTGACAAAAGTCGGGTTCGTACGTCGTCTGCTTTGAAGTTGAGTTTAAACATGTTTTTTTGTCACTTCGAGATTTTATACGCGCTTAGACCTTTTTGCAAAGAGTTTCAATCGAACGATATTTTTGTACATTTTGTAGGATTTTTTGAATGATCACAAAAATGATGGGTAAAATTTCCGGTTCCAGACTCCCTGTGATTTGCCGTACCTAATAATGTAGAGTGAACCAATCAAAGTAATACCTGATGTGAACCAAGTTTTGTTGCTCCAGTTTGATCAAAACAGCTCTTTGAGAGCGTGGCCGAGTGGTTAAGGCGTCTGACTCGTAAACAAGGTCAGAACGGCCGTAGGTTCAAATCCCACGCTGGGCAGTTTGGTCGCTGTCCGTAACTCTAGCCCAGGTCGACCAGAACCATGTGAGGGAAATCTGGTAGCTGTAGCGGGTAGCTGCGGCGGACTGATGGTAAAACATCCGTGGCCTCTGCTGGAAATAAGTCTCTCAGACTTTCGCGGGCTAGCCACGTTAAATATAAAATATAAATAAATAAATGACTTGAATAAGGGCTACAGTCGAAACACCGCGCTTAATTCAAGATAACCTAGCTTGTGCCTAACCTTTACTGATTTTTTGCAAGGCCTACTTCATATTAACTCATTGGGATGTAAAAATTTTGGTAGTTCCTATTTGCGAATGTAGATTATAGAATAAAGATACTGAAGCATTGTTGAACAGAATTTGATTTTGTTAACCTAGACCATCAGCAAGTGAGAACTCTCTTCAGTAAAGTTACGGATTTGAATCTGCTTTGTATCAAAGTGAGCTTCTGATTTACGTAGGTAATTGGTTGCAAGTTATTGCAAATTCCAAGAGGGCTTGAAAAACTTTCCCAGGTCCAACAGTAGCTGCTGGGCTAACGCTGAAGTTGCAGTCGTTCCATAGAAGTAAGTGTATAAAAAAGTCCTTTAAATGTATTGCAAAAGTGTACAAAATAATATAGAACACCCCATTTTGAAGGGCCAATCACTACCTCGAAGAAGTATTCAACATCTAAAAAACAATAGGACTTCTAGGGATGTTTCTCAAAACGAAAGGATTATTACCAAAGGCGTACGAGATTTTATGAAGTGATATGTCCCTTGCCTTGTACGACGGTTAATATTAACTTTATGACCTCACACAGGATAGGCTACAACTATCGATGTGTTTTCAAGATTTCTTTTGGAGCTTGCTCTAAGTTCAGTTAATTTCAGCAAGTGGTCAAATTATGCATCAAGACTGAGTTTCAGAACACAAATAGTGCTTTAAGCCGGATCTCCACACGGCGGAAAAACATCGAGGCGGAAGAGTTTCCGGCAGTCTTATTGACTGATCGAATTGTCGCCGCGGAAAAATGTCGAGCCGCGAATAGTAGGAATACGTTCTACTTTTCGCGGCCCGAAATTTTTCCGCCTAGTGGAGATCCGGCTTTAGTTATTGAGAGAGAGAGACATCATACAGGTTTGGACGAAGTATTCCATCATAAAAAACTATCTTTTCAGGGCATTTTTTGAATGGGGTTTGTTCTTCACATCGAAAGGTGTGGGAATGCTGAGTATATAGAAAAGGTAGCTTTTCTACCTGTAAATGGAAGCTGAAGCCCATTAGAGCGCTTGGACAAAGTACCCCAAACTAAAAATAGCTTTTGGGGACATTTCTGAATGGTGTCCGTTTCTCACCGCATTAAGGATGTTAATATGTGTAAGAATACTGATTAAAAAGTATATGGCACAAGCAGCTTTCTATTTGTAAAGGGAAGCCCTAGGGCTGGGGCAAAGTACCCCATTCTAAAAATAGTTTGGGGGCATTTTTGAATTAATCTGTTTTTAATCTTATTCACAATGTCAAAATGTGTAAGAATACCGATTTTCAAGTACATGGGACAAATATTTTTCTATCTGTAAATGGAAGCCCTCCGGAGGACCGGGGCAAAGTACCCCATTCTAAAAATAGTTTTGGGGGCATGTTTTGAGTGGGGTTTGCTTTCATCGTATTTAGCATCTCAAAATATGAATGAAGAGCGAGTTTCAAGTGAATAACACAGATAGTTTTCTATTTGTGAAGAGAAACCGTTTTGAGGGCTTAGGCAGAGTGCCCCATTCTAAAAATAGCTGTTGGGGGCATTTCCTGAGTGGGGTCCACTTTCCATCGTATTCAGCGTAACAAATTGTGTACTTGTACCAAATTTCATGCCTGTGTCATAAAATGCACAATGCAACTGCTAAGCGGGTGCACTGAAGCAGTCTTGACTACTCTATGCCAGTGACTAACAGTAAGATAGGTGTTAGAACTCTGGGACACTAAGTCGTTGACTGGAATACTATACCGGGTGTCCAAAAAATGTGCTGCGTTTGTATGGCTGCTGCGGAGGAGCTGTAGATTCAATTATCTCGGTTTTTTACATATTTTCATAGGTCAGTCTTCAACTTAGAGTTTGAGACTAGTATATTGATTGAATCTGACAGATTTTTGCCCATTTTTGCTGATTTATGGGAGAGAAATTTGTTTGTTTTTAACTTGTTTTGAGTTTGCTTGTCAGGATTTACGTTATTATTATTACTATTTTAATATTTCACATGTTTAAGGAGGGTAGCCCTTCAACAATGTTGATTTTCAAGGGGCCCTCCATTTAAAAAACTTACAAACAAAAGTAAATCTAACACTACCGGGTGTCCCAAAAAAGTTCCGATGTTTGATGTAACACAGAGAAAAAGTTTATAAACTTAACGATTTCTATCCACTCTAGTTTAATGCTAGAAGCTTCCACTTAAAGTTTGGCATATCGTGGGAAGAAATAAGTCATCTGAAAATGGAATTATGAGCTCTAGCATTTCATGTTCACGCTCAAGACGAAACCAGAGAGATTTGTATGGTGTCTTAACCTCATGGTGGCAAAAGGGGACTCCATCAAAGACCAACACATACACTGGATTGTCGATTCTTTCGTTGCCTTGACAAGGGGCAAGGTTTCTAACCACTGAGGACATTCAAAGTAACGGCTATTTTCCAGAACATAGCCGCCAAATCTTTTCTTTTGTCCGAAGTTCCCCTGGGGCGCTGACTCATCCTCTGATCAGATCGCGTTTTATCCTAAACTTGATCAATCAGATGCCGTCATTTCATTACTTTCACGTTTCGCAGCTAGATTTAGGCCATTTCGGGTACCCCCACATAAAAAAACATTGCCCGCTCGAGTAAATCGAATTTCTTGAAAATTTCAACGGGAAAAGAATGCATATACATAGGACCATAAGTGTTCATGTAGTCTCCTCGGAGTTTCTTGGAATGAATGATTGGTGGCAGTTTTAGAGGCAAGCATCAGTTTCTTTAGACATTTGCATACAATTTCCAGTATGAAATCAATAGGAAGATTGTCGAGCAAAGTATCGGAACAACTACCAAGATTTTTAATTCCTGCGCTTGGGATGGAGTGTGAATGAAACCAAATTGATGGAATTACAAATAATTCACAAGGAAGACGACGATGAAGCGGGTTTTCTTTCTATCTAATTTGCAGATGTTGTCTTGCTGTGAGCACATTTCAAATTATTAAATTCCTATTAAGGGAGATTCTGACAACGATATACGCTCATTGCTTACAAGCAATCATGAAGCAATGCTATATCATTGCTTACAAGAAGCCGCTAATAGCCAACTCTGTGCCTGTGTGAAGTTGTAAATTCAATTTTGTATAAAAAATTAGAAAATCTGTAAGAAACTTTAACCCCAGGAAGAACTGGGGTCAAACTTAACTTTTCTAAGCCCAGCCCACAGACAAGTTTGTTGTAAAAGTTAGCATAATTTTCACATCCTTTTTATAAGGAACTGAATATTAGGGTCACTACTGAAAGCATCGAAAATTTCATAAGATTGTCAAAGTTTGAGCATTGGTTTGAGTACATAGATACTCAAAGTTTCTTCAGAATTTCCCAAAGGGTTCATAACAGTCTTCATGTCTACTACTTGTGCCCTGAACATTTCAAAACAAAAACTTTTATGAAGCCTTTCCAATCAGACCTTTCTCAAGTACCTTCCCAGCAATAATATACACGAAATAAGTGAAAATAACGTAGAAATGTCCGAAGGAATGTCCTCTGTTATTTTAAAAAGTTTCTTAACATATATTTTCCACGTAAAGGTATGTTTTTATGAAACTGCTTATGAGAAACTCAACTCTCAAATCGCCAAGAAATTAAGTAGCCTCGATACTTCAAAAATGTAAGTTTAGAAACAATTTACTTTAGTAAAGGAAATCCTTAAAATATTCTTACTTTACTATCATTTGTTTACGTATCATGTTGCTCGTAAGTACTTGTCCTTGAATAATGTCTAAACAGCATCGCAAAGGTTTCAAGGACCTTGTTTTGAAATTCACGAGGACATAGGAAGGGAAACACGAAAAATCTAATGATCTTGAGAGACTTGTAGTACTGACGAACAAGGACAGATTTTGTAAGGCAATAGCAGCAGCTCCTTTTATTGACACCTAAATTCAAAGAGATTTGCGATTGCAGACAAAGGAAATTCTCTCAAGTGGAAATTCAAAACAAACGAAGGCGCACTGAAACCCAGGTAGCTATCTCGCTTTTTGTGCATTCCACAAATGGTTTTTAAGAGCTAACATGACAGCACATTGAAAGAAGGAACATATATCTAAACATCTACCGCGGGCATTTTATTTTTGCTGTTCAGAAGCTTTGAAGTAAGTGCTTTGATTGCACCCAAAAAATACGAGAATCGAATCGCCGCCAAATCGGTTCCTATACCAAACAAGTAAAATGCCTATGGTAGATATCTAGATATATCCTTCTTCCTTCGATAAATGCTCATGTTTGCTCTAAAAAACCATTTCTGGAATGCACAACAAGCGAGATAGCTATCTGGGTTTCAGAGAAACTTTGCGCCTTCGTTTGTTTTGAATTTACGCTTGAAAGAATTTCCTTTGTCTACAATCGCAAATCTCTTTGAATTTAGGTGTAAATAAAAGGAACCGATGCTATTGTCTCACAAAATCTGTCCTTGTTGTACTGACGCAAATTCTTAGATATTCTTAGCTTCTTGTAAAAGGTACGTGTACTAGGGTTTCTTAATACTTGGCGGTCTGATGGCTGAGTTTCTTAAAAGCAGGTTCTTACGAAAAGAATTCGTGCAATGCAATTTAATTTTTTGTTAGGACGACGCTCCAGTATTGTGTAGCAAGTCTTTATTGTTAAAATGAAATGAAAATGAAAATGCAACTGTTAGATCTATTTTGTTTTGCAACTCCAACAAACTTGACACGCAGGCAAACTTTTGAAGTTACAGTAGTTGGCAATTTCTTGTCATCAGGCAGTCAATGCAAATTCGTTCGTAGCATCTTTCTTTCGATGTGAATGCTTTGCAGCCGTTGGAGAAGATATTGGAAAGTCTAGGACGGTCTTTGAGAGATCTAGTAAAGCTTTTGTCGAGCTACGAGCTCTACCATTCAGCGTGCGTTGCATTTGAATGAGATTTTGCTTTCCTTTCCCCATTTTTAAAGTAACATTTAAGACGGTAAATCATCTTACCGAAAAGAATATGACGACACCATAGCCTTTAATTATTTCTGTTCCCTCCATTTCCTCTCTCCTGTTGAGTCTAGATCAGAGAGGGGCACAGGTTGCCATATGGGGAAGAAGCACGGACTCTGGTGAGGGTAGGGGTCAGAAATTCGCATGGCAAGGTGAAATAAGGTGCAGATTTCGAAATTTTCAGAAGAACCATTCATAAGAATATTCATATTGCTGATAATTTTGCCAAAAACTACTTTTTGGGGGGACAGCGAGCAAGATGCCAGTACCTGTTTGAAAAAATTCGAATTCCAACATTCAGATCGCCGTAATTTTTTAATCTTAAGTGATGGCACGGAGACTACATGAACACTTGTGGTCCTATGTATATGCATCCTTTTCCCATTGGAATTTTCAAAAAATTCGATTTACTTGAGCATGCAATGTTTTTCCATTGGAGGGTACCCTTAATGGCCTAAATCTAGCAGCGAAACGCGGAAGTAATGAAATGACTGCATCTGATTGGTTAATTTTAGGAGAAAACGCAATCTGATCAAAGGATGAGTCAGTGCCCCAGGGGAACTTTGGACAAAAGAAAAGATTTGGTGGCTATGTTACTACCTGACTATTGGAACTTTGAAAATAGATTCTTCCAAAGTGATTCAACCCACAATTGTTCATAAAAAGTGACCTAACACATGAAGAATGTTACTGTCTACTGTATGTGCCATGGTTCTAAAGTAGGTTGCCTTATTTTCATTTTCAAGGGTGTCCATTCCAATATTTCTCAATATCAGCTGGAAAGATATAACATTAAATAGATGATATATTTTGGTGATTTCATACTTTATTGTTCAAAACAATTACTTAAAACACACTGACATGCTTTTGTTTTTCTCGAAATTTACACCACCTTTTGGTGGCCTCTTCAGTGAGGTGAAGTGTTTTTCCTACTGAAGAGGCCGCCAAAGGGCGGTGAAAATTTTGAGAAGAACAAAAACGAGTCTGTGTGATTTAAATAATGGTTTTGAGCAATAAGGTATGAAATTACCAAAATATAATTTAGGGTACAACACATGGGATCAATTGAGATCGCTACTGATAAGCGATAGCAAAAGAAAACATTAAATAGATGGCAAATGAGGAGATGGAGAATCAAGAAATAACATGTTTGAAATGGTTTACTTATACAAGAAGATGGAATTAAACAGGGCTATCTATGGAAGAAGGTTCATTTCATTCTTTCATTTCAGTCTGAGGGTTGCCCTTCAACAGGGTGGATTTTAAAGGGGCCCTTTACAAAAAGAATTACAACATACATTTAAATCTAAAAGGAACTAATTACAACTACGTATAAAAAAAATTATTACTAAAATCCTAATTACAATAAAATATGTATGGTTAAAGAAAATTATCTCTGAATGGATAGTTTAAATCTATTTAGAGATGTACCATTTCTTTAGAGATGTACCATTTACCATCTTTTTAGCGATGACCATATATTTAGAGATGTACCAGGGAAGGTGTACCATGTTTTTCACTAAACTCCTTAATCTAGGTTTCATCCTGGAAAGACAAATAATCAGGGTTTTTGTCTGCACCCCCTTCCCTCATCACGGCCAGAAGCAGCAAAGGCAAAACCTAAATGTCAATTGCCCATTAGTCAGCTGGTCAAAACCCCTTTGTCACCCTCTTGAAACCACTTCTACAACTCTGCTCAAGGGCAAACCTTCCAGATGAAGTGAAATGAAAAACAATAGACCACTTTATCAAGAAAACAAAACACCTTCTAGCAAGTCCAAACTGCAATAGCTTGCTCTCACCGTTTTAAAGCTTTCAACCATTTCTTTGCAAATTTCACATTTTGATTCTAAAGTACTTTTCTTTGAGAACGCGACGGTTGTAGCTGCAAAAAGTGTTGCAATGAAAACAAACTTTCTATATCCGGAATACATTGTTGGCCTTTGTCTATGTTATTTAATTTTCTTGTCCAATTTGATTCCTTCCTCGGATACTTTGATGGGCTCGCGTCGACGTCGTGTTTGTGCTTGAGGGGCCAAGCACACCAAAAATGATCTGATGAAGTTCACTCCCTCTTCAAAGTCTCACTGCAAAGTTTATTCTGGATCTCTCAGCTTCATAATTGTTTTTCTTTTTAGAATAAAACGCTACAGTGTTACAACAAATGAATACAGCAATCAATTCGTCCTCATTCAAAATTCATGTGTCTTTTTGTTGGCTGTGAAAACTTACAAACCGTCCGCCATTTTGAATCTCGATCTGAGAACGAGAGTGCGGTGATCCCCTCAGAAAAGGGTGCTGAACTGGCACATTGTTATGGTATTTTTTGCAAAACCAGGGGGAACTTCTGGTATCTTGACAACTTGTCCTTTCGCGCCTTCCTTGTGATATCTTCCAATCATTGCTCGTACAGTGTTCTAGTGGCCTAACTCAGCCAATCAGCAAGTCGCAAGTAGCATTCCGGTATCACCTCTATTGTTCATTCGAAGCCTATCTTTTATGCCTTAACCAATCAGAATCAAACATGTCATTCTGGCGAGAATTAAACCAATCAGATTCATCCACGAGAACACGCTCTGAGGTTTTCCCCGAAATGTGATTTCCACTCTTCTCAGCCTTGCTTAGGCCTCTTTGCTTTTGTAGTCAGTGACGGGAGCGGACTCTCCAGTGAAAAGACTTTTCAAACATGGCTCCTCGCTTGAGGTGGACATTCTTCATCGGAATCTTATTGACATTATCAGTTATTTGTAAGTATTTTACACCCTTCTGGAAGGTAAAACTATGCACATTGCTGCCTAGAGTGATAACAAATGAGACTTGTTGTTGCTCCAAGTAAGAAATGTAGGCCCATTACAGCATGCTTTGCTTTCCTGTTTGCTCGAACCAGCTCGAACCTCTTTGCTTCTTGCTTCATGCTGTCATGTTTTGGTAATTATTTACTGGTTACAGGCTATTAATGTTGGTGGGGAAATGTAATTATCTCCTGCGTCACCCTGAGGTTTTTCTTGGAAACACAGCCTCACCTCACCCACGGAAAAGCAGGGGCAGAGAGGGGCTTGCGGGAGTCCATCTATCTCTCTATCTATCTATCTCTCTATCTATCTATCTATCTATCTACAATTACTGTACATTGACCTATGTATAGGTATTACATACAATGGTTAGTGTGTTAGTAAAAATTGAAAAAACAAGATTAATCAAGATAAAAAATAAGTAAGATATATGTGTTTTGGCAGTGTGACTCCTTGAAGAGCTGAAATAAGGGTAATATTTGGTTGCTGTAGGGTTACTGTATTTTACCAGGAGCGCGAGGGCGATATTCACACCATCCCCACTTCCTTCAATGTACACGTTCTAGGATGGTCGTCTGTCTAGGATTGGCAGTAAAATAGGAGAGACTACAGGAGGAAAATATTGGGAGGCAAGGGCTTCTAGATGAATATTTCAGTTACAGTGAGGTCACCTTGCCAAAACACTAGCAGTAACAAAAATAGCAAGTACTAGCGAAGTGTCTACTTTAGGCTATCTCTCGAATGTCAATGATAGTTTGAAAACAATAGAGCCTCTACCTTGTCAGGAGACGTTGTTAAAACCTCTACCTTGTTGACAGAGAGCTACGCCACAACTGCAGCTGAGATTTATTCGTAACCTGTCGTGGACCTGCTACAAATCTCACTTTGTTATGGGAAATGAGGTTCTCAAGGCCAAGTGAGACTTCTAGCAATCCATCTCTTTTGTTAAAGGTGTCTAATATCACCATTCCTGAAAATTTGTACCATGGACACTATTGTCGCCATATTCAAACCACCAGTCAAATCTTGATATTTTGACAAGAAGTGCCCCTAAAAACCCCTGAAAGATGGGGCGGTGTCAAAAATTACCATGCTAAGAGACTGGTCAAGTGTTTCAGTTCAGTTTCATATAATTTTAAAATTCCTCTACTTGCAATCCCAGATGACAAAGTTAAATATAATTAAATACAACAAGAAAGAATAAATAATACAAGACAGATACTACAATAAAAATCTTAAAGAAAATGTGATCATAAAGACAAGGGAATTGCATGTGGGAATTTCTTAAGGAGGGGCTCTCTCAGTAGCTAGGCTAATCCAGGTGAGAGCACCCCCTACTTATAACTGATTAGATAAGTCTTTTAAAAATCTCAAAAGTTCTCTGAAAAATTTACCTACCTAATTTTGATGGAGGGTGAATGGGGACCTTTTATGATCTGTAATTGCTTTCAAAGAAAAATGTTTTAAGTTTATGATGAAAAATATAAGCAGAAGGTGAACTTTTTATCTCTGAGGGAATGTTATTCCAGCATTTTGCTCCAAAGTAACAAACTGACCCAAGACCATATTGAAGAGTATTTTTCCGATTTAGAAAAATATCATTATTAGTTGCTTGCCATGTACGATGTGGATGAACGGATTCAACTAATTCAAAGAAAGAATGAAAACAAGAGGGAGAAATTTTATTAACACAATCATAAACAAAACATAATAATTTCAGCTGAAGAAGGTCATGCAGCTTTAAAATCTTTAAGTCAGAAAAGATTGGAGAGGAAGGGAAAGTAAAGTTTTGAAATGAAATTGCCTTTATAACCCTCTTCTGTAACAAAAACACAGGATTTTTTTTTTATATTGATATTAAATATTACAAATAACAATATTACTTTCTACCATACAAAAATTTCTAATTACTATACTACACTACAGGGACGATACCATGGGGTGCGAAAGATAATGACTACCCCATGACCAATAAGAAAACACGCAACATTAAACTGACAAACAGCTACACTACGATTTAAGACCTAATGGATAATGTGCTAGTTTCTGTTTGACATTAGATGTCTGGTCAGGGCTTCAGATAAATAACATGTAGTCACGAGAACAAGTCGTTCCGTGAAGTTGAAAGATGGTAAGACTGCCTGGCATCTAATGTGAAACAGAATTACAAAGAAAAAGAACATTTACTTTAAAGGACTTGGTGGCTGCTTGGTGAATGATTTTAATCAAAGCGACCAGTATCGTGGATGAAGCGCAAAGTCAATTCAAGTATATTTCTGTTCAATTCAGTAGAAAGGTCTTGATCACCATATAATAAAAGCTGTGTCAAAGAATCATTTGAAAGATCGGCTAAATGGTCGTATTACAGGGGCGTCGTGGCCGGGGCGCAGGGGGGCCATGGCCCCCCTATTTTCGAAATCGTCGGATTTTTCGGAAATTTTTATGTTTCATCGGAAAATTTTCGGACTTTTGCTGTTGGCAAACATAGGGGGGGGAAGAAACATTTTTTGGTGAAAAGAAAATTTGTTTGGCCTTAAAATGCTCTGTAATTTGAAAACTATGCACAGAATTTCGGACATAAAGGACATAAACTTAAAAAAGAACGATAATCTATACCTTGGATACATAGATCAGACGAGCTCCGATCAAAAAATGTTCTTTATCGAACGTCATAGCTTTACGGCACTTGAGTACTGAAGAAACAGTTCAGCTTTGATTTAGACTTGCCCCAAGTCTATTTCGTCATCCGTAATAAGTCTGCCTGAAACAGTGAACCTTTTCCCTTTCCTAATTTTCCCTTGCCCATTTTTTTTGATTGACGAAATAGACTTGGGGCAAGTCTAGCTTTGATTCTTCTCTGATTTCTACAAATTTTCATCCTACGCACTACGTAGATACATTTTAATTACCAAATTTAACTGCCCGGTACGTCAGCAAAAAACAATGAACGAAGGCTTCCCACTCTGTAAAACTGAAGGAAGGAGAAAAGATGAATCCATTGCAAAGCAAATTTCAGTTCCAGAAGTTTCTAGCGAACTGGTTTTAACCGGTTTGTCACATCGAATGAAAGGACTGGTCGAGAAACGTAAAATCATTTTGAAATCACTCTGTTTCTGTCAAGTTCTAAGTTCACGTACGAAACGAATCAAAAATTAAAAAAGTCATAATGCCACCAAAGCCTAAGCGTCGGAGAGTGGAGTGCTTGTTGTGTCACAGAACATATGATAGCGACTACCGAAGACATCATAATGAGAAACATCATCCACAGCGAGCTAAGAAGCATCAGCATATACCATTTCAAGATGCTGGTGCACCAGAAAATCCATTCCAGGTAGGTTCAAATACTATCATTTTATTATTAATCAAAACGAAAGTAGCAGAAACTGTTATATAGATTCCTCAACGATTGATGATACCACTTGTGTTTCTTTTTCAAAGAAATTGAGCCTTTTAGCCAGCACCGAAACTTACCATCATATTTGATATTTAGAGTTTCTTGCAAGTTGTCCTTGTGTTCCATAACAGTATTCGTGTTCACTTTATGTGTCCTCGTTAACACTTTAAAACCATTTTGAAGCCTTCCCAATCTTTCGAAATTACCTCCCGAGTAATATGATTCCGGAAAGCAGTGAAAGTAAAGTGAAAGAATGCCAACAAGAATTTCTTGGAATTAGACATATGGTTGCTCCAAAAATGATATTTTCCAAGCACCGGAGTTTGTTAATTGTTTCTGAGGGGATCTGAGGGTCTGATCTGAGGATCTGAGGGTTGAGTTTAAGAGTTTTTTATCAAAATATACGTGCAGTTTTGCATGAGAAACGACCTTGAAATTTAAGAAAAGCTTATAAGAGGGGAATTTGTAGCTCAGCTAATCAGACTATGATGACATTTTTAACAACTTTTTCCACAGGCAGCACGTTCTTCATCGTCTGCGAAACTCAAAGCTGTTGACGAGAGCAGAAAAACTTGCGAGAAACGGCCATCAGGTGTACCTTCTTCCAGTTTTGAGTCCATAAATGATTTGCCTTCAGAGGCGACATCAACAGACAGAGTGGAACCTCCTGAAGTTGAATGTGCACTATCAACCCAAAACGAAAGTCAAGAAGCCGAGAACCTTACAGATATAAGCATCACTCACTCTTCTCCTGATAACAAGGAAAGTGGAAACACTGGCAAGGGTTCATTACTTGAGGAAAACCTTGCGGGTGATGAGAAACAAGGTTGTGCTGAATTCCACGCTGAACAGGAGGAATATTCTAATGTTATGACCGACCCTGGAATGTTTGATCTAGACAATATGGACGAAACTTTGAAGAAAAGATTGATCCTTAATGGTGCAAGTCAGCCAAAGTCAGCAGATATGCCACAAAAAGCATTCCCAAAGTCCAAGCACGGTTCCCATTTGCGCTCTTTCAACGACAGTTGGTACCATGCAAAAATTGGCAAAGAAACTGTAATTCGAAACTGGATTTCTTATTCTCCTAGCAAAGATACTGTGTTCTGCCACTTTTGCATGTTTTTCGGTAAAGGAAACAAAGAGAATGTTTTCACACGCACTGGGTTTTCAAACTGGAAAGATGCCCACGAAAAGTTTGGAAAACATGAGAAATCCCAATGTCACATTGATTCCACGGATGATTTTATCAACTTTTGTTCACAAACATGTATCAGTCAGCAACTGTCGAACCAAGCTAAAAAAATAGAATCTGAGAGGGGAAAGAGAGTAGAAAAGAACAGAGCAGTGATGAAACGACTAATTGAGATCACCGTTTGTTTAGCAAAGCAACGTTTACCTTTCAGGGGTCATCGTGAGGATATCTCTGAGGATGAGGGAAACAAAGGGAACTTTCTGGCTCCAGCAGAGTTGATATTGAAATATGATGAGACTTTGGCTGTTCACATAACAAGTGTACAGGCTGAAAAACGAAAGAGAAATGCCACAACTGGTTTGAAATTAAAAGGGAAAAAGAAAGCCAAAAGTGGTAGAGGTACTGCTGTTTCGTTCCTCAGCGCTGAGTCTCAGAATAAGCTCATAGGAATCATAGGGTCTCATATTCAGCAAGCCATCGTAAATGAAATAAAGAGCGCTGGAAACTACAGTATCGCAATGGACTGTACTACAGATAGTGCTCACGAAGATCAGCTTTCAGTCATCATTCGATACGTAAATGAAAAATGCAACATCATAGAAAGATTGCTCTGTATTGAACGTGTGAAAGAATCTTCGGCGAAGGGATTAGTCAAGACCCTAAAAAGCATTTTCAAAAAGAATTCGATCAACCTAGCTGATGCAGTGGGGCAATCTTATGATGGTGCATCAGTCATGAGAGGAAAATACAATGGTGTGAAGACAAGAATCCAGAAAGAGAGCCCTCAGTGTTTGTTCATCTGGACATTTGACCATGTGCTAAATCTTGTCATCATGGAGGCATGTGGATCTTCTTTACCTGCAAAGGTGCTCTTTGGTACATTGGAGAAGCTGTATACTTTCTTTTCGACATCAAGAAAGCGTAGTGACATTCTACAAGATATCCAGAAAGAAGCTAACCTGGGACAGTTGCATAGACCTCAGAGAGTTTCTACAACACGATGGTGGTCACATCAGAAAGCCCTGGACACTGTCTTCTTTGCCCAATCTGGGAAGCTCTATGATTGCTTTAGAGATACATTGGAGCATTGCTTAGCACTCGAACATAGCAAAGAAACAGTTACGGATGCAGAAGCCCTACTGCAAAAGATATCTTGCTTCGAAATTGTCATAACGGCTCATCTTTTTCACAAGATATTCACCATCACTGATCCTGCATCTTTGTATCTACAGTCTGAAAAGATTGACATTTTAACAGCAATAAGACTAGTTGAGACAGTGCAATCACAGCTCGTCACACTCCGCGGCGAATTTGAAAGTGTTTTGAAGGAAGCGAAAAAATTTTGTGAAGACCATGAATTAGAAGATCCTGATTTTCAAGAGAGAAGGCTTAGAAAGAAAAAGAAGATGCCGGGTGAAGTTTGCAGCGATGAAGTTGAGGAAAACACTCACAGTCGATACCGACGAGAAACTTTTATCTTTGCAATTGACACAGCAGTATCGTCGATAAGAAGGCGCTTTACGTCACATAAAGAAATTTTGGCTGATTTTGCATTACTGGACCCGGAGAGATTTGCAGACTTTAGAAATATAGATTTGCCAAAATTTTGTTACTGTGTTGCAGATTATTTCGAAATATAACTTGCAAACAGCGTATCCAAATCTCTACAGGCTGTACAAAATACTCGTAACTTTACCAATCTGATCAACGAAATGTGAGCGTTCATTCTCGAAGCTGAAAATAGTTAAAAACAGGTTACGATCATCTATGGGTCAGCCTCGTCTTTGTGCATTGATGCTCATTAGTGTTGAGCGTGAACAGTTGCAGTCTGTCGATTACGAGGCAGTTATTGACGAATTGGCAACATCGCCACTGTTGAGAAAACTTCTTATATTTTAAAAGCAGAACGTTTAATCGCAAGACATTACTGTGCTTATATAAGTCTACTTTAATCGTTCTGTTCCCTAACATAAGATAAATCAAAAGATATCATAGTTTGAAGAATCAACGATCTTAAATGTTTTAAGCAGTCGTAGGCTCACATGAAAAACATATCTAATATCTCATGACCCAAGAAAAAGCATTGTTAAGATTTTGAATTTTTCGGAAAATCTTCGAGCTTGGCCCCCCTACTCCACAGGTGCCACGACGCCCCTGTCGTATTAATTCAACAATTCCAGCGAAATGATCCCGACGTTGAGCATCAAAAGTTGGGCAGAGCAACAGAAAGTGCTCCGTATCCTCAATGCCATCGGTGGTTGGGCACATTGGGTTTATTGTATCCCTAAAATTATGCTTGAATTTGTGGAAATTCAGTTTGCTTAGACCAACCCTGGGTTGGGTAAGATAGGATAATCCTTTTGGGTCGTAAATTCCAAACACAGATTTTGCAGGGGGGCGGATTATCGATAAGAGCTTTTTCTTAAAAACAGCAACAGACGGTGCAAGTCTCAATTCAGGCTCAAGCTTATTCCATTCGGACAAACAATTTGGATAGAAGCTAGATTTGAATTTGTCTGTCCTTGCCCTTAATCGCCCAATGACATCCTGATCACGAAGACGGTACTGCGACTGATGAAGAGGGGGAATCGGATCTACTGTATACTCAGGACAAAGATTATTTACAAACTTGTAGAACAAGGTAAGGCGCCTGCTCCATCTTCTGGAACTTAATGACTCCCATTCAAGCTCTGTGTACAGCTTGTCGCGAGACGTTCCTCTCAATGTTCTTGTTACAGCTAAAGCAGCAGAATACTGAACAGACTCTATCTTTTCCATTAGATTTGGTAAAATAATGTTTTGACTGAATTCACATACTTTAGCAGGGATATGGTAAATAACATCACCATAGTCCAAGTGGGGTCGAACATAAAGCTTATATAATTCATTTAGAGTATGCCTAGGCAGATACTTGGAGAGATATTTCAGCAAACCGATACCCTTTCTAGTTTTTGAAATAGCTGATTTTATGTGAGCTGAAAAAGATAGCTTTGAGTCCAAGGTAATTCCTAAATGTTTATGTTCATCTACTTTCTTCACAGGTATGTCGTTGAAATGGATCACTGGATGATCAATTTCAATTTTCTTCCTTGAAAATGTTAATTCAACAGCTTGTTTTTGTGGGTCAGGATCAAAAGACATTCTCCAAGCGTGAGCCCACTGACTTATCGAATTCAAGTCATGGTTCATATCGTTGGCTGCTGTATTGGAATCTTCAACCACTGTGAACAATGATGTATCATCAGCAAATAACTTAACATTGCATTTTAAATCTACGGCTAGATCATTTATGTACACTAGGAAAAACAGAGGTCCCAGAATAGAGCCCTGAGGCACCCTGGCTGAAATATCTCCCCAAGTAGAACTCTGACCATTCAGGACAGTCCTCTGCTTTCGATCCTTAAGAAAACTTTGGATTAGAAGAAGAAGTTGTCCCGAGACACCACATCGTTTTAATTTATAGATTAGACCATCGTGCCACACCCTATCAAATGCTTTAGATATGTCTAGATACACAGTACGAACATTGAGAGGAGGATTACAGTCAAAAGCTTTAAATATGGTATGTGTTATTGAGAGTAATTGATTGACTGTTGAGTCTCCTGGACGAAAACCTGATTGATTTGGGTTAAGCAGTTCATGCGATACAAGATGCGAGTATAGAGAGTCGTATATGAGTTTTTCAAATATTTTCCCAAAAATTGGTAAAAGAGAAATAGGACGGTAATTTCCCTTCAGATTTTTCTCATTTTTCTTATGGACCGGAACTACATTTGCGTATTTCCATATTTCAGGAAATAAACCACGCCTCAAACAATTTGTGAAAATTGTTTTAAGTGGGAGAACCAATGCAACATCGCTTAACTTTATCATCCTCACGGATATTTCATCCCAGCCATGTGCTTTATTAGGATTAAGCGATCTTATGATATTAAGTATCTTTTCCTCAGAGATGAAAAAATCACACAGGATTGATATAAGTCTCGTAAGTAAGACCCCAAACTAGTATACCATATTGCAGGAAGGGTGAAAATAGAGAATTATAAAGACAAATCAAAATTTTAATGGGTAAAAAGTGTCTAACTTTGAAGAAGATGCCACAAGTTCTAGCCAAGTTTTTTGAAAGTTCTGTCAGTTGCAATTGTTGCAGAAAACAGATTTGTGGTTATTTGGGATATTTTTCTGGCAGATGCCACAAGGATTTTCAGAGGGTTTCATTTGAAGTTCAGCTTACAAAGGGAATAAATTTTATGAAATACCTGAAACTTTAAACCAAGGTAAACTGTGGAATAATTATCAACACAAACTTTTCAGTCAATCATTCAGATCATCTGTTCAAGGTACAACATTAAGAACAACTTCGGGATCATCATCATCAGAGTTCAGTTCACTTTTTTCTGTGGATACTGTGGAAGTTTCAGCTTTTCTTCTATGACCTTTGATTGAAGCAGCATCATTCCTTATGATAACAAGCTTATCCATGATAAAATAGGCTGTCTTGCCTGCCTTTCTAGCTTCGAGGAGCTCAGGAATCTTGCTCCTTCTTTTGTCAAGGGTGCGTTTGGATGAATTAGCCACAAACATAATACCTTGAGGTTTCCTATCTCGAGGTTGCTTCAAGACACGCTCTTTGTCCTTCCAGTTGAGGAATTTTGCAACTACAGGACGTGGCTCATCTGGTTTTTACCTTTGGGAAGATGCACCGAATCCACTCCTAGGCCCATTTTTTGAGCTCTTGTGAATACGATGAGCACGCTCAATGACGAGATTTTCTTCAATTCCTAGTGCATTCTTGATTTGCTCTTTAACCTTGGCTTCAGTAGCATCCCATGATGTTTCATCTACAGACTCTGGGAGGCCAAGTATCTTCACATTGTTCCTTCTGGATTGATTCTCCAAGTACTCATTGCGGTCCTCAAGGTACTCGAAGGATTCTTGGTTGTCTTCTTCGATCTTGCGTAGTTTCAAATAAACTTTTGGAAGTTCACGATCAGTCCTGCTTATCTCAGATGTGATGTGGTCATATTTAGCGCTAGTGAAAGCTGTTGACTGTTTCAAATCCACCACTTCATTTCTCAAATCACGTACATCTTGCTTGACGTTGTCGAGGAGCGATTCAATCAAAGTCCGGTAGGCCCTTTCTTGAGCTGTGAGCAGTTCCTTCGAGACCTTGAGAGTCACGAAATCAGATGGCATAATAAAATGAAATCAACTAATCCATTGAATAACATTTGCAACTGAAACTGTTTGACTTTTATAAAACAACATACTTAATTCCTAGTAAAATAGTCAAATTAGCTGACCAATTTCGCTTCGATGCTCTGCACACATGTCGGCCATGTTCGACAAATATAGAAAAAAGGACGTAACAGCGGTAACTATAGGCCACATGCAAGTATCCAATGCATTGTTGAGGAAACTGAAGAAGACGAAGCAGCAACAGCAAGCAATGACCGTAGTACTACAAACTTCACAATCACATTGTGCTTTGACCCAGGGTCTTTGAAGCTGATAGTACTTTCCGTGGACATCGAAGAAATGAATCCAGGCCCTGTGAAAAACCCCTGCTCTATGTGCAAAAAGGCAGTGGCAAGAACTCATCGTTCATTTAAGTGCAGCACATGCAAAATGAAAACTCCCTTCTCAGAAGAAGAGGTACAAAGAGCCATAAAATCAATGAAAAACAATAAGAGTGCAGGCATAGATGATGTAACAAGCGAACTGATAAAATATGGACCGCTGAATGAAATATCGAAAAGAATTGCATCTTTACTTAATCACATCGCAGAACACGGAGACACACCAGAGGAAATTCATAAAGGGATACTCGTTCCCTTTCAAAAACCCGGAAAACCAAAAGGACCCTGCACAAATTTAAGACCTATCATCCTGCTATCCGTAATTAGGAAAATCCTCAGCATATGCATGATCAGGAGAACAACTGAAAAATTCGAGACCATCATCCCACTATCTCAAGCTGCCTACAGAGGCGGCCGAAGCACAACAGAACACGTCTTTGCATTAAAAATGTTAATCGAAAAAGCAATCAACAGTCAAAAATACAACATATTTGTGACCCTGTTTGATATGTCCAAAGCTTTCGACACCATCAGAAGACCTCAACTTATTCAAGATCTAGGCAAAATATTAGACGACGATGAGCTACATATGTTTTACATATTACTGTATAAAATGCAATACACGGTACAAGTAGGAAATGCAAGGGGGGGAACCCTTCGAAACCAACATAGGAGCACCACAAGGAGACTGCGCAAGCGCTCCAGAATTTACTTTCACATTAGCAGTTGCACTCATGCTTCAAAATCCAGATGCAATCACATTACCAGACCAGCCCGAAGCAAATCACAGCCAAGATAAAGAAAACTTCAGCATTGATCTTCAGTATGCTGACGATATTGGCAATGTAACAACTGACAAACAACATAAGGACACTATAAAGCAAGAACTCCCTTTGAAAGTCAAACAAAGAAACCTAAATATCAATACTGAAAAAACTGAAGAATTTTGTGTTGGCACAGATGGCAACGATGAATGGAAGACCATAAAATATCTTGGAAGTATCTTAGACACCGAAAAGGACATAAAACGAAGGAAAGGACTATCGATTGATGCCTTCAACAAATATGAAAGAATTCTCAGCAACAGACAGACATCCATAAAACTAAAAATAAGAACGCTCAATACATTTATATATCCAATGCTGCTTTATAACTGCGAGATCTGGACCTTAACCAAGAAACTGGAAGAAAGTCTCGATATCTTCCAAAGAAAACTGCTACGTAGGATGCTACACATCAAATTAACAGATAAAGTAAGAAATGAAGAAATATATAAAAGATCACATCAGATACCCATCACAACCGAAATAAAGAAACGGCGATTAAACTGGCTTGGGCACATGCTGAGGTTGCCAGAAAAAACACCAGCAAAACTAGCTTACAGAGAACATTTGAAAAAAGCGAAGGGCAACCGAGGAAGACCAAAACAGACATGGATCAAACAAATAAATAAAGACCTGAAGCCAATAAATAAAACAGTGGATGAACTAACTGAAAACGACTATGAGCGAAAGGAATGGAAGAAAACAGTGGCAAGGCTAATGTCTTGAATAAGACGGAAAAGCCAGTAAGAAGAGAAGAAGAAGAACATGCAATGATCTATGCCATATTGGGAAAAACTGTGGAAATGTGAAAAATCAAGATTTTATTAACATCAAAGGCCATGGGAGCGGATATTTGTGGTCCTGCCCTGCATGCTTAGGCCTACAACAGCAACAACAACAACTACAACACAGTATTCTGCAAAACCAAGCTGCACCAGAACGAATAAATGATCACTCACATTATGATACACTGAAGAGCCAGTTGGAAGAAGGAGGCAAGGGAACTTTGAAAGTTGCTCACATTAATGTAAATGGGATAATGACAAGAAATAAGTTAATGGAAGTCAAGATATTGCTTGCAGAAACTGGAATTGATATCTTAGGCATCACAGAATCAAAGCTTCATCCAAAAGAACACAATGACTGGGAAATAGCGATAGATGGATATAAATTTGAAAGGCAAGACAGACAGCAAGGTGGGGGCGGTGGATATCTTTTGTATTACAGACTCGTTTGAACATTGTTCCCTACAAAGTAAAGAACATGGAAAGCAAAACGGAATCCATCTGGGTCGAGATCCAGCTGCATTCGCAAAGGATCATATTAGCAGTTGTTTACCGACCTCCAAGTGATGATGATTTTTACCAGAACTTTCAATCCTACTTGGAGAAGGTATGGCAAAAAAGAAAGCATATATTCTTGATGGGAGATTTTAACTCTGATATGCTTTTCAGGGGTAAGTCAGCAAATGAGTGTAGTAAAGGAAAGCAGCT
Organism: Aurelia sp. 4 Dawson et al 2005; assembly: GCA_964019985.1. NCBI lineage: Eukaryota > Metazoa > Cnidaria > Scyphozoa > Semaeostomeae > Ulmaridae > Aurelia > Aurelia sp. 4 Dawson et al 2005. Next base: position 8,720,490 of record OZ026508.1, read on the forward strand.
ACTAAGATTAATAAATTGTTTCCGGATGAAGAATATGATAAAAGCCCCAACAAGGATCACCCAAGAAACAGAGTCTCTCATTGACTTGTTTATCTCTACAAGTGAGGAGAAGGTGACAAAATCAGGGGAGTCCCTAATTTAAGATTCAAGAACCAAGAACCAAGAAGCAAGAACCAAACCACCCTAATTTAAGAACCGGAATTTAAGAACCAAGTTTACACACCCTAATATAAGAACCGGAATTTAAGAACCAACTTTACACACCCTAATTTAAGAACCGGAATTTAAGAATCAAGTCTGCACACACTAATTTAAGAACTGGAATTTAAGAACCAAGCTTACACACCCTAATTTAAGAACCGGAATTTAAGAACCAAGTTTACACACCCTAATTTAAGAACCGGAATTTGAGAACCAAGTTTACACACCCAAATTTAAGAACTGGAATTTAAGAATCAAGTCTACACACACTAATTTAAGAACTGGAATTTAAGAACCAAGTTTACACACCCTAATCTAAGAACCGGAATTTAAGAACCAAGTTTACACACCCTAATTTAAGAACCGGAATTTAAGAATCAAGTCTACACACGCTAATTTAAGAACTGGAATTTAAGAACCAAGTTTACACACCCTAATTTAAGAACCTGAATTTAAGAACCAAGTTTACACACCCAAATTTAAGAACCGGAATTTAAGAATCAAGTTTACACACACTAATTTAAGAACTGGAATTTAAGAACCAAGTTTACACACCCTAATTTAAGAACCAGAATTTAAGAATCAAGTTTACACACCCTAATTTAAGAACCAGAATTTAAGAATCAGGTTTACACACACTAATTTAAGTACTGGAATTTAAGAACCAAGTTTACACACCCTAATTTAAGAACCGGAATTTAAGAACCAAGTTTACACACACTAATTTAAGAACCGGAATTTAAGAACCAAGTTTACACACCCTAATTTAAGAACCGGAATTTAAGAACCAAGTTTACACACCCTAATTTCTTTGTGAACTAAATTCCGGTGCTGGCGTTAAGCGTTGATAAAAGGGCCTACTGGCAATGCCAACGCCAGTTTGACAAAAGGAGAAACGATGGCATAAAATCTATATTATGTTGACATAATAAGGGTTATCACTACATAATATAGGTTTATGTCCGATAACCTATATTATGTGCACAATTAACTTAAGTATCTGCTATATGGGGGTGGATGATATTCGGATGGGCCATGAAAAATTCTGCAATGATTTTTTGGGGCTATGAAAAATAATCAGATTTAACTGATTATTAAGCCATAAAACTTTTATCATAAAATGTTATTTATAAAATTTAGCAACGGCTGCAAATGCTGCAAAAATTGTTTTCTGTTACTTTTTCCCACTTGACAATTGCTTTTCTGTGTTTTTCTTGTCTTCTCCTTCTGTTGTTTAGTTCAGTGCAGTGCCCGGCGGGTGCACTTCAATATAAAAAGTGATACACAAGCTTGTCTGAAGCTTTCCAAAACATACCCTTTTCACTGAGAAATGACTCCGCAGTTGGACCCTATTCACTGACATTTCATCGCAATGTTTTATACATGTATACCCCTATTCTTGAGAATCACTGACATGCTCTGCAGACTATTTCCTTTAGACTTCACTAAAGTAAGCAGTGAATTACCAACTACTCAAAATGGAACAGAACATTTGTATATTTTTCTCAGTTCAACAGAAGATAAACACTAATACTACATATATCCTTTCCACTACACATCAACTCACTGAACAAAAATATGGTTGAAACCATATTGTATGGTTTGGTCTCAGTCATATACCCTACAAACTCAGGTTTCTAAATTCTTTTAACACTGGTTTTGTGCAGTCTAGGTTTCTGGCTGTATGTGCATGAGATTTGTTCAATGTTGACCAAAGCACAACAGTCTCGAAGAAACATAAATTGCATCTCCTTTACAGCACTAAATTTCATTTTAACTTCAAGGAAATGTTGCCCTTAGGGTGCCCTTATTATTGTTTGATCATACCATTTCCGAGAAAATATATGGCAAACAAAATATTTAAGTTTTTTAGGCCTGGTGGGCATAACCCTCTTTATGCCTGAAGAAAATAGTAATTGAAATGAAAAATAACTGGGGCCAAATGACTGTCTTACCACTACCAAATTACATGTAAGCAGCATCAGTAAAATGATTTTTTTCAACTTCTCCATCACTCACGGTGCGATTTGAGGTTCGTTCGGCTAATCGCTTCTGAACTTTTCCCGCGTTTTAGGATGCCTCGGATTGCAAAAGAGGCTCCCATTCTTCCGCATTGTTTCAATGGAAAGATGGCTGTGTGTTTGTCAGAGCCTCTAGTCAAAATGTAATAATTCTTGAGTGAATGCTCCACTACCATGAAGTTACAGTGACTGTGGTAAGATGTTTTGCTATGGAGATGCTTTTGCTTTTATTTCCCAAGACAGAAAAATATAAATCTATTGTTCAACTGAATAGCCTGAGATCAGGCTCTCTGGTAAAGAAGCTGTGCAGCATAAGCTAGGAGCTGATCATCCTGCCAAAAAAGCAAACCGTGTCAGGCTTTCAATCAGAGAAAATGGAGTTACTGATGTAAAATGGTTTTTCCAATTGCAATGTATCACCAGTTACCTTGGAATAGGAAACATGACCCCTACAAAAAGAATTCACAAGTCTTGCTGTTCTTGCCTTTGAATGTGTCTCAAGGGTACTGGGTTCTGCCCTCCCTTCTGCACCTGCTTTTAGATTTAGCCGGTGGCTTCCTAAGTGTTTGCTATAAACAAAAGAGTTATGACTGAATTTTATACACATCAAGTGAGGCATTGACTTTGTCCAAAGAAAGATTTTTACAGCACAGACATTTTTACACCACAGACTGTTTTGGTCTCAAGATGCAGAGAAAGGAAGTGCATATATGATAATGACATTATGAATTTGATAATAATTCAGAATCAAGTTTATTGCACCCCATGACTAGTCTTATATACATCATATGAGAAAATAGTAAACAGCAGTCTTATTACTTGAAAATATTTGGTTTTGATTGAAGGCCTTTTCTCAAAATTCGCTGACTATATTCTAAAATAACCCTTTTTTATAAATCCTAGGTCCTAGGATTTGAAAATTTTTTACCCCTTTCTCAGTGAATTTACAGACAAGCTTGCGTATCACTTTTTATATACAAGTGCACCCGCTGGGGCTTCATTATTAAGTTATATTTCTGAAATTACACTACCGGGTGAAATCATCGAGCCTACATTCTAAAAACTAAATTATTTTTGGAGTCATTAAAAATATCCTAGTTCTTGGTATTGGGCCATAAATAAGTGAATAGGAATCTTGGATGGGCCATTAATTTTTTTGCTAGATTTTTTGAAAATCCTCCACCCCCATATAGAAGATACTTTATGACCGCTCCCTAAACCTATGTGCACATAATCCTAGATTATGTGACATAATCCTATATTATGTCATTTTTGTGCAAATGCTGTTCCGTAGACATTATGAAAATCACCACAATTAGATAAACCATGTTTTTCTCAGATAAAACTAGTTTTTCTCCAGATAAACCTGGTTTATCTGAGAAAAACCTGGTTTTCTCCAGAAATTGCTAGTTTTTGAAAACCAAGTTTTTCTGGATCATTTTCTCTAGAGAAGCATAGTTTTTGAAAAACCTTGTTTATCTGATGAGCCTCGCTTTCGTTCAGGAAGTGATTGTTCCTTGTGAAACCTAGTTTTCCACAGATAAATTAGGATTATCTGCTCAGATAAACCAGGTTTTTCACCAGGTTTTTATCTGGAGAAAAACCAGATTTATCTGATTGTGGTGATTTTAAGAGAGTTTTGAAAACAATAGAATTTTCAGGGATTTTCATGGATTTTTCGTGAACACAAAGGATTTTTTTGCCAAAGGTGTACGGGATCTTTGGAAAATGATACACCCTTTGATGATCCGCAGGACATGCTTTGTAAGAATCTCAAGACCACCTATATTTTGAAAGGTCTCTCTACTATGGTTGGAGGTGTCAGATAAAAGCCTAGGTGCTGAACTTAACCCCTAGGTGCTGAACTTAATCCCCCCCCCCATTTTCCTTTAGTACTGCATGAAATATTTGCTGTCCGATTATGATCTGTGCTTGTAAATTTTCGATAAGGAAAGCTGCGGATAAGCATAGTTCTTCTGATGACGACGTCACATTCAGTTAGATCAACCTGCTTTTTCCAACGCGGTCTTGCACTCTGGAGAAAATCCTAAGTTATCTGCAGAAAAATTTTGTTTTTCTGATGAGCCCCGCTTTTAGTCAGAAAAACCGGCCTTCTTGCTTTCTAGTGAAAAACCAAGTTTATCCAGAGATTTGTCTTAAATTCTTAAATTCCGGTTCTTAAATTAGGGTGTCTAAACTTGGTTCTTAAATTCCGGTTCTTAAATTAGGGTGATTTGGTTCTTGGTTCTTGGTTCTGGTTCTTGGTTCTTGAATCTTAAATTAGGGACTCCCCAAAATCAGGGACATATGATACAGGAATTGCAGACCATTGTCTGATTTATGCAGTCCTTAAGCTGAGACAGAGAAGAGAACCACCAAAAATAAGAAATGTATCAAATATAAAGAACTGTAATTGGGAGAAGTTCAGAGAAGAAATGCAAATGGCTCCATGGTCAGTGTGTTCCATTTTTGAGGATATAGATGATTGCTCTTGGGCATGGGAAAAGTTATACCTTGGTGTTAGAAAAAGATTTATATCTGAAAGACAAGCAAAGATCAGAGGGAAGACAATTCCATGGATAAACACTAGTCTTAGAAAAGAGATGAATAAGAGGTATAAACTGCTGATTAAAGCAAAGAGAAGTAAAGATCCCAAAGACTGGGCATCATATAGATCTTCAAGGAACAAGGTAACTGCTCTTCTGCGAAAGGCTGAAGTGGCTTATTGGAAAAACAAACTAGAAACTGCTCAAGGAAAGGATGTGAAAAGTTTCTGGAATGTGGTGAAATGACTGACTGGTAAAGAGAAAACGTCAAATCTTATTGGTCCTATTCTTAATGATGACAATGAGCTTGAGTATGATGACAAAGGGAAAGCGAATGCCTTTAATGCATTTTTCTCCACTTTAGAAGTAAATTGGCCGAAAATTATCCAGAAAAACCTGAAAATGACCACAGCCTCGTCAGTAAAATAACTCCCACTTTGTTAGAGGTGTCAAATATTGATGCTAGGTTAGGAAAAGGGATAAAAGGATTGGATCCTGGGAAGGCTACTGGGCTAGACAAGATTCCATCATGGGAGATTCTGATGTTAGACGGTGTTTTCAAAGAGAGTATATAGGGTATCTTTCACAAAAGCATACAGGACAGAAAATTCTCTACACGATACAAAGTAGCTAAATTGAGGATGACATTCAAGGATGGCCAGAAGATAAAGAGAGGGAACTACAGACCCCTTAGTATGCTTTCCATAGAAAGTAAATTATTGGAAGGTGTTGTGTGCTCTGCTATAGATGACCATCGTGTGACTATTCCAAATATAAGGCAATGGGGATATAAAAATGGTCTGTCAACGGAGCTACTACTTGTATATCTAATTGAGAAGTGGAAAATGGAAATGGACAGAGGAAAATTTGTTGGCATAATACTAATTGACTTTTGTAAGGCCTTTGATACAGTGGATCATTCCATCATGCAGTTAAAGCTACAGGGAGCAGGACTAGCAAACGGTGTCGCTGAGTGGATAAACGACTATTTAAGTGACCGACAACAGTTCAATGAAATCAATGAGGAAAAGTCAGAATTGCAAGGTATCACTCATGGTGCTCCACAAGGATCGCTGCTAGGCCCATGATTGTTTTCAATATATGTTGAAAATTTCCCTTTATGCACATCTCAGGGTGAAATAGAGTTGTATGCAGATGATACCACAGCCTACTGCACAGGAAATCCCATTGATGAGGTGCAAGTGTCCTTAGAGAAAATGTTAAAGGGTTTGTGCAAGGCTATAAGCCTGCATTTGCACAGAGCAGAAAAATCTAAAAATAACCCATTGAAATTGATGGCCCACACGTGTTGTTAATAATCGATAACTAAAGAAACTATGCTGTGTTTACGCATTTTCTTTATTCTATTTATAGAGAAGCCTATTTACCATTGCACACTCCCTTTAAAAGATATACAGTGTTGGTGCATCAGACATAAACTTACTATACACACTGGCAAGACAAAAGTGTTACTAATCATCAGACAAAAGTTTATTGGCCCTTTGAATGAATTGAAATTTGGAGACACGCCAATAGAATATGTTGCTGAAGCCAAATGCCTGGGCGTAACACTAGATCAAAAGCTCTCTTGGCAACCTCAAATCAATTATGTAACGAAATCATTTAATGCAAAAGTAAAACAACTTAAAGAGTATGAAATGTCTCCAAAAGGCTTTCCTGGAGATCTGTTTCAAAACTATTATCCCATCAGTTACCTACTGCTTGGCTGCCTGGGGATCATGCAGTGAGAGTTTTTTTCAAGAAATTGAGAAAATTCATGTGCGGGCTGCCAAAATCATTCATGGCATTGCAAGTGACAATGCTGATGAGGAGGTATTACGAAAAGCTAAATGGGACACAATATCATATCTTCATAAAAGGAAACTATTGATCATCGTGCAAAATGCACATTTACACAGATTGCCTGATCGAATTTGTGATCTATTCGATCCAGATCGAATTTATGATCTATTCGATAAATGTCAAAACACTTATCATCGCCTTAGGAGTGGCACAAAGTTTAATGCCCCTGAGTACAAAACTGATGCAGGGAGAAACTCGATTCGCTATAGAGGACCATTACTGTGGAACCCCCAGAAGGAAAACCAAAAGGAAAAGACAATTGAGTCATTCAAGAAATCAATCGGGAAATTTAGAGAACAGTTGCAGAAAATAACGAAGGGTATTGGACAACTTGCGAAGGGTACAGGACAACTTTTGAACAAAAGATTGGATTTTAAGTATTTTTAATGTTTTATTTCATTAAACTGTATGGACATTAATTTTAATTCGTAGATAGCAAGTCCCCATCAGCTGCAAGCTGACATTAATTAAACCTGCTTCACCAAATAAATACGTATGTATGTATGTATGTGTGTGTGTGTGTATGTATGTATGTATGTATGTATGTATGTATGTATGTATGTATGTATGTATGTATGTATGTATGTATGTATGTATGTATGTATGTATGTATGTATGTATGTATGTATGTATGTATGTATGTATGTATGTATGTATGTATGTATGTAGGGTTTCACATTAAAGATCTGTATCAAGATGACACTGTTGCCACTGAGGAGTGGACAAACAAGTGACTAGAGCATACTGAAATGATAAGATATCCACAACTGATTTTAATATGAGGGCCCTTACCTCAGTTTACAGCGACAGTGCTGAATTCACGGCCAAATAATAAGATGCACCACCGGTTTTCCAAGAACAAGCCCAAAATTTACGCCTATAGGAAACGGCACAGAGTTCCTCAATGCTTCCCAACGTTCTGCTTTGCCCTCCTCAAAGCACTTTCTGCAGATGACAAGACATCACTAAACTCAATGTATGAATTGTACTTCCTATCAAACTTTTCATTGATAAATCTGTATCAATCTTGTCCTTGGGAACTCTCTTTGAACATCTCTTCAACAGAAATGTCAATATGATTAGAAGCCAGATCGCAAACAAATTATGACCGGCTGACTTCACGCCCACAATAACTGCAAATTTCAGTGTAAGATGTATTAACAGTTGACACCATTTGAAAGAAGATTCTTTGAGCTATTCAGGCATAATTATTGTTTCCTTCAGCTGTCAATGTTACCCAGGAGGATTACCTTTTGTCTGCGGAATGCCAGATGTAGTCTTAGGGAAACAGTTATTGTATTGAAAGAAAAGCTTTTACCTGGCCTATGTGAAGACCTCCAGGGCGACTGTTAGGCGGTTTTACTAAACAATGGAATCAGCCAAAACGACCCAAAACGAGCCATAACTACCCAAAACGAGCCAAAACGACCCAAAACGAGCCATAACGACCCCAAAACGAGCCAAAACAACCCAGAACAACCCAAATACGACCAAAACTGATTCAATCAGTGAACAGGAGTGTACGATGACTATGGAGTCATATCGATGTCAAAATTCAAAATCCGAATTCGGAATGCAACATTGCAGTTTGACAATGCGAAATCCGAGTTTGGAATGCAAAACAGGACTTTGTAATGTAAACAGTCAATTCATAATGTTACAATAGACCCAAAGCAAGCAGTTTGTCATTTCACAATCTCAATTTGATTAGTACAGATATCCATCGCAATTTGAGAAGTCGCCAAAGCGACTGTCCAATACATCAAGTCAAACATGAAAGGCATAAAGGCAAAATGCAAAATGTCAATTCAGAACGATAATGCATTGCGCTCCTTCATATTTTGGCGGGAAACTGCCTGCATGTGCCATTATGCAAAGGTGGCCCAAACAGAGTGTTTCAGAACTTTGAAGAAGAGAAGAGAAGACTTTTGACTGCATTTCATTTCATATGGTTTTGAAAAAGCCCTTTGAAGACTGTGATGTAAATTGAGTTTTCGTGAATGATGGGGCGTTTCTTGGCTAAAGTTTGGGTAAAAGTTCGCTGCAAGCATAGTCAAAGTTTACCCTTGCCTAGAAAAATTTCTATAAAGACGATGCCCTTGGCAAGACTAGTATCAAAATCATACCAACTTTAAAAGTCTTTTTTGAGGATCTTTGGTTGAATTCTAAACTGATTTAGCTCAAAACATGACTGTTCTCTCGATCAATATTGTCAAATATGATACCGTTGAAAAAGTATATCTACCCATAGCTTGATCGGAAGTCTGAAAAGTGTACCTTAGGGAATGACACGTTCCCATGTACCTTCACTAGAAATCCCCTTTCCGTGGATGGGCCTTAAGAATTCACTGTACGACAGTTATTATTGAAGGCTCATGAAATCTTAGAGAATCTTCTTCACGATATTCACCTACGGGAAGAATCAGAAAGCGTACCGTAAAGTCCCACCTTTAAGAAACCGAATTATTAGAAGCTCAGGCTGATTTTCCTGAATAGAATTCCTCTCCATAAGAAACTATCCAGGCTGATTCATGCTCTGTTTCTTTTACAATGGTACATTGTAATAAAATAATGCTATTATGGTTAAATGTGTATCCAGTATGTCTCAGTTCTCTATAATTGAGAATGGTGTAATTTCTTGATAAACTCATATGAAAGGTAGCTGAACCCATTGGGCAAATGAACGACACGATGAGATAGTTTTGCATTTGCTACCTACATCTCGAATCCACAAACATCTGTGATTGACAGAAAGTCTTGAAACACAGTTTGCTGTAATTTCAAGAAACTTTCTGTAATGGCCCAATTCTTATACAATTATTTTATTCTCATTCTTATACAAGTTTCTTATACACTTGTGTACCTTCATGTTGACAGATAATTGGAAGATATAACTGTTTCTTATATTATGGTTTACACACCCTGTTCGGGAGCCTGGCCGACCATCTTTTGAGATCAATGACCGGCCAATAATAACTTGCGTAGAATTACAATGACTTTGTTAGGTCCATCTGACAAAATCCATTTACATCACACAACAAAATGTCTTTTTAAACAATATGAAATTAAATGTACCCAGAATAGTCATCCGTTAGGTTGCGAATAACTGCAAGACGCCATTTTTTACGAAAGCGCACATGCCTCCCCCCGGGCCCATGCAGACGGTTTCCCGCCAAAATATGAAGGAGCGCAATGCATTATCATTCTGAATTGACATTCTGCCTTTCATGTTTGACTTGATGTATTGGACAGTTGCTTTGGTGACTTCTCAAACTGCGATGGATATTTGTATTAATCAAATTGACATTATGAAATGACAAACTGCTTGCTTTGTGTCTATTGTGACATTATGAATTGACTGTTTACATTACAAAGTCATGTTTTGCATTCCAAACTCAGATTTCGCATTGTCAAACTGCACTGTTGCATCGGCTTGTGTAAAATGCAGGTCAAATTTTTGCAGGTCACCGTGGCAGGTCACTGCGAGGGCCAAGGGCTCATAGGCTGCACAAAGGAATTCTGTTGTGTATCAGATACTGAGAGCCGCTAGTGTGTTGACTTGTAATGTGTCAAAGTGAAGCAGCTAGATGTGCCCCATGACTAAGCCAAGACGAGAAGGTCTTCAGCTCGGGTGGCGGGATTCTTGACCAAATTTCAGATGAAGCTTGCTGCAAGCATTTTCGAAATGAAACCGTGACTGACTAGACTAACTTTCGTGAAAATCATACCCTTCGCCAAATTCCCCCATTTAAAGTGCCATGAGATACCACTTTTTGGACAAAATTGCCAACTTTTTGCTTTCCCTCAACCAAAAGTTTTCCAAGGGAAATATGCAGCTCTGGGTGTGTGCAATAAGACCGCTTTTGTCTTCCTTACTCAAGAGGACTTTATCACCAGTTAATTATTGAGAAGTATAGCACCAATGCTCTGATCAGAATTACATCACCAGCTGGTTAATGCTTTCAGTCGTTTGATTTATGCGCAGAGTACCGTCATGGGGTAAGGGCGGCTTTCTTCTATGTCAAGTTATCGCCACTTTGTGTAACATGAAAATCAAAGGGATTTGATAACCATCTCTCACGGCGTAACCAGGCATTGTGTAATAACAGCAGCGAGGTTAGGATTGTGTTCACATTTTAACACCAAAGGGAGAGGCATTATCACACAGTTTTGTGAGCTTTCGGAGAAATAAAAAAATCATTTTGCCACCCTCTTATCTTTTGCGAATCCTGAAATTAACAAATAGGTACAAATTAAGGAATACGTCAGTACACTGGCGGTTCGCAGTATCTGATACACAACAGAATTCCTTTGTGCAGCCTATGAGCACTCGGCCCTCGCGGTGACCTGCCGCGGTGATCTGCAAAAATTTGACCTGCATTTTACACAAGCCGCTGTTGCATTTCGAATTCGGATTTTGAATTTTGACATCGATATGACTCCATAGATGACAGCAGTGATCATATGGGAACAACTTGAGTACTCTCATTGCTCGCGCCGTTCGTGTCGCCAAAAAAATTACAAGAGACGGGAAAGACAGGAGCGGTCGGTGAACGGTCATATGGAGACAGGATTTTACATCAACTGTGGCTTAAGTAGGCCTATCCTCGTAAGCAGGAATCATTCCAGTCTGATGTTTTTATATCTACCCAATTGTTATAACGTGTGAGGCATGCTTTTCCCAATTGACAAAATGTGTCAAGTAGTTATTTGGTGATTAACCTTGAAAACAATGACATCTATCGAGGGATCACCTCACGATTTGAATTGTCCACAGCTTCAGTTAGGTTCAGCCGCGTTCAGCCGGGTTGAAGTGGGCTTTCCTGTCAAAATTATGCTAGCCTAGCCCTATTTATAGTCAATGATATAGTTTCTTTGATCACCAAAGCGAGACACAGAACAGAGAGATGCGTAGAGAAAGGAGAGGTAGAGAAGGTCGGAATGCAATGGCCTGAAAAACCATCCTCTGCTAACGATTTTAATGGTCATTGGCCAAGGTCATCTTGAATCATTTTGTCTCTTTTCCGGTTACTTATGGGTTATTTTGGCTCGCTTTGGGTTGTTCTGGGTCATTTTGGGTCGTTCTACTTCGCTTTGGATCGTTATGAATCGTTTTGGCTCGTTACGGGTCGTTTTGGCTCGTTATGGATCGTTTTTGCTCGTTGTGGGTCGTTTTGGCTGATTCCATAGTTTAGTAAAGCCGACTGTAAGGCTAGCTTTTATTTAACCCTGATGTTAATACCAAACATCATTTATATGATAACTCCATCCCAGGAACAGAGGCACACTGTTGATTGATTTCGTTATGAAAATGAAATGCCTCGGGCAATCAACGGAGTGCATCTACTTAGCTCATTTTGCCTTCCGTCTAACTGTAAGTTCCTTCTACTCCTTCCTTTGTTTCTTTACTTCAGGCTTTTCATCTCCAAAGAAGCCAGTTTATGGATTGAGGTACCCAACTCTGTCATACCCAACTCTTGAGGTACCCAACTCTGGATTGAGGTACCCAACTCTGTCTCTGTCGCTAATTGCTGCAACCATAAACTATGATTGATTGCAATCATGATTGCAGGCATGATTGAAACAACATATTTGTGGGAAGAAACAACAACAGCCTTGTTGTGTTTTCAATGAAGGCCAGCATTGCGATTCTCTCTCATGCTTTCCTGCCATGACATTGTAGTGCTCATTACCAGTCTTCCTTTCTCAGTGCAGTGAGTTTGAAAAACTTAAGCAAATTTGCAACTTTGGGGGGCTTTTAGGGGCACTTTTTGGTAAAATGTCGTAATTTGAGCGATGTTATTGAATTCAGCTGTGAGAGCCAGTATGCATTCCAACGCCCTTCCACCACATTTATGTGGTGAAGCGGAATGATGGGAAATCACCCACCAGTGGGTTTTGGCGTGAAATTTACACTGTTTCAGCTGCTGGGAGCTCCAATTTGTTATTAAGTTAGAACTTTTGGCGTAAATTTTTATGCTACCTAATTACTTGTTGCAGTATGCGGTGGGCAAAATTTACGGAATGCAGACTGGTGTGAGAGGACATCCATATTACAGCTTATCAAAAATGGTGACATTAGACCTTTGAAATTCCGTAACGATCTGGAGCTTCAGTAGTGCACACTTCACAGCACGAGTGTCTGCATTGATGCAGACTGTGACTTCTTCCTTGTTTGATATAGCCAAAGTAGCCAGGAAAGAAACATGCAAGTTCCGTCTTCAGTACGTTGTGGCATCCCCAGACCACACCTCTGTCAACAAATCATGCCAAATCAACAACCAGTCAGAAACTTGAAAATGGTTTGTCAGACCTAAAATTGTAATTCGTTAGTTGACAGAGATATATAGCTACTTCAGGGACTGCATATGCATGCCTAATTGTAGCGTACTGTATTGCATTCTACTGTATTTGAAAAAGTCAACATGCGCAGGGAATTTGTTCAGCTAGAGGAAGAATAGCATGCATAGGAGTTTCTTTGGCCTATTTAAGGAAGACTCACAAACCAATTTTGGAAAGCCAAACATCAATCTGACATACTGTAGTAGGGGGGTTTCAACACATGATGTTTAGAAAAAGATCGATAATCAATGCCACACGTTATTTCCCTCTGCTTGAAGAATTCTCATTTTTCGATCAAAGGTCGGCACCCAGGTGAACTAGAATTTCTTGGCAAGAAAAAGGCAAACAGGTAATTTATATCAGTTATATATATATAAATGGAAACTATTCTTGCAGACTTTACTAAAAGAGCAGCAAGAATTGCTGCTCAAAACCTGAAAAAAACTAATGAATCACTATTTGAACCTGAACCTGCATTCAAATGAGCCAAGCTTAGGCTATGCACATATTCTGAAGCAGAAACTGGACTCAAAACTGTATAAAAACATTTACTGAAAAGAGAGAAAAAGTTCACCTGACATTTAGAAGAGAGGGAGGCAGGGGGTTGAATCCCAAACATCAGCTTGATGTTTGTTTTAGCAAAATCGGTTTGTGAGTTTTCCCAGATAGCTCTCCTTATTAGCTCCGTCTCCTAACTTTAAATGGGGGCTCCATCACCAAATCATCAACAAAGTTATGATTATTGCTGTTTTGAAAGGTACTATAACATAGGATTGTCATTATTTGTTTCAAAATGAGGCTGTATTTTGAAGATAAATCCTTATTCAGGATATCCCAAAAAAATTTTGCCCGTTTATGTTGCTGCTATTGGGGAGCTGTAGATTCAATCATCTTGGTTTTACGCGGTTGCATACTTACGGTAGGTCAGGCTTCAACAAGGGTTTAATACCTTGTACGAGTCAGTCTGACAAGTGGTTGCTGATTCTAAACAAGTATTCAAAGAAAGGGTTCAGGCATCGTATTAAAATTTTCATTACATTTTTTCAAAAGTAGAAAGTGCTCTCTTATGATACTATGTAATATAACAGTAATATAGACTGTAGTGTACGAATTGGCCTGTATCAAAATCTCTCTATTTCACTTGGCCCAGATCTATCTTCTTCTACTCAAAAAGACCAATGTAAAAACAGACAGAATGAAAATCAGAAAATTTATGAACAGACAATTTATGCAAATTCATGAACAGACAACACTGATAACCCTTTAAAAGATTTGGCAAAAATTTTAACACAACGCTGCAGTGGGACCCTTTCTTTGAAAACTTATTTTATTTTGACATCACTGGGGAACAACAGACTTGCTACTTTTGAAACAACCACTTATTTTGCCATTTCTTTGCCAAAAATCAGCAACCACTTGTCAGACTGGCTCGAGGATGTCTAATTCCCGTGCTTTTGTGCCCCGTGCTTTGTGTCCGTGCCTCGTGCTTTGTGTCCGTGCCTCCTTGTGCCTCGTGCTTTGTATCCGTGCCTCCTTGTGCCTAGTGCTTTGTGTCCGTGCCTAGTGCTTTGTGTCTGTGCCTCGTGCTTTGTGTCCGTGCCTAGTGCTTTGTGTCAGTGCCTCATGCTTTGTGTCCGTGCCTAGTGCTTCATGACCATGCCTAGCGTTTCGTGACCGTGCCAAGTGTTTTTTGCCCGTGCCTAGTGTTTTTTGCCCATGCCTAGTGTTCTAAATATTTTTTAACAAACTAGGAATTGAGATACACTTTGAGTGCGGTTTCGTCTCTGAAATTTTAATTGGAAACCATATCTCTACATAGCCCTGTTTTCCTCTTTACTCTTTTTGAAGGAGAACTGTTAATGCTTGGAAATCAATTCTTATCAAACTCAGGTCACTAACTGCGTTGGCATTGTAAGATTAGAAGACTGGTCCTTGCCTTGCAAGGGCTCATTCTTGCAGTTAATTCTGTTGATATAAAAGATTAATCCCATTTCACGAATCATTCAGCAACTATACCGTAGCGGTGTATAGCATCTTACAATTACGGTAAAGTAGAAAGTAAGAAATCGAGAGCTCATGGAGGGAAGGCATAGAGTTGGCACTTGACAAAAGAGAAATAAGGAAACAGTCTCACATACCTAAATGGTGCAAATCTAAAACGAGACACTAAGCACGAGGCACTAAGCACGGAGCACGGGCACGAGGCACTAAGCACGAAAACACGGGATTTAGCCAACTCGACTGACTCATACAAGGTCTCAAACTCTAAGTTCAAGCTTGACCTATGCAATTGTGTAAAAATCAAAATGATTAGATCTACAGCTCCTCCATAACAGCCACACGAACGGAGCAAAATTTGATACCTTTAAACAGTACTGTTTGCTTTGTTGCTCGAAGGAATGCCTTGCAAAATGAAGAGACAGAAAATAAATATACAGAAAAGTACTACTCTGAATGGACAAAAAGTTCATTGGCTTTGGAATTTCACAAAACATGTTGTGATAGCAACTCTTTTGAGTCTGGACAGTAACCATTTCCTGCTGTAACATTAAACAACCATCTTAGATTAGGCCCACAAAATATATCAAATCAGATCAGATAACCAATGCTGAAAAATTAGATTGCTTATGGGTTGGTACAGTGGTTCTCCTGCAGATACTGAACAGGTTTCAATGATTGCATATCGTGATTTGAATACATCTTGTTTCAAATAGAAGAATGATGCCACATGCTTTGAGAAAAATTCATAGAATTGTACCCATATGTGCTATCTATCATAGGCTTATTATATTCAACGAAACGAAACCGAGCGAAACCGGACGAAACCGAGCAAAACCAAAACAATTTTACAATTAAATCTTTAAAGATCAATTGAAATAGCAAATTCATTATTTCTTATCATCCAGATGGATGTAAACAATTAATAATGATCACTTCAGTAGCAAAAACCAGCGATTTTGGCTGCAATGAGTTGCCTTAGGAACGAAACGCGGCACTTTTGTTCTCCATGGAACGAAACCAATTGTTTTCAAATCATGAAACTAAAGATTACAGCGTGCCAATCCTTGAAGTAAAACAATAAGACCACCAGCTCATCAACGCACCCAAGCTGTGAAACAACGTTTGTGTCAAACATCTAGAGATTCCTAACGTGCTAAACAAGTTGGTTGATAAGTTTTGGTCGGCAGGTGTAAAACGCAGGTCATGCAGGTCAACGCAGGTCAACAATGTGAAGTCCACTGCTTTTTCGAATGCTTTCAAAGCTGGAAGAACACTATCATCACGGGCTTTTGTAATGTTGCTTATTTTCCTAAAGCTCTGACTAAAGAGCAGTTTTTATAAGTTATGTAAAAAGCGACGACGAATTTTGGGCAAAGAACAACTGTATGCGCGTGATTTTTTATAACAAATCGCTTAAAAGAAACTTAGATTCTCAGGTCGCCAAAAATTTAGATTCTCCACACGTTTTATCTTTATTCTCGATTGTTTCCTATGTCACATTACTCGCAAATTACTCCGACATAGTTATGCTTAAGTTTTGGAAAGACTTTGAAATACCTTGTTTTGGTCGTTTTGCACATATTTCAACTTTCAACTGACAATTTGAAGAAACTATAATTCATAGCTCCGTACAAAAATACGTGCATATTGTCAAACGCATCGTTTCACCTTTTGTATATCACTCGAGTATCAACTTTGATTATATACAATTTGCCTTACACTGTTCAAGAAGGTTAGTGTGTGAATGATCTTTTAAGAAACTTAGTACTCAGATACTGAAGGTAAAACTTTAGGACATTGAGGAGGAAGCAGCGCATTCTGGAGGAGGAACCCTTCAAGCATAGGAAAATCAAGCATACAAAGTTAAATGAGAAACGAAATACAACTCCATGATTGCCTCAACTCAATGAAAGGTATCAATACAGCCCTTGACGTCAATTGATTTCTTAATGGAGTTAATCCGTAGCAATTGAACATTGCAGCATGCACCATCAGCACTTCTACCTTCTTCACGTTTTGCGTGAACGGCTGTAAGCGTAATACCCGTAGGCCCATGGCCACTAGTTTTGACCCGCACGATTTGACCTGCGGTTTGTTGACCTGCATGACCTGCGTTTTACACCAGCCGAGTTTTGGTAGAATGGGGTAGGTGATCTCGAGAGAGACATTGATTATTCTTAAATCCTTTAATTCCCACGTTTCCACACAAATTTCAATTTAAATGCCCCTAAAGGGCCCTAAAGTTGATCCTTGGTGTTGGTTAAATTCTACCAACTGCTACACCCTTTTGATACACCCTTTAGACAGAAATACTGCAGTGAATGCTGTTTTGTGCAATGATGAAAATTCCTTTAATCAAGGCCTGCCAAAGAATCACCCATTGAGGTGAGCTACCTTAAAACTGTCGTAATTTCTAAACCCGTTGACGAAAGATCAAATAATTTTCAACAACACCATAGTTTATGGATGCCTACAATATGATATCAAGCAAAACTCTTTCACTTTTCTGGTTTGTGATTTAGAAATTTGATGACGTCACATCATAAAATGAACTGAAATATGAAATAGGCTGTACATTCAACAAATATTCAAGATTCTGTAAAGTCCAACGGTAGAATCATAGAAAAGTGACTAAAGTTTCTTTCAAGTCATTCAATTTAAAGAAATAGGTCACTGAATTTTACACCCGCCTTTTTACACCGATTTGAAGATTTGGAACCTATGCTACGGTCACGGGGGGGGGGGGTAACTCCTATATGTAGGTGAACGGGGTCCTGCCGCCCATAAGGATGGGTTCGAGAGCTTTAAAATCCCTAAATATGGGTCTTAAAATGCCGTGATTCCAATAGAAATGGGTTGGCTTTACTGTTTTGGAACCTTAATAATGGGTTTCCACGACATCTTTCCACAAGAAAAACAGCTAGTTCAGTTACGCTTTTTCGTGTACGAAATACTTTGCAGATATTTTCCAACGACTCTTTTCTACGAACTTTTTCTTCCATTTCAAGCGCCTCCCTGTCGACAGCTGGTTAACAGGATACAAGGGATTTAACAGGATAACAGATGATTTCCATTTCAATGGTGATTTCACACATTGCTGTTGTTGTTGGTCATAGGAAAGCGCGCGCAAGAAATCCTTGAATGGACGGTTGATGATCTTTAGTATGCACGAAAACCTCTCTCCTGATGAACCTTGAACCAGAGAATCCATACACCGATAAGCATATCAGAAGCGCCGGAAGACAACAGCCGAAGAGAAAGGATAGATTCAGATCCCGATTAAGATGTTCAACCATTCCTCTGAAGAAGAACGAAGTTCGATGTAAGTTCCTGCAGTTATCCAGTCGGCGCCGAGGAGGGGGCACAAGCGCCGGGAAGGGGGCAAGGGGGGCGGCCGCCCCCCCAATGTTCTCCTGGACCATTTTTCTAATTTTTCAAATTCCGGTGTAAAAGTTGCGGGGATGATCTTGGGATAAAGGCCGATTATCTTGGCACTTTATAATGTGTACGAGCACAGGATTCTACAATCTTGTCACCCCAATTGCATTTTCCCACGATTTGTACGGCATTGACTCGAATTTTTTTCTCGTGGCGAGGCCCCAGGTTCCCGTTCAACGTAGTACGCGCCAAGTTTGCTTATCTCGTCAGCATAGCTTATGGAGGACGTAAGTCAAGATCTTTTTCACGAACGAGGAGAACGAAGTTTGGTAGTTGGTAGGTGGTGCATGGTAAGAATCTTTCGCCGAAATACTGGAAAGGGACCGGAAGACTTCTTCTAAGCCATAGCACAAGTTGGCTCCTGGAGAACTTTTCTAGACAAACTATTATAGCACTGTCCAAGACTTGCTATTATTTGAGGCCTTAGAAGTTGGGTTTGACCGTTAAGGACCGTTCTAGGAGAAAGTAGAGTGTTTGTGCGCAAAAATTTCCTGCGGCGGTGATCCATTAAAAATGGTTCCAAGATTGTGAAGGTTTCCCATTTGATCTTCGTAGAGATTGCATGCAGGATAGGCATTCTAAGCCAAAGAATGTTCAACAATTTTACGGGAGATGCTAATTCAAATAACTGTGTGTTGCAAAGTGATCAACAATTCCAATGCAGCACAGGCTGATTTGTGATCGGTAGAAGTGTTCTAGGCCAAAGTAAAGAGTTTATCTACAAAAATTTTCCTGGGGGTATTGCCCCCAGACCCCCTCAGGATTTTGTTGAGCTTTGACGTTTCTGCCTAGCCTGATGGCCTCTTTTCCACAAACCATGTATATTACTTCATATTTCTGAATCTGAGAGTACACGATAGCCGTGTGACAAATTTCATGACAGAGTAGCGTGTGGTAAATTGGTCGCTGAAATATTTGGGGATCCAAAGGTTGGACGCTCCGTCGCCGGTTGGACGTCATTTTGTAATTGTGGACAGTGTGGTACCCTACTCGAGTTGTTTAAACCCCTCAACGAGTTGTTAAAAGACTCGTTTAAACTCCATTTCAGTCAATGAAAGGGGCATTGGTCGCATCTGTAGCCAAGGTAGAGGGCGTTGTCCAAGAGAAATTTTCCCGTCCTATTTTGCCCCTCCAATAAAAATCCTGGCGCCGCCACTGGGAGAGGGTCAAAACCTGGGACCCATGGCCATAGGGGCCCATAAATGATAACACAGGTTTTCATATATAGCTAAAATTCAGGTCTCTGCCAGGTTCAAGATCAAAGAGGGCCCCAATAACTTCTCAAATTTTTATAATGTATTAGAATCGAGAAGAGGTAACTTGTTACAATATGGTGATTCTTGTGCATTATGGCTGGCCAGTTCGATGACATCATAATTGTATTTAGATGCGCAAAATAGCTACCAGAGCGATTCTAGCTAGCTTCCTTTTAAAAATTTTCCCGGGGGAGCATGCCCCCGGACCCCCCTAGATGAGTGCACCACCTGTGTACCGTTCACAACTGGCTTTGCCGGGAACCCATGTTTAGTTTTGACCCGGGGGCGTATGGTCGTAGGGTCGTTGTGTTTTCGTTCATATTCAATCTTTTTGGCCTTTTGAGACGTTCGTTCCCACAGACTCTGGCGACTTCCCAAGTGACTGCAACGACCTGGTGTGAACCAGACTTGAAGTGCATAACATAAAAACAATCTCTTTGATTCATAAATACATTTTTTGCATAACCTTGACACAGCTTTTTTTAAGATAATCAGTTTTAAGAGAGGTATTTTCCTAATTTTCCGGGAGTCTAGAGGGCGTGGTCGCCAATATTTTTCTTGGGGGCTGCGCCCCCAAACCCCCCCCCCCCCACTAGGTCCCGTTCCGATAGATCAATCGAGGGCCCGAGCTGGATCGACGGCCCTGGACGGTAATGTACACAACGCTTTGTCTTGCAAGAAACTAATTTTCAAGAAACTGATAGCAAGATGGCCGCAATGTTAAGAAACTGTAGCACTATGTATGAAGTTAGACCTTTAGCAGATTAAATGCAACGGATATCAACTTTCAAATGCAAGCTTGGCAACTATGTCGTTGAGCCTTGATTCTTGAGTAATACCAACCGACAGTTTTTGTTTTGAACATAAAAGAACACTGTTTATTCCTACATGATGTTTTAAACCTCGAGGAAAGTATCTGTAGCAATGCTGAGACCAAAGTTACAAGTCATACGTTTGAAAAGTAAGAAAAAATCAAGAAATTCTCAGTACTAAGATGCAAAAATTGTTGAATCATTTTGAATTGTGAAACGTTTAGTACTGTTACGTCTGTTACCAGATCCAAATTTCTCTCAAAGAAAAAGCGTACAAAATATTAGTAGTAGCACGTTATTATTCAATCTCTTGGATGTTACATACAGTGGAGTTTGGAAACCATAAAACTGGGTATATTTTTCTCCAAATCCTTAAAAGTGGGTATGCAAAATGCATGTTAAGTAATAAGGGTGGGTATGACGCTACAATTTGGGCGGAACGCCCCCGTCCTCCTTTGGTCCAAGTTACCCCCCCCCCCGGGGCTACGGTAAGCTGCTTCATAAATTGAGTCATAGACTATCATGCCAATTTGATTTGGCAGAGTTGTTTGTAACACTAGAACGAGGCTTTCCTTTTTGCTCCATCACAGGGAACCCAGAATCTTGCACTGTTGTGCTGTTTATGTTTTGCATATTTCATAATGTGTTCACATTATTTTGGAAAATGGTGACAGGACAAAAATCGAATCTTTTTCATTTCCTATAAAAGTAGACAAATAAACTTCGTTAAACATTCAAAATTTGTGATTAATATGACTGGTGTTTTTTGGTGATAAATGTGAGTTGTGTGATTTCTGTGCTTAATTTGTGATTAAAATGTGATTACACGTTTTTTTTTAAGAAACTGGTTTATAAGAAACTAGTGCTAAGATGGCCAAAATTTTAAGGAACTCTAGTACTATGTCTGCGAGGCTTCTTTGTTTCATTTCGAACAGATGCAATTCTGTACAAGAAACAGCTTATAAGCCCTTGCAAAAGTCTATAAGGCCTTGCACAAAATTTTGCAGTGTCAATTAAATTCGACAAGAAAACGATTTTACATCCAGACCTGGGAGCGCGGAAGATTTAAGCGTTGGTCAAACGCATCCAACATTTATTTCAAGAAAAGTTTATAAAGTTCGCTGATGCTAATGAAGGGGTGGTCAAACGCAAACAACATTTCACCCAACATTACTAGCAGAATCCATAATCATTATTCGCCTGCGTAGCGACAAGCTTAAAGTGATTAAAGATACCCGTAAAGCACACTAGAAATAAGAATAGACCTTTTAGCTGTCCTACAAAAGAGCCTGGATCAGGAAAGGAGAATTTTGTTTTTATCCAATCAGCGGATTTGTTATGGTGCGGTTCGGCCAATCAGATCACTAGAAATGACAATGGAATATGCGGGCGTTAGCGTTATCTTACAAAAGTAAACAAACAAAGCTGCGGGAAGATGCCAAAAACCACGACCCTTTCAAAGTGTATGATGCAGTCGTTTTTTGGACAATTTCATCAGCTTAAAAACTTTTCTGTAGAGAACAGGAGTTTCTCTCCAATGTTACGGCGTAGATTTTCAATATCTGCATTGGCTCGACGTAAATCAAAACTTCGAGGCGGGGCTTTCCCTGGATATCGGCGTACGTATTATGACACTCAAGTTACGTGAACAGACGAGGAGACAGCACGAAAAAGAAGACTGAAAATATATTGGAACACTTCGGGCGCAATACCAATTTGGTTAAAGCAATCAGAATGCATGGTTTGCTTCATCCGTTCAAGATGAAAATCGCCACCCCATCGTCGATGGCTATGCCTTGCCTTCCTTGATTTTTGTGGTTTTCGTCTTCCTTGATAGAAATTTGTTTCTAAAGCACAGTTTTCAACGCAACGGAAACTAATATTTGGAAATACTTTTCAACAACATTTTCTTGATTTAACAACACTGCACAATTGTACTGGAAAGCTCAAGGTTACCTCAACTGTTAGATTTTAGATCATAGATCGTTATTGAACTAAATGAGATTGCTTGTGATCCCTCTGCATTTTGAGTTTTAATTTTACAGTTTGCTACATCAGAAATAATGCGATGGAAAAGGAATGAAGGGAATAAAACAACTTCAAGGCACAAAAGATTACAGCGAAGTGTAGATCTATTCTCTACTCGCAAGTATCTCTAGAAAATTAAATGTATCCAGGAATTACTTGACTAGGCGTTGAGAATTCTGCCGGACCTCTGGTTGACCTCATAGTCTCATCAGATTGGCCTAAGTCAGAAAGCCGGAAGTTAAAGTAATTCTGAAATAAGTAATAACTTACCCAGCTTTCATTCACTGAGACCAAGCAATACTGAATAAGCAAAAGTCCACTTTCCTAATCCAGAACAGAGCAAATTCTCAGCGATAAAATGAAACTGTTTGCACAAGCCAAGTTTGACCAACACAGCCTTGGCCGTGCTCTCACAATAAGTTGACGAATGTGAAATGTACATCGATCCCGAATCAAGGAAGAAATGGCGCGAAAACGATCTTGTCTCATCCAGTCTCCAAAAATATTTACATTTTATGAAATATACAAATTTACTTGATAACAGTAAAAAATTCTGGCTTTATAAGAAACCAAACTCTCAGATTACACAAAAACTACGAACTTGAATGCTTGAACATTATCTACGGAACAGCTTTTATAGGGGGCAGACTTAAACAATTGAATTGGTTCAATTCTCACAAAGTTCTCAAAAAATCAGTCCCATTTCAAAAAGTCACTCATTTCGAAATCCTTTACAGGGACGTAGGAAGTATCTCAAAGTTAGGGGGCACGACACCTCGAGGGCACTTTCTTCCTCAAGAAAAGGGGGCAGTTCCTGAAAATAAAGAGGGCACTTCCTTGTTTATTGCAAAATTTGGGGAGCACGTGTCCCCAGTGGCCCCCGATTCCTACGTCTATGAGATCCTATGCCTGAAACATATAGTTCCGTGACCGGTAGGTATACGTATTTTGTATAAGAAACTGCTTATGATAAGAAACTTAACTCTCAGATCGCCAAAAAATTAAGAAACTCCGGTAGAGACAAAATAAAAAGTAAGAAACTATCTATTTTTGACAGAAGAAATCCTTGAAATATTTTTGCGTTATTTCAGTTGTTTCCTGTATCACAT
Organism: Aurelia sp. 4 Dawson et al 2005; assembly: GCA_964019985.1. Lineage (NCBI taxonomy): Eukaryota > Metazoa > Cnidaria > Scyphozoa > Semaeostomeae > Ulmaridae > Aurelia > Aurelia sp. 4 Dawson et al 2005. The sequence continues at coordinate 8,744,107 of OZ026508.1, forward strand.
TACGGCACTTGAGCGACAACCTAAACATTAGAGAAGCTTAAAAAACATTGTTTGAACTTTTCATGAGGGCACAAGGGCACAGGTAGTCAACATGAAAATTGCTATGGCAACTATTGAGTACTCAAAATCTAATAGTTTTAAGAAATTTACTGGCCCAAATTCTTTGCTTCTTTGCTAAATTTTGGAACTGTATATAAGTTACTGCATATAAAGAATTAAAGAATTCTGGAATTCTCATATCATAATGCGAAGTTTGGAGATGTCAGGAGCTTATCTTTTGTTCTTAGAAAAGTTGCCAACTTACTTCAGTAAAGTCTAATCAAAACATCGACAATCAAATACATTTACTCGTCAGTTTCTTAGCTTTAAACTGAAAATGACTGCCCTAAAACGCTAGAATGAAGTTTGTTATGGAAACATCTTCTATTTTTGGAGACTGGATGAGACAAGATCGTTTTCGCGCCATTTCTTCCTTGATTCGGGATCGATGTACATTTCACATTCGTCAACTTATTGTGAGAGCACGGCCAAGGCTGTGTTGGTCAAACTTGGCTTGTGCAAACAGTTTCATTTTATCGCTGAGAATTTGCTCTGTTCTGGATTAGGCAAGTGGACTTTTGCTTATTCAGTATTGCTTGGTCTCAGTGAATGAAAGCTGGGTAAGTTATTACTTATTTCATAATTACTTTAACGTTCGGTTTTCTGACTAAGGCCAATCTGATGAGACTATGAGGTCAACCAGAGGTCCGGCAGAATTCTCAACGCCTAGTCAAGTAATTCCTGGATACATTTAATTTTCTAGAGATACTTGCGAGTAGAGAATAGATCTACACTTCGCTGTAATCTTTTGTGCCTTGAAGTTGTTTTATTCCCTTCATTCCTTTTCCATCGCATTATTTCTGATGTAGCAAACTGTAAAATTAAAACTCAAAATGCAGAGGGATCACAAGCAATCTCACTTAGTTCAATAACGATCTATGATCTAAAATCTAACAGTTGAGGTAGCCTTGAGCTTTCCAGTACAATTGTGCAGTGTTGTTAAATCAAGAAAAATGTTGTTGAAAAGCATTTCCAAATATTAGTTTCCGTTGCGTTGAAAACTGTGCTTTAGAAACAAATTTCTATCAAGGAAGACGAAAACCACAAAAATCAAGGAAGGCAAGGCATAGCCATCGACGATGGGGTGGCGATTTTCATCTTGAACGGATGAAGCAAACCATGCATTCTGATTGCTTTAACCAAATTGGTATTGCGCCCGAAGTGTTCCAATATATTTTCAGTCTTCTTTTTCGTGCTGTCTCCTCGTCTGTTCACGTAACTTGAGTGTCATAATACGTACGCCGATATCCAGGGAAAGCCCCGCCTCGAAGTTTTGATTTACGTCGAGCCAATGCAGATATTGAAAATCTACGCCGTAACATTGGAGAGAAACTCCTGTTCTCTACAGAAAAGTTTTTAAGCTGATGAAATTGTCCAAAAAACGACTGCATCATACACTTTGAAAGGGTCGTGGTTTTTGGCATCTTCCCGCAGCTTTGTTTGTTTACTTTTGTAAGATAACGCTAACGCCCGCATATTCCATTGTCATTTCTAGTGATCTGATTGGCCGAACCGCACCATAACAAATCCGCTGATCGGATAAAAACAAAATTCTCCTATCTTGCCTGGATCGTGTGTGGTAAGTGAAATGTACAAGAACTTGAGATAGCTGGTTTTTCGCCAATAAAACTACTTTTTCGAACGAGAAACCCACTTTATCCCTGAAAACCCACTTTATCGGTCGAAAAACCTTGCTTTGTTCACACTAGGTTTTTTTTTGTACAAGCAGGGCTTTCACTGGGGGGCGCGCGATAGTACGCGAGCACGCAGGCACGCACCCAAACGTTCACTTGGGAGCGATTGATCGCGCGCCCGGCAATAGAAGATTTCCCTTCAAGAGAGCGATGTCTCATTCGGGAGCTCACATCGGAAAACTTTGTAGACAAATGATTTTTGTTTTAAAACATACCTTGTAACTCCCTGTTGCTAATTTTATTCGTTGGATGCAGCTCAGTTACCTTGTTTGTTCATTTCACTCAAGTTTAACCAGCCTCATTTTTAGGCCATCTTCTTCCGAGATTCATGCAATCTTAAATGTCAGACTTCCCAAGCAGCTTGAGGTCCTTGATTTGTGTCTGTCCTTGTCTCACTAACTCACTTAGTCTTGGGAAGTATGACACATACCTTTAGTACCGTTTGATATTTCTTTCGCGCACCCCACACAGTTTACGCGAGTTTTTGGTCGCGCGCCTTAATTTCTGAACGTGACAGCTCTGTACAGGTCGAAAAATGTTACAAGTATTTATGATTTATCAACGCGACTGCCAACTTTGCTTTCAAAGAACTTCCCTAAAAAGCTAGTTTCTTTCGTTTCTTCAAGAGAATGCGACAACACATAGAAAACAAAGAGAATCCCTTATGATTTGTTTCCTTAGTTCCTAATAGAAAATGCAGCAATACAAGCCGGACAAAAGGACTCCCCTTAGATTTGCTGCTATCGTTTCTTAAAGAGAATGCAACAATACGCAGACAACAAAAGGACTCCCCTGACACCTACACCTCGTTGCTAGGATAATCAGGTCATTTCAGCCTCGATCCCAATTTGGACAGCTCGTTTCAGATGGTTTCAGCTCGTTTCAGGTCGTTTCAGCTCGATTCGGCTTGTTTTAACTTATATAAATTACGGTTCCCCTTCATCCCAGGACTACCGCAGTGACACGGAGTAACTACTCAGAGAAGCAATTATCATCAAACAGCCTAAGCATCTGAACACAGAGGAGAATCCAATTGTCTCCGTTGATGTTAACCGTTCAAACTAAAACATCGATCCTCTTTGTTTCAACTCATTTCCAGTGTTGTTTTGTAACACTAAGCGCTTGAACACTCGTTTTTTGACCTCAACCTTAAAAACCAGTTAGCCACGGAGTGACATCAAGCACTTGAAATCATGCACCTCGCTATGCAAGGCGCGTGATTTACGGCCCGCCACTAAAATTACTTTCGGCAAGGACTGAAGTTTTTTAAACCATAGAGGCACATTGGACACATGCAGTATAGGAAGCACCAATTGCATATTTCTTTTATAAGCCATGTCTAAATCTTGATACTGGTAGATTTGAATTTCCTCACTCCTTCTATGTGCTCAAGTCTCGGTCCTGTATATACTATGAATGTAAACTGCTTCCTGTCATCTGCTAATTTCCATCTGTTTTAGCACAAATATCGTGTGAAGAAGGAAAGAAAGCAGAAGAGCCTGCGAAAGAGGAAGATGCACCCCCTAAAGTTGATCAAGACCCGGGAAAGAGCAGAGATGGCTCTAAGACTGATGATGAAGTTGTAGAAAGGGAAGAAGAAGCTATCAAATTAGATGGACTTAATGTTGCTCAAATGAAAGAACTTAGAGAGAAAATGGAAAAACATGAATTTCAAGCTGAAGTTAACAGGATGATGAAGCTTATTATCAATTCATTGTACAAAAATAAGGAGGTAAGAACTTTGGGTTGTCATGGAAATTCTGCTTGACATTTTCATAGACTCTAAGTATGTCGTTTAAAGTGATTGAACTGATAGAAGGACATGAAAATTCTCTACCATAGATTCAAAGATGCTCTACAATACTTCCTGTAGCAAACTAAAAAATAATGATGCAGAGTCTTGCATTTTGGCCATTGGAAACCAACTGAAACAAAGAATGGAACAGAAGTAACTGACATGCCTTTCTTTTCCTGTTGGCATTCCAAGATGTGTTCCTGTCAGGTGGCTGTCTTATAACAGCAGTCAGTTAATTTGTCGACATCAAAGATAAATTTCCATCTCACTGCTGCTTTCTGTCATTGTTCATTTGGAATTGAAGATTCAGTCACCCATGAAAGTTGGAAAAAATGAATCGTGGCAAACTCAGGAAGTTTGAAAATTATTTTCAGTTAATAAATTTGTCCACCAGTTTCAACACTGACAAGACAAGACTTTCTGAAGTTTCAAAAATACAGACAGAATTTTCCCAACTTTTGGAAAATCAGACTTAACTTTCTGTACTTTCAAAAGCATAGACAAAATTTTGAAGTTTCTTTCTGTTTTATGTTTTTACATGGCATGACCCTATGACCCTACAAAATGAGCCAAAACGACCCAAAACGAGCCATAACAACCCCAAAACGAGCCAAAACAACCCAGAAAAACCCAAATACGACCAAAACTGATTCAATCAGTGAACAGGAGTGTAGGATGACAGCAGTGATCATATGGGAACAACTTGAGTACTCTCATTGCTCGCGCCGTTCGTGTCGCCAAAAAAATTACAAGAGACGGGAAAGACAGGAGCGGTCGGTGAACGGTCATATGGAGACAGGATTTTACATCAACTGTGGCTTAAGTAGGCCTATCCTCGTAAGCAGGAATCATCCCAGTCTGATGTTTTTATATCTACCCAATTGTTATAACGTGTGAGGCATGCTTTTCCCAATTGACAAAATGTGTCAAGTAGTTATTTGGTGATTAACCTTGAAAACAATGACATCTATCGAGGGATCACCTCACGATTTGAATTGTCCACAGCTTCAGTTAGGTTCAGCCGCGTTCAGCCGGGTTGAAGTGGGCTTTCCTGTCAAAATTATGCTAGCCTAGCCCTATTTATAGTCAATGATATGGTTTCTTTTGATCACCAAAGCGAGACACAGAACAGAGAGATGTGTAGAGAAAGGAGAGGCAGAGAAGGTCGGAATGCAATGGCCTGAAAAACCATCCTCTGCTAACGATTTTAATGGTCATTGGCCAAGGTCATCTTGAATCATTTTGTCTCTTTTCCGGTTACTTATGGGTTATTTTGGCTCGCTTTGGGTTGTTCTGGGTCATTTTGGGTCGTTCTGCTTCGCTTTGGATCGCTATGAATCGTTTTGGCTCGTTATGGGTCGTTTTGGCTCGTTATGGATCGTTTTTGCTCGTTTTGGCTCGTTTTGGCTGATTCCATAGTTTAGTAAAGCGGAATACTTATCCATGTCTGGGTCACTTCTTTTAAATTGTTTTCCTCTTCCTTTATAGATCTTCCTTAGAGAGCTAATTTCAAATGCATCGGATGCTCTAGATAAAATTAGGCTCTTGTCACTAACAGACAAAGAGGCAATGAATACAGGAGATGAGTTGTCAATTAGAATCAAAGCAGACAAAGAAAATAACATGCTACACATAACAGATAGTGGCATTGGAATGTCAAAAGAAGATATGATCAGTCAGTTGGGTACAATTGCAAAGTCAGGAACAAGTGAATTTCTTCAAAAGATGCAGGTAAGATATGACAAATCAATCAACAAAACTTTATTTTTTGGCAACTTGTAACCATATGATTGTTATCTTTCCAAAGATAGTTGAAATTATAAGCAAAGGTTTCTGTGTAGTAACAGAAAATCCAAATTGTGCAAGAATCTAGTGGCCACTAAGTGTCATGAATCGTTAATTAATCCATTTCTATCACATTAAGTTTCATTGGGGAATTTTCCTATCAACTATTTTATGCCATCCTTTGGAACATTTGATCAATATATACTTTTTAATTGACCAGTGGCAGACTGTTGGAGGTTGAAGGGTGTGATAACCCCCATTGTTGGATATAACAAAGACATTTTGTTTGAAAACAATAGAAATAAACTGTGCAATGCCTTTTAATTGAATCAATAGCTTTGCCTCCCAATTTTGGCAAAGTGTCCGAATCAGTCAGTCTACAGGATGTCTCTAAAAAATTGTTCAACATTTGATTAAACATTGAAAAATAATGTTAAGATGAACTGGTGCATGAAATGGTAACCCTGCCCATACTTTAAAAGCTCGGAATTTCCTAGGAATTCCTAGGAAATTTCTCGGAAAGCAATCCGGGCTTTCCGAGAAAACCTAGAAATTGAAAAAACTTGGAAAATGTGCAAAAATCCGAGGAAAGCTCAGACAATTTTCCGACAATTCCAAGAAAGTTTGGACAAATTCATCTCATGAAAAGCTCTGTTGATTTTCCGAGAATTCCTAGGAAGCTCGGAAAGCTCGGAATCTTGCGGGGTGAGTGGCTGAGTGGCTTATACAGTCTTCGTCAGGTGACTGAAGTTAAGCTTGGTCGAGTGAGGTCAGATTTCAGATGGGTGACCTCTGAGGCGCGACCTTGCAACTCATCTCGCCGTCCTTCGGAAGGGACGTTAAACTAGGGGTCCTATGCCTGGATGCGGCATGCACAGTGGGCCTAAACTAGCTTTCAGTAGCTAGAAATCCTGACAAGCCCACTCAAAACAAATTGAAAACAAACAAAAAACAAACTGTATAAAATAATAATAATGTAATAATAATAAATAAATTATTTAAAGTTGGCGTACAACTCTAATATTGTCCAGTAGTGGAAGGGGGAGTATCACCACCCAGCGAGGGAGTAAATGAGACCAAGAGAATTATGCTAATTTAGGGGCGTAGATTCCGAATTTGGATGTTATTCAGTCATATGAGGGGGCGTTTATGAGATATGGGGGCATTTGCCCCCAAAAATGGGCAAACACTTTCTACACGAGGAAACATGCAGACAGCCATATAGTCGACTGCAACAACATCAGTAGCAGATTAAATGATCATATCTGAAGGATTTTGGGTGCACTGACTCTTGCGCCCATCTTTTGTTATGTTGCCCCCAAATAGGGGCTTTGGACAAATACTAGTAAAACTGCCTAGAGATATACCCTGGTAGAAAAAGCATGGAAAAGCCATGGAATTCAATGGAAAAAGCATGGGGAAAATTCCATGGAAATCCTTGAAATCCATGGAAATCCATCGGAGCAAAATTCCATGGAAAGCATGGGGGTACTTACCATGCTTTTCCATGCTAGCATGGGGAAAACAATTACATGGAAAAAGCATGGCGAAAGCATGGATAGCATGGGTAGTGAAACCATGGAATTCCATGGAATCCACAGAAATCCATGGAAAACCATCAGGTCAAAATTTTCCCTCATAGGGGCTTAGGGCTGGGATAATCGTTTTGGGCGATTTGTGCCTCATATCGATGGTATTGCTCAGTGCCGGAGGCAGGTATACAAACGACACATGGCTATTTTTCTATTTCAAAGAATTTCGTTATTTAGGCTTACTTGTCTACTTCCCGAAATTAGTTTAAATCACACTAATCTCTGCAAAAGGTGAACATTCAAAAGCATACACAAGTGTGCAAACGTTAACACTGAAAGTGTTGCTATGATCCAAAGTAGTTGATGTCTTTGCGATAATTTTCATAGAACGTTACGTATCTAATGTTTTTTTCGCCCTCCCAGCCCGTGGCTTGTAAAATGATGCATTGTTCATCACTTTAAACGCAACCTAAACCTTTTTCGACATTGCAAACGAGTTTTTCAAATTACACAGAAATGAATGTTTATTTCACTTCACTTCAGAAATGAAATATGTATATTGGAGAGCATATTTCATTTTGTAAATCCTTTCAAGTAGACTAAGGGGTCCATCTCGTTGTTCCTAGCCGTTGTTTCATCTTTATTTCATGTTATTTGCTAATGCTTGAATTTGTTTCAATTCTAGCCTGTTAACAGGACTTCTTTGAAAATTTTGAGTTTATGTTTCAAGAACTGAGGGGCATTTCACTCCCAAAAAATCTCGTACGTTTTTGGCAAAAATTTATTTTATTTTTAAGAAAAATCCATCAAAAGTCCTTAAAAATCCTTTCGTTTTGAAGATATCTCGTGTGCTTGATACCTTGTGCTGTGAATGAGTGAAGTGCCCTCTCCAAAAAACTAATCCAAATGCTGTTAATCCGTCACTAGACACAAGTTTGAAGTAAATTTCAAATTGGCATGGGTGTCAGAATATCAAGCTGTAGGAATATCGAGATGTCTGTGTATGGGGTTGGTTCGAGTTAAAGCGGCGTGTACCTCATTTATTACCTCAGCTTGTAATTCCGACATCTCTGTATTCCAACATATCAAAGTTCTCAACGTTGTTACAGTGTTTTCTACGAGGGGCATTTCAATCCTAAAAATCTTGTGCATTCTTTACTCAAACTCCTTTTGTTTTAAAATATATATGAACTGAAACTGTTCTGAAGAAATCTCATCTACAAATTTTCGAAAGAGTTAAATGCCCCTCATTTTTCCAAAGTTTTCTATATGCCATGAAGATCTTTTATGGATTGAGCAGGGAACTTTTGCAGGCAGTGTTCTGAAACTGTTCTGAAAAACCTCATCTACAAATTTTCGAAAGAGTTAAATGCCCCTCATTTTTCCAAAGTTTTCTATATGCCATGAAGATCTTTTATGGATTGAGCAGGGAATGTTTGCAGGCAGTAGGTTGGTAGAGGCAGGACAGTGTATTTCCATTTGCGAACTCAAGAAACTTGGAAAAGCGTCATGTTCTCATATTTTAGAGAACCAACTTCATTGCTTGTTAAGTGTCTGTTGATAGGGTCGTTTTGTTTCGACAGCCTTCAATGATCAAGAAAATAGATGAAATCTTGTGAAGACAGAAAGTTTAGTCGCCTCGAAGAAATCTCAAACTGAATGATTGTTAGAGTTATGTCTATTCAACATAGCTTGATCTCTATTTAACATCCTGTCGACATACAAATATTATCTATATACTCACGCAATAGTTGCATTGACCATTATTTCAGTGACTCAAAATCTTCTTACAACGAGTGTTCCTTGAATCTTTGACAGAGCCTTGCACCACAAACTTTGCATCTAACAAGACTCATGTCAAAGTAGCATGAAACTTTTGTGTGCTGTGCGCCTTTTTTCAAATTCAAACCCAACGATTTTTTTTACAACAAACACATCTGTCTAATTTTTCCCGGAGGATTTCTTTCAGTTGTTCGTGATCGACAGGTTCATTTTCTTCATCGTTTCAAGAAATTGCATAAAGCAATAACTTGGTAAATTCTCAATGAACCTCTTGTGACTCTCATCCATGCTTTCCCATGCTTTTCCATGCAACTAAGAACTCTGGAAAAGATGTACAACCAGGTCTTCCATGCTTTCCCATGCTTTCCCATGCTTTACAAATTATCATAACTTATGACATCTATGCTTTCCATGCTTTTCCATGCAACAAAGAACCCTCGAAGGAATGCATAACCATGTCCTCCGTGCTTTCCCATGCTTTCCCATGCTTTCCTACCCCTAAAAATTTTTTAACTTATAATATCCTGTTGTTTGTCGTTGTTGTAATTTTATTTTGATTCGATCATATATACAAATAGCTAACAATATATACATTATATAAATATATTCACGTTAACTAATCAAAATCGAATATACAAAGCAAAGAAATAAAATTTATATTTTCTAAATTTACAAAATGGTTGGTAAACAAGTACAGGCACTACATTTACAGTTGGGACCGTCCCATTTTTTTATCAAAACCTTGAAACTTTTCAGATTTTCTGCTGATTTTAGTTCAGTAGGTAGGCCATTCCAAATCTGTGGCCCAATGCACTTAAGACTTTGGACCCAAAAGTAGTTTGATTAGGCCTAAAATGGGCCAAATTATTTGCATTTCTTAAAGAATAATTTGAAGAGCGTAATTCAAAAATGCTCTGCATAAATGATGGATTCAAATGATTCCGTGTTTTGAATATTTCTATGCAAAGCAGTCTTTGGCGAGCAACATGCATCGTGCATTTACTCGATCTCAAGAGCAAATCATCATAAGAGCTTGTATGATCATTATAGAGAAACCTTAGGGCGCGTTCTTGTAATTTTTCTATCTTCTGCAAAGATTTGGAAGATGAGAAATACCAAACCAAGGGACAATAATCAAAATTTGAATATACGAAACTCTGAACTAAGATCTTTTTCTCCTGAAACCCTATAAACGTCTTTAATGTTTTGAGTACATTTAATTGTGTTGCAGCTTTTTTGCAAAGATTCGAAATATGTGGGTCAAAATCAAGTCTATAATCCAAAGTGACTCCTAAAAGTTTCACAGTCTCTTCAGATTTGATTATTTTACCGTTAATGTTAATTTGTTCTCCACTGGTATTTGTTTGATTTTTTCTGAGCAGTAAAGCATGGAATTTTTCAGGGTTGGCAATCATTTCATTTTGTTCTAGCCAGGTTAGAGCAACTCCGGTTTCCTTTTCCAAAATATTGACAAGATCGGGCATGCTTTTAGAGAAATAGGCGAGAGTGTTGTCATCCGCATAATTATAGAGAGTTGCCTGTTTTATGAAAAGGAATAAATCGTTTATATAAAAATTAAACAGGATTGGGCCTAGCACAGATCCTTGGGGCACACCAGATATGACCTCCAGAAAAGAACTGTATGTATTATTTATCCGAACACTTTGTTTTCGTCGCTTGAGATACGAATAGGAAAGGACAAGTGCATCTTCATCGAATCCATATGCATGTAGTTTAGCAATAAGCAAGTCATGTGGAATGCAATCAAACGCTTTGGAGAGATCCATCAAGACTGCTCCTACGAGGTAGTCATTGTCAAGGTTAGACCTCCAGTCTTCTATCAGCCGTATTAAGACATGCTGAGTGCTATATGCTCGTCTATAGGCCGCTATGAAAACAGAAAGTGTGTTATCTAAATGTTGATTCAGTTGTTGCTTCAGGGCTTTTTCGTATATCTTAGAAAAGGTATTTAGAACACTAACTGGACGGAAATTCCTTTCCACTATGCGATTTGGTTCCCCCTTATCTAAAGGACAGACCGCTGCCTTTTTCGCATCGTCTGGGAATCTAGAATTTCGAATGCTACGGTTTATTGCCATAGTTAATGCGGATGAGAGTTCATTAGAAGCTAGAGATACTAGCTTCGGCGGTATCTGATCCTCACCAGTAGATTTTTTACTATCCAGGGATTTTAATAGTTCTTTAACTTGTTGATTGCCTATTTCATGAAACGAAAAGGTGCTCAATACTTGTTCTGGATTTTGAATGATAGCGAGGACGCTAGGGTGATTTTTATATTTTTCTAGAATTAATCGAACAATTTGGCGGTCATCAGAAATTCCAGTATCATTAGCAAGGTTAACGGGCTTCTTACCGCTGGATTTCTCTACTATGTTTATATAGTGATCGTTGAAGATCTCTGTAAGCTCCTGGTCATTCGTTATGACCGCGTCGTTTTTCACTCGAGAAATATCACTACTTATAAGTCCCCCTTTATTTGAAAGAAAAGGTTTTACGAGATCCCAAAATTCTTTATTAGAAAGTGTACCATTTTTTGTCGCTTCTTCAAAATGGTTTCTCATAGCTTTCTACCTTAGAGAAATACATTTGTTACGCTGCTTTTTGAATTTACTTCTATTTTCTTGGGTAGGGTTCTTATTTAGTCTTTTTGTGAGCCTTGATCTGGTGTAAACTGCCTTTTGTAATTGTTGATTCATGAAAGGGGCGGTATTCCCTCTTTGAACCTTCGTTTTCAAAGGAGCATGTTTGTCGAAAAGTTTTCGGAAAGCAGATGAAAGATTCCTATAAGACAGATCTGCATCATTCGAATCTGCTTTAAAGTCAGTATTCTTCACATCTTGCAAGAAATTTTCCGAGTCAAAATTTTTGTAGCTGCGGTACTTAATAATCATTGGTTTTAGGCGAGGTATGTGTATTTTCATTACAGTTAAGACCAGGCCATGAAAGTCACTCAGACCAGTTTCAAAAACAGACGTATTTTGAAAACATCTGGGTCTATTCGTGAGCATGACGTCAATTGACGAACAATGATTCTTCGTGAAACAGGTTTTATCCTTTACCAAATTTGATAGTCCAAAAACGTCACAGAACGAAGTCAACTTTGTATATCCTGGATGGTGAATATCATGAGTATCAACGTTTATATCGCCCATAATCATAACGTCATCATATTTATCCAATGCTGAATTTAAAGAAGAAGATAGTTCTCTGAAGAAGACTTCCATGTTGGCAGCATCTTGGGGTCGGTAGATGCTAAAAATAGCCCATCTCTTTTTGCAAACCATTAATTCTGAGCAAATGAGTTCGATAGTGGGACACTCAAAAGTAGAAAGTCTATTGCAGACAACTCCTTTCCTAATAAATTGCATCAGGCCCCCACCAAATTCATTTCTATCACGACGAAATGGTCTTTGGTAATTATTCATGAGAAAAGTCTCAGTTTTGAAATCTGAATTTAGTTTTGTCTCTTCTACTAACAAAATATCAGGCAGGCATCTCTCCATCTCCATTCTGAGATCAGTTATTTTGTTTCGAAGACTATTTATATTTAAGAATCCAATTATAGGTTTATTTGGATTTTTTGTTCTCAGATTAAAAATGTCATTAATATCACTCGAAATATTTTATTGCATTGATCCGACTGAAGATACAGAAAAAGAAAGTTCCGCGCTCGTATTAGAAACATTCGAGGTAAGATTTGAGGGAGAGGAAGGTGAAAGGTCTTGGACAGATGACCGTCCCTCAGGCAGGGATGGCGAAATACTACCGAAGGTTGGGCCTATACCTATTAGATGTTCATCATTGTGGCTCTTTTCTGAGGAATCTGGTGAAATACCAAGGTCTGATGGGCATGTTAACGTATCGGACATTAAAATTTCTGAAAATAAAGTGTTGTCTTGACTGACGACAATTTTGTCACTCTCATTTTCATTTCTGTCAGACCCGCTTCTGGATCCTGAGGAATTTCCTGCTGATGAACCTTTGCTTGAAGTTAGATTGAAGGAATCAGACCCTGTTGAAATATTTACAGAGGGCGAGGGCGAGGGCGAGGGCTTACTTTCGAGGGTTTGTCCACTAGCATAGCTTTCTGTAAATGAATTTGACGAAATTTTAAGGCTAGAAGTTAGTTCATGCAGTCAGATAGCATTGATATAATTTACGAAATTTTGCCCTAAAACATTTGTACCTTCATTGTTGAGATGAATACCATCTTCGTACAGTAAATAACGCCAATCTTGGTCAAAGTTCTGGTGTCGAATGAAATGAATTTCGTTTCCTTTCAGTGATTTGGCTAGAATTTAATTTACCTTGAGTCTTTTCCCTTCCATGAGGTCAGAGTCACCACGTACTAAAATACTGGACACCGCAACATTTTGAACGGTTCTTTTTGCTTTCACAGCAATTTCAGTTATCTTTTTCGCGATTGTCTCCGGGTCATCTTTTCTTAAATCGTTTGTCCCGCAGTGTATTATCAATGCATCAGGTTCTCTTTCAAAGTTGGAACTATGTATGACTCCATGTCATCTATGGTTGCACCTGGGAAACTTTTCACAAAGGTGGACATATGTTTCACGTGTTGATTAAATTCATTCCTTCGAATTCCTTTTATTATAGAATCTCCAACCAAACTTACTACTGGTCTTTTTCTGTTTGGCCGCTGAAACGATCCCGCATTTAGTTGAGTGCGTGGCTTGTTTTTCCATGATTTTGATGCAGCTTGCGCAGGACGGACTTCGTTTTTTTCATTGCAATGCATTTTTACGGCCTCAGAATAAGAACTTCATTTCTTTCCGTGTTAGCTGTTCCCCAAGCCGTGGTTTCAGCGAATGGATTGTATTTGTTTGATTGATTGATTCTTGTCAACATTTTGTTTTCATGAAATTGGCTTGCCCTTGTTTTGACCTGATTTGACCTTTGTGCAGTTGATTTTGGCATTTCCCAGATTCCCTTGGGCTCTTCTTGAGAAAGTATTTCTTTGTTTGTATGCAGTACACGTGTATCCGCATGTGAGGAATTTCTGGGGACCATTGTCTCTGCACCTTCCAAGGAAATGAACCGATTGCATGTTTTTATGGGCATTTTCTCTTTGAAAGTTTGGCTTTTTTGTGGTTTTTGTTGATCAGTGTGATTGGCTTGAAGAACTGTCGCTGGTTGCTGTGGAGGTGCCTGCGCAGCTTTGTTTTGATTTGGTAACACCAAGTGGAATGATAACTCTTCACACTCTTTAGATACTCTTTTTAATTCTTTTCTTAGATTAAAATTTTCATCATGCAGGTACTCGTTTTCTCTCTCAAGTAACCTGACTTTTGACAAAAGCCTTTCATACTCTTTTTCTCTTTCGTTTTCCTTTTCAGCTTTTCTTCCTTTTTTCTGTCTGTAATATCAATCCTGTTCATTATCTGATTTACTTTACTTTCCAAAATTTCCAAGCTTTTTCTGGTTTCATTCTCCGCGGCATTCTTTCCTGGAGACATAGAAAATATCTCACTTTCACCGCTTTCGAATTCCTCATTCTTTTCATCATCGCTTTCGTCTGCCGTATCTATGTGCCTCGATGCCTCTTCGAGTATTCTGCTTCTACATTCAATCAGCTTTTCTTCATCGTCAGACATTTTGCTTTTCTTAGACTGTGTGAAATCAATTTCCTTGTTCTTATCTCTCAAAACTAGGTTCTCTTTACCCCTGTACAAACCTTTTGATACTTTGCCAGTTGCGATCATGTAATTCAATTGCAAGGCAACAGTGGTTTCACTTAGGCCGTGTGCTCGAAAGAGTGAACGACAGACAGAAGTCGTGTCTGCACGATGCATGCGTTCATGAATGGAGGCTATCTCATTCGAAATCATTTCTTCGATGTCTTCGGAACTCAAAATGATACCAGTTTCCGAAAAGAACACTACCTGCACCATGTTGAGGAGGAAATTCTTTTCCAGGATGCCTGGTCGCTACTTCCGCCATTCTTGTGAGCAGTTGAGGGGGAAAATCCATGCTTTCCATGCTTATCCATGCTGCAACAGTAGTCCATAGGATATCTACCCATGCTTACCATGCTTTTCCATGCTACCTTCATCGCCAAGTTAAACATCAAAGCATGGAAAACCATGGGAAGGTTGGAGATTCCATGGAATTTCCATGGACTCCTTGCTTTTCACTATGCTTTTTCTACCGAGGTATATTTACTGATCAATTCTAGGGTGTAGAATCCAAATTTGCTGTTATTTTTCATTTCTGAGACAATGTAAAAGATTTTGAGGTCTTTACTCCCAAATGGGGACATTGCTTAAGTAGTATACTAACGTTTGCACGCATTGACTAGAGTTGACAGTTTAAAAGGCGAATATTCGGTTGAAACTTCACGCATTAGGTTACTGCATTGTGACGAGAAACGTTTCCTAGTCTACGTTATAGCAATGCCTCTATTCTGGGTTTAAGGTTAAGGCGTATAATATTTAATTAAGACTGTGTACACTGCCTTAACATCTATAGAGAACATTGAAAGTAGCTTACATATGAGTTGATGTTTGTTCTAAATATCAGTGTCAGAATCATTGACTGCAGTATGAATCATCTATAGGAAAATAAGCAACATCGGTGTTGCTGCCTGAGGTTACAAAGAGCTCTGTGACATCTTCAGGGTATGGTTCTTCAATCCAGTCAATACTCAAATCTGGAAGCCAGCCATTATTCGTTGGGCTCTCATGATTCATCATTGGTCTATATGCATTTTGCGACGTGCAAGTGTAAGCAATGTAGTTTGAACGTCTACAACGAATACTTTGCAAGGCTGCTTTGACATGGCGGAAGAACAGACAAATCTGCTATTTTGTTGCTTTTCTCAATTTTTTTGCCAGAAAGTCTTTCTCCTTGCGTCATTTACCAAGTTAAGCCTTTTCTCTTCAAATATTGTGCACCCAAACTTTCAAGGCCACACAGCTGATCATCATCCAAGTGCACTTCTGTTCCCAATCTGCTAAACGGGTCTACAAATCTTTCGTTATCTTTGATGTGTTTCCAGCACAGTTGCTTGCCTTTTCGAGCATACTAGACACATAATCGTTACCTGAAAATGGATGAATTCCCAGCAGCGCCTTTCTTCGTTTGCCAGTCCGGTCAGATTTTCTCAGGTCGAAGAATTCTCGACATTTCAGAAGTATCTTCTTTGGATATGGTAATGGTGTGAAAGGATATCGTCTTTACGATAAGGCACAGAAGAGAGTCTTCTACAGCAGAGACGTTACCTTCAATGAGGTCGAGTCAACTGAAGACAATGAAATGGCAAAGAACATATATGATCAGTCATCTCTCATGGTGATTGAGTATGGACAAGATGCGGATGTCATAGACAAGGAAGAAGAAGAACCGCAGAGGAGACAAAGAGAAAGACACACACCAAATGGTATTGTGAATGGGTCTACATTGTCAATGGGGAAGATCCTGTCACTGCAAAAATGGCTTTATCAAGTCCAGATTCTGAGAAATTGAAGAATGCCATGGACAGTGAGTTAGATAGATTCACTGCACAGAGACGATGTGTGGGATTTGTGTGAACTACTTCAAGGGAGGAAAGTAGTCGGAATTAAATTGGTTTTCAAACTAAAATGTGATGTTGATGGTAATGTAGAAAGATACAAAGCAAGACTGGTTGCTCAGGGATACAATCAGAAGTATGGAATTGATTATGACGAAATGTTTTGTCCTGTAGTGAGATTCGAGTATGTCGACCATTAATTCAATACAATATGATGATGATAATACAATATACGCAAGAAGTGAGACCCTGGAAGAAGTGATAAATAGCTTGGAAAATGACCTGAGCTCTGTTTTACAGTGGTTTACCGAAAACGGAATGGTAGCAAACCCGGAAAAATTCCAGCTCATGTTTCTAGGAGTTAAGAGTGATCAGCAAATGTGTTTACGCATTGATGATCAAATCATCAATCAATGCGAACAAGTCAAACTATTGGGAGTAACTATTGATTTTAAACTGAATTTTGACAAACATATTCTTGAACTTTGCGGTAAAGTAAACAAATAAGTGAGTGCATTCTCAAGACTTCGGAACTATCTTGATGACACACAAGCAAAACTCTTGTGTAAGACGACGGTTTTGGCCAATTTCAACTATTTCCCTTTAATTTGGCTGTTCTCTTCTAAAGCTGCAAATAACGAGATAAACAGAGCACATAAACGTGCACTAAGGGTGCTCCATAAAGAATATGATTCATCGTTTGAGTTGTGTCTACAAAGAGAGGCAGATACAACAATACACATTAAGAATCTTAAAAAACTTATGTTAGAGGTACTTAAGACTGTGAATTCGCTGAATCCATCATACCTCTGGGATTTTTTCATCACCAAGCAAATTGAATACAATCTGAGGATTAAAAACTTGGTTAAATTGCCTCAAATAAAAACTCACGTCTTTGGAAGGCACCCTGTTACTTTCAGAGGCAGCATTCTTTGGAACACTTTAAGTGACGGTATGAAAACATGTGAAAATGTGGCAGCTTTCAAAAAGAAAATAAAAACATGTAAGGGGGCAAACTGCAGCTGCAAATTATGTTGTTAATAGGACGTTGTATTTTGTCGTACATTATGTAATTATTTTAATTTTCAGTTGGTTGGTTTGAATTAGTTGATGTATGTATATATGTATACTATTGACTAGTAGATATTACCAACATTAAATAATGATGAAATGAAAATGAAAAAAAATAATTGCATTAGCTGCAAAGAAAAGCTTCACCTTCATCAACTGGATATTGCTACAGCCTTCTTAAATGCTGAGCTGAAAGAGGAAATATACATGAAACAACCTGATGGATTTCCAGTTAAAGGTAAAGAGCATCTTGTTTGTAAGCTGAAAAAGAGTATTTACTGTCTGAAGCAGTCTCCTAGATGTTGGCATGAAGCTCTCGATAACACTTGAAGAGAATATGGGGTTCAAGCAGTCAAGTTATGATCGGTGCATCTATATGTAAAATTCAAGAGGAGAGATTATTATTGTTGCCGTTTATGTAGATGATATCATCATAGCTGAGAACACAGAGGAAATCGGTCAACAGTACATAAAGAAGATTGCAGAGAAGTTTGATGTGACAGATATGGGTACATTTCATCACTTTCTTGGTATGAAGATTACATATACTGCCTCTGGTGGCATTTGGATTGGACAGCCAACATATGTGAGAAATGTTTTGAAGAAGTTTGGTATGGCTGATTCTAAACCAATGGCAGCGCTTGTGGAAAGTGGAAAGAAGTTAGTGAAAGCAACAGATGATCATGAATTGGTTGAAACCAAGATGTACCAATCAGCAGTTGGCAGCTTGCTTTATTTGGCAACGAAAACTCGACCTGACATCGCATATGCTGCTGGAAATTTTGTGTGTTTCTTATCTAAACCATCAAACGGATCATAAATCAACATCAGGATATTGTATTCATGATGAATGGTTCTGTTATCAGTTGGAACAGCAAGAAACAAACGTGTCTGGCATTGCCAACAGCTGAAGCTGAATACAGTGCATTGGCAAAGGCAGCACAAGAATCAATTTGGCTACAACGATTACTTGGTCATATGGGTGAATGTCTAATAAATCCAATGACGATTTTCGAAATTAATGAATCAACGATTGCAATGACGAAAAATCCACAGTTTCATGGAAGAGCAATGCATGTCAATGCATGGAAGAGCAAGACAGTCGAACTGAAGTATCGCAGAAGAAGCGACATGATTGCTGATATGATGATGAAGGGATTGTGTGAAGCAAAACTCAAACTCAAACTCAAACTTTTCATTCACAGCAATATCCTAGTACAATGTTTCAAAATAAAGAACTACAAGCTAGATTTATAGAAAAAATATTATGTACTTGGGGTATATAGTTCACCAAAATTTACTGTCGGACATATGGAAAACAAACTCATCAGGAGCTATCTTGGCCATATGCCCGATTTAACATGTAAAAAGAGTACAATATTTTTGTAGAGTGAAAAGAAGGTTAAACTCTAACAATAAGAAGAAGAAAATGTTAAGAAGAAGAAAATGTTAGTAGATAAGTATCATTAGCAGTGTTTAATATCTATACCAAAAGTATAATAATGCAGTTCATGATAATAATTCCATGATTTTACAATGAAGTTCAAAAAGTAGATTAATTCGACTCTAGAAGGTAGTTTTCAGCTTTTTTGTGAAGGATGGCTTATTTGGCAACTTTTTTATTCGCAAAGGCAGAGAATTCCAGACCTTAACTCCTTCATGAATAATTGACTTTTATTTGTACTTCATGGAGACCAAGGGGAAAGAGAAATTGTCGTTGGGAAATTGTCATTGTCATTGCTAAATTGGCAAGCACGCCTGGAATCGTTGATATATCCAACTGGGAGTGAGGAGGAGTGTTGGAAATAGCGCACTCTTATCAGACATCTTCTAGGACATTCCAGACATTTCAAGTATATTGACGAGAAGTATTCCAGAACATTAAAGAAAGACATTTATTTATTCAATTTATTAAACAGAACGTTTCATGGAACAATCAAGGACTTTCCTTGACCTTGTTTACATCATTCTGAATGGAATCCTTCCAGTACATTAGAACTTTCCAGAATATTTTTGAAACCATATATAAACTCCATGCTGTAAATATTTTTAACCGATTTTAGTTGAAAAGCAATGGTAAAAAATCACAAGTATAATCTACTTTCTTGACATTACTCTGCTTACTCTGCCGATTTTCAACATATGACTCCATGAATTTTTAGTGGATTTGCAATATTCTGGTGTCAAAAATTAATTTAAAATCTTAGGAATGAGTTACTTAATCATTCAGCTTATCGGGCTTATAACATTCAACGAAACGAACGAGACGAAACGAACGAAACGAGCGAAACGAACGAAACGAACGAAACGAACGAAATGAACGAAACGAACATGGAAAGTAGGGCAAAAACTCACTTCTGCTACGGGCTTACAGGGTTTTTGCAACGAATGAATCTCTCCAAGATCAGTTGTAGGTAGGCCAATGGGAGGCATAAACACAATGCCATTCAGCCAAAAGCCATGTCCAATCAAGATGTTTACTACCACGCCAAGGAATGTCATTATGAAACAAATATTTGAAACCAATCCAACCCATCGTAGATAGTTCAATTTTCGTGAAACAATTAGAAACAAACAAGTTTGTAACTAAGATCGTGTGAACATTTGAACGTTTTCGGAAACTGATATTTAAGGAATAAAACGAAACGAATTCAATAACAAACGGATAATTCATCAAATTATAATCAAAGCCTCACATTTAAAGAGGGTTGTTTTACACAGTTTAGATATCCCCAAAGCAAATTTTGCATAAAGTCGAAGAAATATGTCTGTAAGCCCGTAGCAGAAGTGAGTTTTTGCCCTACTTTCCATGTTCTTTTCGTTCGTTTCGCTTGTTTCGTTTGTTTTGTTCGTTTCGTTTTGTTCGTTTAGTTTTGTTGAATATAATAAGCCAGTTTATCGTTATTTTTTAGCATTTAATCAAACGTTGAACAATTTTTGAGACACCTTGCATGAGAATCTTTTAGAAAGCTTTTTTCCACATCAATCAATCTATAAGAAATCACTGCATAACACAGAAAGCAGCTTTCCAAAATGCTCCAACTTTGGCAAAGATTCCTTGTGGATCTTGACTACCAATGTAGTTGAGCTATCGTCAAATTGGTGTAGTGTATGATTTGCTGTTGCCTGTCAAGGGTAAGTACAGCACTTTCCAGCTTGTGTGATATTATTTAGTGACAAGGATAATTTTGGAACATAAGGTTGTGTCCTGTTAGTTCAGTATCAACATGCTATGTTTGGAGCTACTGCTACTTTTGTTGCACTTATTACTGTTTTTCTTGATATCGATAAGCTCCCTTTTTTACTATTAGGAGGCTGCAAGTGACAAAGGGCCGCAAGCATCAGATCTCATTGGTCAATTTGGAGTTGGCTTTTATTCTGCATTCCTTGTTGCTGACAAAGTTGTTGTCACTTCTAAAAAGAATGGTGCCACCCAACATATCTGGGAGTCTGATGCATCCAGCTTCTCTGTAGTTGAAGATCCACGTGGAGACACCCTGAAAAGAGGAACTCAAATTACGTGAGTAGAACATTGGTCTACATCACAGCTATTTTGCTGCTCTTCAACAGTGTATTTTTATAATGACAAGGATTTGTTGAAGTAAGGTAGATTTAAAATCTGGCAAATTCATTAGGGCAGTTTCGCTGTGATGCGGATTTCACGTTTTGTGTAATTGGTGTGAAAAAATGAACTTTTAAGAATTCCACCGAATGTATTTTTTCCTTGTTTCCCACTCCGAAGCATATAAAAACGCAAACAATTTTCAAATCCAGCAACAGGAGCCCGAGAAAACATTATTTGAAGTTAGGCCTAAATTGGTTAGTGTAAGCTTCTTGCTAGACCAGACAAAGTCACAAAGTAGCATGCATTTTCAAATTACCATTTCATCGCTTGTATGTGTCCGATTTGAATGATCTTTTTTTTTGAACCTTGTAAAATCAGTTGGTCAACAATTGTGGCCTACGAATTTGGAAATTTTGTGAATTCATAATGGCAACCAGTTATTGAAAACCACATCGCCATAATTATCAAACCTGATTTCAACATTGAATACAAAAAGCTATGTTTCAGAAAACTTTGAAAACCTATTTTAAAATGGACTTCAGCCTATTGCTGACACTCTTGCCAAAGCGCTAAGTAGAGGCTCCACGTAAAATTTTTTTACGAAGTCAAGTGAAGACGGGTTTTTTGACAAATTTTGTTGGCAACTGTTGTTACAATGCATGCAAGGATGGATGCCTGACAAGACAACATTTTCCATCATTTCAAAAACAGGAATTAAGAAAGAAATACTGGTAATTCAGTGGATTTAATTTTCGCGTTTTCTGCGTTTTCCAAATGTCACCCACCTGCTGTTCATTCATTCATCAGAATAATGTGATGAGTGCCTATTTGATTTAATGAAGGATAGTTTTAAATCCAAACATTTGGGTATGATAGTAATGAGCAAACTTCATTTCATCCAAAGTCCGTCTCATATTCAATGTCACTTGAAAATGCCCGTGAATGTAGAAATATTGGACAGTTTTCAAGAGGAATTTCTCCATTTTCAGAAATCTCACCTAACATCTCATCTGAGATAGACTTTGATAATCAAGCAACAAAATCTGCTTACCTAAGCACTTTCTCTGGTATGTCATGACCACTGTAACATTGTCACACAGTGGTTCAAACCCGGTTCGGACAAGCACAAAGTCCTGATCTGAACCAAACTTTAATGAAATTACTTTTTAGGCAAAAAATTTTCTTTTTCATCCTAGCAATAATCATTCCTGAAATGCTTAGTATATGCACTATAGAAGTAGATTTGTGTACTCAACATATTGATTATTCAAATGAATGAATGAATGAATAAATGAATAAATGAATAAATGAATAAACAAAAACAAGTGAATGAGAAAAATGCGAAAATTATATTCATGGAATGACCAATATTTCCTTTTTGCTTCTTGTTCTTGAAATGATGGAAAATGTTGTCTCATCCAGCATCTATCCTTGTCTGCATTGCAATGAAAGTTGTCAACAAAATTTTTCAAAAAACCTGTCATTACTTGACTTCTTAAAAATATCGCAAAATTTTTTGACGCAGAGCCTCTACTTAGCGCTTTGGCAAGAGTGTCAGCAATAGGCTGAAGTCCATTTTAAGATAGGTTTTCAAAGTTTTGTGAAACGTGGAGTTTTGTATTCGGTGTTGAAATCAGGTTTGATGATTCAGGTGACGTGGTTTTCAATAGTTGGTTGCCACTATGAATTCACAAAATTTCCGCATTCTTAGGCCACAATCGTTGATCAACCGATTTAAATCATATTTTACCAGGTTCAAGCTACCAAACAAGAAAAGATCATTCAAGTCGGACATATACAAGCGATGAAATGGAAATTTGAAAATTCATGCTACTTTTTTACTTTGTCCGGCAGGTGAAAACGCAGGTCATGCAGGTCAACGCAGGTCAACAATGTGAAGTCCATTTTTTTTTCGAATGCTTGCAAAGCTGGAAGAACACTATCATCACGGGCTTTTGTAATGTTTCTTATTTTCCTAAAGCTCTGACTAAAGAGCAGTTTTTATAAGTTATGTAAAAAGCGACGATGAAGTTTGGGCAAAGAACTACTGTATGCGCGTAATTTTTTATAACAAATCGCTTAGAAGAAACTTATATTCTCAGATCGCCAAAAATTTAGATTCTCCACATGTTTATCTTTATTCTCGCTTGTTTCCTATATCACATTACTTGCAAATTACTCCGACATAGTTATGTTTAAGCGTTGGAAAGACTTTGAAATACCTTGTTTTGGTCGTTTTGCACAGATTTCAACTTTCAGCTGACAATTTGAAGAAACTATAATTCTTAGTTCCGTACAAAAATACGTGCATATTGTCAAACGCATCGTTTCACCTATTGTATATCACTTGAGTATCAACTTTGATTGTATACAATTTGCCTTACACTGTTCAAGAAGGTTAGTGTGTGAATGATCTTTTAAGAAACTTAGTACTCAGATACTGAAGGTAAAACTTTGGGACACTGAGGAGGAAGCAGCGTATTCTGGAGGAGAAACCCTTTGAAAATCAAGCATACAGAGTTAAGTGAGAAACGAAATAGAACTCCATGATTGCCTCAACTCAATGAAAGGCACCAATAAACAATACAGCTCTTGACGTCAATTGATTTCTTAATGGAGTTAATCCGTAGCAATTGAACATTGTAACATGCACCATCAGCACTTCTACCTTCTTCGCGTTTTGCGTGAACGGCTGTAAGCCTAATACCCGTAGGCCCATGGCCACTAGTTTTGACCCGCACGAATTAGCCTGCGTTTTGTTGACCTGCATGACCTGCGTTTTACACCAGCCGTGAGCTTGTCTGGTCTAGCAGGAAGCTTACACTATCCAATTTAGGCCTAACTTCAGAAAATGTTTTCTCGGGCTCCTGTTGCTGGATTTGAAAATTGCTCGACGTTACTAAAACACCGATCAAGCGGAACAAGCCAGTAACAAGCGGAACAAGCCAGGAACAGGCCAGTAACAAACGGAACAAGCCAGGAACAGGCCAGTAACTAGCAGAACAAGCCAGTAACACATTGAACAAAGCGTAGAATTAGCATGGGTACATGGCTGAACTCCACGAGATAACGTTAACATTGCCGCAAGGGCCGTTCATTCCAATGGAAATTTCCAAAAATTGTTGCGGTGTGAAATGAAGAAGGAACCGTATTTTCTTGTTAGAAGAAACTGGTTATGAGAAACAGATCGCCATATAAAGTTAAGAAACTCCAGCACTGGGAAAGATATAACGTAAGAAAGCCACTTGCAGATTTTTCTTGAAAAGAGAAGGGTTTTTGTCGAAGTTGAACGGGATATTTAGAAAATTAGGACCCTATGGGATGTCCGAAGAATTCCGGCGCATGTAAAATATTGGGGCGAGAATTGAGCAAGAATGAATTTCTGTGTTGTCCATAGAGTAGTGTTGTCAAAGAGGACACTACTTGTTTGTTGCTCTTGTATTTTATATTCTTTCGATAATCGAGGGAGAGGTTTGGAACTAAACTTCTACCCCAAAATATCGGTTTTAGTAAAAATACAATTTCCAGAGAATTCTTTTTTCCGACAAACTTCAAAAAGCGACCTAAGCCCCCTCAATCAACTTACAAGCAATTTCCTCCCACAGATAAATTTCCGCTTTTTGCAAGGGTAAAGGCTGAAAGGAGTGGTCGAATTTTCAAGTAGTTGCTTTGTAAAAGCGCTTAATGAATGCGGAAGGAAAACGATTGCACATACACACCACTCCAAGTGAGAAAATCATTCAAATTCCTTTCCTGGTGAATGGTAGGGCTAACGGTATTCGGCGAAATAACGAAATAGCGAAATAGCGAAATAACGACATAACGAAAAAATGGCCTGACGAAAATATTATGATTGTGAAACAGCGAAATATGACAAACATAGGCCAAACAGGAAAACTTTGCAGGATATTGCAAGACGTTGCAGTTTTTTCAGATCAGTCACCTCTGTCATTCAAAGTGCAATTATTTTGCATAAGAAACCCCTGAAACCCATTTCGGCCACCGTAGTTCTTTGCCCCTAATGTTGATAAAAAGTTTGCTCACCTCTTTAAAATGTTTTGAAGTGCTTGGACTAGAAAGATTTTTAAAACGGTAGTATAAAGTTTTTATGTCAGATACACGAATTTTTTTTAAGAAACTGCTTATAAGAAACTCAAATCTCTGATTGCCAAAGATTAAGAAACTCCGTTAGTGGGAAAATCCACTTTAAGAAACTATTTGTTTTGAGAAACGAAATTTTCTTTTCGTTTCTTTCCTATATCATAGTACTTGGAAGGTACTTGAGTAATGTCTAAACATTGGAAATGATTCAAAAAACATTGTTTCGAAATGTTCACGGGGGAGCAGGAAGTAAACATGAAGAGTTTTATGGAACATTTAAAAAACTCGTAAGAAACTCCCGAGTGCTCAAAATCCGATAATCTTAAGAACCTTTCACTACTGGGCCAAATTCTTAGTTTCTTGTAAAAATACTTGTAGGTTACCAAATAACACTTTAAGGAAGACACTTTCGTGGGTCGGAAAAAACTCTAAGCCGACTCTAAACGGAAAATTTGCGAGGAAAAAAAATTGATGAATTAGGGAGCTGTCATTATTGATAGCATGGAGGTGGGTGGAAGCATTTCGAAAATTTGCACAAAATAGTTTAGACACCTGCACTTCAGGGATAAAATATCTCAGAGCCCAGGGGCAAAAATCTAGCAGATGAGGAAAATGAGATCCTTCGTGAAAAGAATCAAATGCTCCCTTCAACGAAGTGATTTGCGCCATCGATATGAAAATAGTCCTCATTCATAATTTTCAAAGAATCTATGTCTTTATCTGTACCCTATCTAATAACCGCATCATGAAGCAAAACGAGCAAGCGAAAGTACCCTTGTGTTCCTAGACGAAATAAACAAGTTTTCTAATACCAAAGCTAATACTCACCAATATATTATTTTAGTAATCTTAGGGGTTTCTTTTGAAAAATACCTGAACTTTGAATAAGAGAGGTTGAGTAATCTCGAAGAACTGCAACGTCTACAACGTGAGCGTGTGGCCGAGTGGTTAAGGCATCTGACTCGTAAGCCAAAGGTCAGAACGTAATCAAAATGAACACAGTGTTGCCCACTCTAAGCAGTGTTGTCAGCGATTTGATGCCCAAAGACCTCTGAACGTGATGTGGGCCCTTATTTGTCCTACTTCACTGTTTCAGAATCATAATATTTTGGTTAGGCCACTTTTCGGTATTTCGTTATTTCGCTATTTCGTTACTTCGTCGAATACCGTTAGCCGAATGGTAGTGGGTACAGGTTGGCAGACGATTGTCTTTTCTAGCTTACTGTTCAGAGCTGCACTAACTTAACTTTGTTAACAGTTAATTTTCATTATAAGCGACGCTGTCAAGTTGCCAGATAACGTTTAAAATTATCTAGCCTAATTGTAGCCTGCGTGCAGACAATATCCAAGGAAAAAGTATACGTTTTTCCCGGGTATAGTCTGCACGCAGGCTAGCTCAGATGACAACTTCAATGGTCAAAATATTTCAGGTATGCCTACCTATTGTTACACTTTTGGCAGGGGCGAGACTGGGGAGGGGCTTTTCTATTTTATCACTCTATTTTATTTCGACAAAAATTATCAAAAAAGGGCATAAACTTAGTTGGGTATGCCTTTAGGTTGAAAAATTGCGTCAAAATCTCCGCCTCCACTTTTCCGATTTTTCAGAGCTGGCGCCGCCACTGCGTGATTCCTGCTTTCTTGGTACCTTTTTCTGGTTATATTATTACCATTTGCCCTTACTTGTTCATTTAACATCGCAACGTATTTCGAAATTTCCGTTGGAATGGACGGCCCTTTTCTTCTTATTGTTGCGGCAATGTTAACGTTTTCTCGTGGGGTTTAGCCATGTACCCATGCTAATTCCACGCTTTGTTCAATGCGTTTCTGGGTTGCTCCGCTTGTTACTGGCCCGTTCCTGGCTTGTTCCGCTTGTTACTGGCATGTCACTGGCCTGTTCCTGGCTTGTTCCGCTTGTTACTGACCTGTTCCTTGCTTGTTCCGCTTGTTACTGGCTCGTTCCGCTTGTTCTGTGTTTTTAGTAACGTCAGAAAATTGTGTGCGTTTTTATTAAGCTTTAGAGTATGGAGAACAAGGAAGAAAGACATTTGGTGGAGTTTTAAGAAGTTAATTTTCCCATTAATTACATGGCGTGGATCACAGTGAGTAGGCTGAATTCCAACCAGTTGCAGACTTGTGATATAATGTGGGCCTATCACCCTGGGATCATGCAGCTCTTGTTTGACGTTGGAGATTTGTGTTAGAATTCAGAAAAAACAACTCTATTCTTAATTCGCTTGTTGTGATAAACTTGATCATATGTAGCTCAAAGATTAGACCCGTAATGTATAGACAATAGCTCACCCTTGAAAGAAAAATGCTATATATTTTCCAAGGCAAGTCATTTCAAAGGTAACTTGGTGAAGACGTTCCTTCACTGTTGTGATGGATTCCTGTTTATGGCCAGCTGCATATGAGCTTTCCCTTTTCTTAGCCAGCGACTTCAACATGTAGTAGCCTAGTCAGTATAATTCTCGGAAATTTGCCCTTTTTAGAGCCACCTCCCCCCTCCCCCTTCTATCATATTTCTCTATGGCAAATGATGCAATGTTTTCTGTGAACTCGTTCCTCACTGTACCAAATGCTTTCTCCTTGAATTTAAAACATATCTGCACATCTGTAATGTAGCTGACTACCAATACCTCTCAGTTCTAACAATACCTATCTCTTTTTCTAATTAATACCTATCTCATTTTCCAGATAATTACAAACAATCTGAATTGAAACCATTCTTTAAAAAGGGCAGAAAGGATGAACCAAAAAATTATAGGCCAATCTCACTCTTGCCGCAGATTTCTTAGTTAACTGAAAAATTATCCTTGAGCATAGTCTATGTAGAATACCTAGATACAAACAAAACTCTTTATCCATACCAGTCTAGCTTTTGAAAAGTTAATACACACTAAATAGTCACAGAGTTGCTTATATTTTCTTTCATTAATTATAAACTAAACCCCACCGGTGAGATATTTACAATGAGAAGGAATATATAATGTTAGTTGTGGCATGTTCACAGATTCCCCTCTCTTCTTTTGACTAAACAATATAATGCTCCCGGTGGACAACTACGGGAATCAAAGTTACGTGCCAATGGCCAACAAAACTTGTAGAATATAATGAAGATAAAAATAAAGTTGTTCTTGTAACACTTGTCAATATTTGCCTGAGGATCAGTCTAATATGACTTCAAATGTCCGCTTTCCATCGCATGTAGAAGTTTTGCGTTCGAAGCTCCTCTTTTGGTCAAGCTGTCCGCAATCTGGAATTCTGCATTTATCCATTTCACATGTGCAACTTCACCTCTATCGATCATTTGTTTAATGCTTGCTATCTCAATCCGTAGGCGTTTTTCAGGCTTATTATATTCAACGAAACGAAACGAAACGAAACGAAACCGAGCGAAACCGAACGAAACCAAGACAATTTTACAATTAAATCTTTCAAGGTCGATTGAAATTGCAAATTCATTATTTCTCATCGTGCGAATGGATGTGAACAATTAATAATGATCACTTTAGTAGTAAAAAACAGCGATTTGGCTACGATGCATTCCCTTAGGAACGAAACGCCGCCGTTTCGTTCCCCACGGAACGAAACCAATTGTTTTCCAAGCACGGGACAAAAGATTACAGACTGTCAATCCTTGGAACTAAAACATAAGGCCATCAGCTGTTCAACACACCCAAGCTGTGAAACTACTTTTGTGTCAAACGTCTAGAGGTTCCTAACGCGCTAAACACGTTGGTTGAGAAAATTTGGTTGAATGGGTTAGGTGATCTCGAGAGAGACATTGATTCTTCTTAAATCCTTTACGTCCCATGTGTCTACACCAATTTCAATTGAAGTCCCCCCTAATGGGCCCTAAAGTGGATCCTTGGTGTTTTTTTAAATGGTATTGAGTTGTTTGCGCGCGTGTGAGAGAAACTGGTTAGAGTTCCGACTTGCAGCGATTTTTCGACATGAATCATTTTCGCGCAAAAGCTCCAGTGGATCCATCTCTTCCAAGTTTCGACACTGATTCCTTTCGTTCACAGGGGCAGTGGCGCCTCGTTATCTTCTATGTGAAATTCTAGGACAGGGTATCACTTTCAGGGGAAACTTCTGGAGCAGGTAAAATTTTTTTTGTGATGGGCACACCCCCGTATATAAAAAGTCAAGTACCCTCCCGGGATGTGAAATAGGGTGAAATGAAGTCTCTGAATCGTGAGTTTTTCGTCTACACTTTTCGCTATTAATGGAAAATGATTCATGTCGAAAAATCGCTGCAAATCGGAACTCTGTCTCTTAGAGCAAGAGTCAAATACACGCGCGCAAAGAACTTTCTACAATGTAATACACACATTTAGGGCCCTTTTAGGGGGATTTCAATTGAAACTGGTGTAGACACATGAGACGCAAAGGATTTAAGAAGAATCAATGTCTCTCTCGAGATATCCTATCCCATTCAACCAAAATTTATCAACCAACGTGTTTAGCGCGTTAGGAACCTCTAGACGTTTGACACAAAAGTAGTTTCACATCTTGGGCGTGTTGAACAGCTGATGGCCTTATTGTTTTAGTTCTAAGGATTGGCACTCTGTAATCTTTTGTCCCGTGATTTAAAAACAATTGGTTTCGTTCCGTGGGGAACGAAACGGCGGCGTTTCGTTATTAAGGGAATGCATCGTAGCCAAATCGCTGGTTTTTACTACTAAAGTGATCATTATTAATTGTTTACATCCATCCGCACGATGAGAAATAATGAATTTGCTATTTCAATCGACCTTGAAAGATTTAATTGTAAAATTGTCTTGGTTTCGTTCGGTTTTGCTCGGTTTCGTTTCGTTTCGTTTCGTTGAATATAATAAGCCGCTTTTCATCCACCGGTTTTGTTGAGTATATGTTTTCAAACAGAGATTTGTTGTCAATACAACAGCATATAGGAATTCTCTGCGCTCCTAATATCTCTGAAAGCACTGAGCCAATGTAAATAGCCATGTCCAACCCGTCAACAAGTGCCAAGGTCTCGGCAGCGATGGTACTTTTCACCACTCGTCTTACTTTTCTTGATGACCATGACAATGGGCAACAACTTCCATCTTCACCCACAAGGAAGACCACGTATCCTTCTGCACTGGACACGCCATCACTCAAATTGGCATATGATGCATCAGAATATAGTGCTATGTGTAAATCTTTTGGATCTCCAAGATTGGGATACCTAATCTTAGACAACTCTCCTTTAACCTTCTTTATAATCTTGTTGGCTTGGTTTAAATAAGCAACCTTTGCACCTTTCATTGATGCACTCAAATCTAAGACCTCATAGCTTATGCCTGGTCTAGACTGGCCAAAGATCCAGTTGAGTTGTCCAATAATCTCTCTTACAGTTGTCTTTTCACTCTCCTTTAGATCATCATGAATTCTCATCTTTCGAATGGGGGACACTGGTATCATCTGCGTGGCCAATGTGTATTCGTGTTGATGCAAAAGAATGCCATCCTCAGCATGCTCTACTTCCAATCCAATATACTTGAAAGAGTTGTCGGCTTCCTTTCCACAAAGAAATGCTGTGCGAACCTTTTCAATAACTTCATCACAAAAGCGCCTGGTTCCGGACCATATGAAGTCGTCTACATGCATGATGAATAGGCCTTAGAGTTTGTCATCAGCGCGGTAGTAAAATAATCCTGGATCTGTTGAGGACTGCAAGCAGCCGTGGGACAAAAGTTCCTTGCAAACACTGAAATACCAGTGCTTTGCTGCATCGTTTAAACCATAAACACACTTCTTCAACCTCCAAATCTTCTTTCTTGCTGTGGCTTCAGTGGGAGGCTTTAACAATGCTTCTTGTTGTATCTTCTCGCCTTGAAGAAACGCCATTTTTGTGCCTATTGTTTTTGCTTCCTAGCCCATTGTTGAGGTCATTGCCAAGAACACACGCAAGGATTCTCTGTTAGCTGTTGGAGAATCAGCTTTTTCTTCTGAATTCTCTTCAAACCCTCGTGCAACAAGCCTTTTGTCATATTCAGATGCACATATTCTGAAACAGAAGCTGATAAAACTCAAAACCGTAAAAGTGCATTTATCGAAAATTTAGAGGAAAGTTGACCTGATGTTTGGAAGAGGGGGCACGGGGTTGAATCCCAAACATGAGATTGACGTTTAGCGTACCAAAATCGCTTTGTGAATTTTCCCGCTTGGCTTTTGGTTTCTCATCGACTTTGCCTCCAAACATTTCGCTGTTTTAAGTGTAATTGTGGTGCTCAGGAATGCAATACCACGCTCTGTTTCTAAGGGGAGGCTTTTCCGTTTGAATGGTATTTTACACGGAAAATTTCATGTAGATATGTTCGAGGAACACATTTCAAAATGACCATAACCACCAGAAGTGCGACCATGGGGCTAAGCAAATACAGTTGAAAATGCCTATTTTAATTTTGAGGCTTTCTCTGCTCTTGGGGCAGATAACAAAAGTGTTCTCGGTAAGAACTTAGATCAACTCATAAATAATGCGAAGAAGTCATGATACTTTTTGTAGTACGCTAAAATGTAGTGCATCGTATCGATTTTAGAGTCAGTGGTTTTGCAGCGAGAAGCTGCGAGGAGATTTGTTTACATCTGTGTTCGTCATATGTGACGTCAAGACCTCTATTGTTCCCATTGTTTAATGAAGCAATATGATTGGTTGTTTCCAACATAAACAAAGTCGCTGATTGGCTCAGAACCAAATTCCCCCCTGTTGTAGGCAGCAGTATTCATTATCTCCACATTAAAATTTGCACACATATCCTTGTATTCTTCATTCGCGAATTCTCCTCCGTTGTCTGCTAAGAATTTCTTTGGTGCACCAAGTCCATTTCCCACCCAAAGAAGCATCACTTCATTCATGATAGTTTCAGGATTCTTGTCACGTATTATCGATGCTAGACCGAATCGCGTTGCCATATCTATAAGGTGGAGAATGCATGTGCCTTGCCGCCAGACCTTCAAATCCATTGCTACCACGTCATTGAATTCTGTTGCCATTGGTAGACTAACAACTGGTCTTGCAGGGGTTCTTTGAAACCTTTTACAATTGTCACATCTTTCAGTCACTTGTGCTACGTGCTCTAAAATTGCATCATCTTTTACACCAGCATCCTTCAATAATGATTTCAGCTGGGTGGCTGAGGGGTATCCAAACTGTTTGTACAACTTTTCCACAATCTTAATGCCTTCTTCACTCGGATTATCTTCACTACTAATCAGGACATCAAAGATAGGCCTAACAGGTATCTCTGGCTCATGAAGTGGCACACAGTAATGGCCAGATGATGTGCACTGGAGCTGAACATCTCTGCCAAAGATAGATGCTTGATCTTTTGTTAGGTCAAGCTTCACTTGAGCCTTTTTCATAGAAGCTTTACTCAGTAATAGCGGGATATCACTTTCCACTACATCTTTTGTTATCTTACAATACACACCAGCCAACACTCAAGGCAGCACCCATTTTCCTTTGGACTCTAACCGGGTTCCTCCTCCAAATTTGAAGACAGTCTGACTTTCAGAATGTTCAAGTGTAGCTCTATCTTTTGGGCTAAGGGATTGAAGATAATCTGTGAGCCATTGTTGACCAGTCACATTAGAACTACAAGCACTGTCTAGTATGGCTGAGAAAGAGCATTTGTTTGCAAGGACTTTCATTTCTGATGCTTGGTTGCCTGTGAACAGTACTGCATTCTCTTACTGTTCCCTTTTTCCTAAATTGTCATATGAATCTGGGCAATCTTTAACGAGATGGCGAATTGATTGGCAGCTTCTGCATTTCAAGGGGCTTCCATCTGCCCCGATGGGATTTGTTTTCTTTTCTCGCATACTATGGGTTCCATGGGAGGCTCTGCCTCGCTGTGTGGTGGCAAAAGTGTTAAATCCACTGGTCTGTTGTGGGGAGCGTCCATGCATACAATAGCGTTGCTGATTAGTACTTGGTCTTCGTTGATAGCCACCGCGAAAACTTTTGTAGCCCTGACCATGTGCTAAAATTGTGCTCTCTTCGTTGGGGTACAATCTTGATTCTTCATTTGCTATAAATGCAGGCTCTATCTTAATGCTCTTTCCTTTGTCTGTACCGATTGCCAAAGACTGCTTTCCAAAGAACTTCTTCAAAGAACTACACATTTGTGTAAAAAGAGTATCTTCTTTACACCGGTCAGCACCAGCTGTCTATCCTTCTGATCTAGGCCAGCTCCTTCTAACAGCTTGAATACTTGAACTGCCTGTGGAAGTGTCATCTTAAACTTTGCTGTTTTGTTATACAGCTTCTCGAATTCCATTATACATGTATCCATTGTCATAGTATATTTACACTTGAATCTCTCAAAATCACTGAAGGCCTCATATGCTTCAGACAATTGATCTTTCTTGAATAATTTGTCCATAAACTCCATTAATTTCTTCACACCATCATCACCTTTCAATTCATCTAGACTCAAATCACTAAACACTTTATCCCGTATGTTACTGCTATCTTTTCTGGTAAA
This sequence comes from Aurelia sp. 4 Dawson et al 2005, assembly GCA_964019985.1. Classification (NCBI taxonomy): domain Eukaryota; kingdom Metazoa; phylum Cnidaria; class Scyphozoa; order Semaeostomeae; family Ulmaridae; genus Aurelia; species Aurelia sp. 4 Dawson et al 2005. The sequence continues at coordinate 8,777,581 of OZ026508.1, forward strand.
GATAGAGCAACCGCTAAACCTCGCTTGTCCTTCTTTACGTCTGTTAACTCTGTCCATGCTTTCAATTCTTCTACCCATTTTCTGTGTGACTTGCTCTCTACATCAAATGCCGGTGGGATTTTGTAAGCTGACCCCATTTTCACTCTTACTTCTTTCAACATGCTATGAACTGTTCTTTTTTTCTTTTATCCACTCGAACTACCCTCTGCTACCATGAAAAGTTAATACACACTAAATAGTCACAGAGTTGGCTATATTTTCTTTCATTAATTATAAACTAAGCCCCCGGGGGGTAACATAACATGTTGAGGGTACGGGTATGTGCCGCCCATATGGGTGGGTTTTTGGGCCCAAAATTCTCTAAACAAGGGTCTCTTTTTCGGCAGATTTTCCTTAAACATGGGTGGGTTATCCAGAAGTTGGCGAAAAATAGTCAAAAATGGGTCGTTTTCCGCCAAAATTCATCATAAAAGTGGGTATAACAGTACGTTTCGGTAACTAGAAGATGGTACCTTTTTGAAAACAGGGCGGCAGACTCCCGTCCATCCCCAAGTCATATACCCCCCGCAGGTCTAAACCCCACCGGTGAGACATCTACAATGAGAAGGAATATATAATGTTAGTTGTGGAATGTTCACAGCTTTCACCATAACCACACAACAGGCAAATGCTTGTCACACCCAAGTGACAATCATACAAGGGTTTGAAAACGGGATGTTTACTTGCATGATTTTTATTTGATCTACAGAAAGCGTTTGACACATTCATGCGCTTTCTTTAATCGGTATATGGAGGTGCAACTCTATTTCAAAAAGCTATTGAGAGTGTGTAAAAAAATGGAATTTTAGGATTGTCAGGGATTTTTCGTGACTATAAGAGGATTTTCTATAAAAAGCATGTAACACTCTTGTGAATTATCTACTGTAACGTCTTTGCAAAGAAATTAAGTGTCAAAGGGTGCTCAAAAAGGAACTGAAGATCTGACTGCTTCATCATAATCACAGCGGGAACTTGTCAATTTCCCATTAGATTTAATCCTTGAAGGTGTAGAAAGCTTTTGTGACACGTTATTTGCATTTGCGGTGAAGGCCAAACTCTTCTGCAAGTAAAGTAAAAGCACTTCTAGAACAGACGAAAGAGAATTCAGAGGTACTTAAAATTCCATTCCAGATAGGCTAACTTCAAAACTTCACCATAATTACAGTACTTCTGTGTATGAATGTCAAAGAAAATGAGCAGAAATCAACTTGATACATTCAGCAAACTATTTTTGCTGGTGGTTTTGGTTGTAGCTAAGTCCAAGCCCTCTTTATTTTGAATTAACTCAATGTGAACAAAACAAGGCAAATTCTTCCGGTGCTCTTTTGGGGCGATGCCGCTCTACCAATTAATTACTTCATTTTACACAGCATGTTTTCTCATTTCACTATTCTCTGGAGCACCCAGTATGTCTGTTTGCTCCACACCAAAGAAACGTTGTATCTAAGTTGCACAGGCTGTTTGCTGTACCCAGTGAGATTCTCATCAGCCTTTAAACTACGTTTTTCCCTTCTATACTGATTTAGATTGCACTTGAAAGAAGAGGCAAAGGATTTCTTGGAAATGGAAACTCTAAAAGATTTGATCAAGAAGTACTCACAATTCATCAATTTCAACATCTTCTTGTGGACAAGTAAAACTGAAGAAGTCGAAGAACCAATTACTGATGAAGAAGCGGAAAAGAAGCCAGATGAAGATGAGGACAAGAAGGAAGAAGAAAAGAAAGGTGAGAAGAAAGAAGATGATGATGACGCAAAAGTAGAAGAGGATAAGGAAGATAAAGACAAGAAACCAAAAACTAAAAAGGTAAGCAAATTATCAAAACTTTCTGCATCAACAATCAAAACTGCTCCAGGCTGTGGTGCAGAGAACATTGGAAAGCAAACTGCTATTGATAACTGTCTTGTATTCCTAAACTAGTACAAAGTGTTGACTCGAAAATGGAACTTGCAGAATCACAAACAGCATTTAATGTCTTGTTTACTATTTACAATCTAATTTACAGGTCTTTGGTAGGTTAAAATGCAGGAAATGGTAAAGAAACAAAATGGAAAGAAACATACAGTGATAAGATACAGATAACAATACAGTGACACTTGAATCGAAGTCGAACCATTGTAACAATGATTTGCACCTGTAAAGCTTTTTAGATCTTGGCAAAAAGACCAATATTCAGGGTTGTTTATCATCATCAGTGTATTATGGAATCTAATTACAACGGGTTTCATTATTAGAACAAAACCAAGGAATCTAAAACAGAGTAAGATACTGGCTTCATTGTCTCTCAAAATTATTCAATATCAATTTATTTACTCCTTTTTGCATTTCATGCTGTTCCTTTTCATTTCTTCGTGTTTCATGCTGTTTTTGCATTGCTTTTCATTTCTTTTTCATTTTATTTCTTATGCACAAAAAGGAGTTTTAACTTATATACTGAAAATATCAAATGTTTTTCAACCACATTTTGGTATCATTTAAGCACAAACTTTATGATATTTCTTAAACAGAGCTAACTCTTTCATAGAACTGTTTTTGGTCCTTTTTATCACAAGTAAAGTTGATATCGGTCAACATTAACCACACAGCGAAATAGATACCTATGCCTATCTTCTTAAGTTGATGGTAAGCAGTACTTCACTGAACTAAATGTTCAGTAAATTGTATAAATCTTATGAGCATTTGCTTTATGGGCATCATTGAATGTTTTTATAGTAGAATTATGTAGCGAAAAAGTTGTTTTGGCTCTTACTAGATTTAATCTATAATCGGTTATACTGCAGATCTTGAAGGAAAAAAAATTCGAAACAATCGTAGTCCTAGTTATTTTTGACCAAACAATGTGTTACATGTTACAAGGTAATATATGTATTAATATTTATATATAAATTTTCAGCAGCTAGCAAAATATATATCTATATTTTTTTTAGATTTTTAGATATTTTTAGTTTTAGATTTTTAGCCTGAAGAGTCTCCATGAACAGACGAAACTAGTCACCACAGAATCGAGAGTTGTTTTTGTTAATGCCTTCTTTAAGTTCGATATATATTTTACTTGCATATCGTACTTCTTTCATTTTGACATATATATATATATTCAGGTCGAGAAGACAATCTGGGACTGGGAATTGATTAATACAAACAAACCAATTTGGTTGAGAAAAGCCAAAGAAGTTCCAGATAAAGAGTACAACGAGTTTTACAAATCAATTGCCAAGGTAAGTGATTTCATTAGAGTTGATACAGATGTCTTAAATTCATGTTTTGTGTGGAAAGTTTTTGAAGTGATCAATAAGTAAAACAGATGGTTTGAAACATAACATAACATGGGAAACCTTTTTCCAATCAAAGAACAACGATAAGGCATTAATGAGAACATTTTCATCAGTATATTTTCTGAAACTAGTTGACTTTCTTGCGAAGTGGGTTTGAAGCGTGACTTTTATTTTCCATCTCCAGACCAGGCATACAGCAAATTCATAAAAACCACAGTGGGAACTCACAGTCACTCTATTCTCCTTCAGTCAGTGAGTCTTTATCTGTTTGTAACAAAATCAACAAAGGGTCAAAGATTATAACTGTTGTCTAGTTCACTTTGGTCCTTTGTAGCTATACACAACAATAGTCAGCAACAACTTCATGGAGGTTTAGAACAATTCTTTCAGTAAAAAGTAGCTGAAAAAGTTTGTCCCAAGCTCTGCTTTGTTCACTTTACATCAACCTCAATCTTTTTTGTTATACAGGACAGTGAAGATCCTCTTGCCAAGATTCATTTTGTTGCTGAAGGTGAAGTAACATTCAGGTCTATCCTTTTTGTTCCTAAAACTGCCCCAGCAGGCGCTTTCCAGGACTATGGGAACCGTAAAGAAAGCATCAAGCTGTATGTGCGTCGTGTATTCATCACTGATGACTTCCAAGATATGATGCCTAAATACCTCGCATTCATAAAAGGAGTTGTAGATTCAGATGATTTGCCACTGAATGTCTCTCGTGAAACTCTTCAACAACATAAACTCCTTAAGGTTATCAGAAAGAAACTGGTAAGGAAAGCTTTGGACATGATCAAGAAGATCCCTGATGCAAGCTACATTGATACTTTCTGGAAGGAATTTAGCACAAAGTGAGTTTTATCGTCCTCCGTCAGTAAATCAGTTTTTCTGCAGTACAGTAAGTTCACTTTAGGAACAAGTTTTCTTTAAAATCACACTGTTCAATTCCATCATGTTTTGCTCCAGGGACGTAGGGAGCATCTCAAACTTCGGGGGCATTATACTTTGAGGGCACTTTTCCTCAAGAAAAAGAGGCCATTTTCTGAAAAGAAAAGTGGCACTTTGTTGATCGCAAAGTCTTGGGGACATCTGCCCCCAGTGCCTCCCCCTGGTTCCTATTTATATGTTTTGCTCAGACTACTGCTCAAGACTACTGGTATTACTAGTAAGCTACCAGTAATGTTACAGAAAGATTACATTTCATAGTTTCTTTATCAGTGATGGTGAATCATTGTTGAATGATTTGTAATCATAAAACCAACAGGAATAATCATAACTAAGAAGACAGTTTTATTCAAAAATGCAGTATGTGCTCTTGCAGAAGAGATATTTTCTTTGCCAACACCATTCACAAAGTGATGTTCCAGAGTGATTTTACCATTACTGTTGATTGATTCGTAATTGATTTGCTTGTTTGATAATCTGACAAATCAATCTGTTATTACAGAACAAAATATCACAGGAACTATCAAAAAAGTATGTAAATTCCATGTTGCTACGATATTCTGAGTGATTTGAGGTTCCAAAGAAGGGATAGGGATTAATAATTCACTCGCATGGTGTATCATGTGAACTTGCTGTTTTTACCAATCAAGGGGTGGAAAATATTTTTCTCTTTCTTGGACCGCAGTTGGAAGTGAAAAATTTTCTGTACATCAAAAGCGAAGTAATAGCAACTGCTGGTTGAAAACTGACCACTTGAATTCTAGGCAGGAACAGTTTGGTTTAGAGATGAAATTTTCAACATTAATAGCATGCAGTTAATGAAATGGCTCAAGAGGAATCAATTTATAGTATGCAAGTGTATATTATAGATAGCATGCAAGTTTATCATACAATCAAACTATGATTTAAGAGTTGCAAAAATCGTTGTGTCATTATCCTACAATTTCTGAAATTTCTCCTTACTCAATACCGCTAAAAGCTGTTTTTTTATTTGCTATCTGGACCCAACGATACATCAGCTATGCTATTTAGGAGGAGAAATAAAACTTGAAACTAAAGTAAAATGAACTGTTCAGAAGTTTCACTTTTTAGTTTTGCTTTTAAGACTTTTTATTCCTGAAAATGTTCTGGCCTTCAAACATTTCAAACGACTTTTTAGCAGTTTTTAAGCAGTTTTAGATCCTAAGTGGGAAATTTACGTCCTGAGTGTGGGAAGGACCCTTTCAGAAAGTTAATTGGAATAAGCCTTTATTTAGGAATAGGTTCTTCAAGGATGAGACAAGCTTTTTTCAGCAACCTCAATCTTCCAGACTGAGGTCTACCAACTAAAGAGGACCCTGTTTTGTCATTTTCAGCCAGTTCAGCAGCCTACGTGTAGACCCATTACGCCAAAAGAAGAAAGGGTCTACGATACAAAGGGCAAAGGCTTGCTACGGCCGCTCAATCAATTATTCAAATCCTCTTTTCGAATTATTTGTGAAGCGCGTCTAAAGAAAGGATGCATAAATTAAGTTTCTAGAAATCCAGAAACCTCGTCACAAGCTTTTGCTCTTTGTTTCATAGACCCTTTTTACTTTTGGAATATTGGGTCTACGCGCAGGCCACCAATTCAGTGGTTAGGGAATAAACTCGCTGCAACAATGTATAAGATCCTATGTGCGTAATGCACAGTACAGTTCAGTGCAGGTCTTTCACCAACATGACAAAAAATTCCAAGATTTAAGAATTTTCAAAAATTCTTCACATTTTGATTGAAATTTTAGAGAGAGAAAGATATGAAAGATTGCCTAATATTGTTCTGGAACAAGAATCTTTAAAAAATTAATAATTTTCTCAAGAATTCTTAAGAATTCTCTGGCAAGAAAACAGCTTCTTGCTGTAGTAGCTGTACTCTACCCATTGCTGCACATCTTTGTATCTCTCATTAATTATTGCTGATTCATTCTGTTTATACTTTCTCTTTTGCTTTTGTTATTCTTGCTTTCAAGGTTTTTAGTTTATCGTATACGTTCTGACATCCTGGAACCAATCCAATGGTCCCGTTGTCCAACACTTTTCCATCCCAGCAATCAATTTATCGCTTGGAGCTTGGAGAATCCATCCAAGCAAGTTCAAATTTTTCAAATCCAGTTCAGCATATCGCCTGTAATGGCCTGACTTCCAATGTGAAACAGATCCTAGTGTGTATCCCTATTTAGTCGTGTTTCATCGTTTAGCTGTACCTTCTTATAAATGTCTTTTTCTTTTGGGGCGCCGTTGCGGACAAACATACAATTAAAAAACATCTGTAATTGTGAAAGAAGTTTGTTTGATTATCACTTTTTGTAGACATATATTCTTATTTGGGTGACACATGACGTTATCTAGTTGACACAAGGCAATGATTTGGTTGTCATAATATGTTATTCTTGTGATTCCATCCACTACTTTTTATTGACACAGCGTGTTACTTGTTATCGAGTTGATTTGTTACTTTTAATCAACACAACTTGCTACTTTTAATCAACACAACTCGTTACTTTTTATCGAAACAACTAGTTACTTTTTCTCAACACTACAAGTTACTTTTAATCAACAATCTGTGTTATTTTTTTCGACACAATTTGTTGTACATTGTGACGATCCAACTTGTTGAATTGGACCCAACCGCATTCTCATGAATGATTGACCACGGCACTTGTTATTTCTTTGAAACACACATGTAATAAAAAATCGCACAACATGTAATAAAAAATCGCACACCATCATGGAACGTGGAACTGGATAAGGGAAGCCTAGGAATTTACATGAAATGGAAATTTCAGACCAACCAAGATTAGGACTGGTGCTGGGATGATATTTGTTAAATTGTTATCATCTCCCTCGTTCCTGGGAAGGTTTTCTTGCTACTTATATTCATACATACATAAATAATTGATTTTATAATGCGCCCCTACATTGTGCAATACTCTTGTAGCACAAACAATTTATAGGTACAAGTAATAAAAGTAAAGAATTGCATCAAATCAAAATAGCTTAGGATTGCAATAAAGTTTCTAAAAATTACAGTCTTTACTATGAAAGAGATACTTAGAAATTAAATGCTTGTTTGAAAAAATGAGTTTTTAATGAGTTTTTAGTTATGTCCTCAGATTGTCTGATGCGGAGAGGCAAAGAGTTCCATGTGTGAGGTGCAGCATACTCAAATACTCTCTTGCCAAAAGTCTACTTTCATTGATTTTTAATGCAATGACTCTAATATTGATTCTAGAATAAATTCTTACCCTGGAAGTACTCTCTAACTTCAAAATGGGGCTGTCCGAGTCTGTCCGAGCCATTATCTTTTTGCTTCACCCCAACTATTGAGCCTAGAGTTTTGGAGACCCCGACTATTGCTATTTATTTCTGGGCCCCAATGCTGAACGCATTCATTGAATGGGCCACTGTAATGAATAACACTAAACTGCACAAATCTTCCTCTCATCAGATTTTTGGACCTAAAACACTCAATTTTTTCCATGTTGATATACACAGACCCCAAAAATATTGATTTTAAAGCAAGATTTCAGACCCCAAACATTGGCATTGATATTGATTGGCATTGGTATTGATAATCAGTATCCCCAGGGGGAGGATTCTGATAACTTTTCTAATGGAGAGCTTTTTTGTACATTCTTTCCCTTGTTTAATTGTTTTCCATATTCCACATTGAGAGATTGTATGATTGATACTAAATCGATAAGATCGTTTGTTACTTGCGTAGTGTTAGTGTGAAATGCTTCTTGGGTCCTGTCTGAGACAGTTAACGCCTTCGCGCTTTGCATTGAAGGTTTCTCGTATAGAAAGAAACTGTCATTTTGTAACTTGATCCCTCTAAGTTCATTTCAATGATTGCAGGCTTTAACAGAACAAAAACCGCTATTAACACCTTCCAGACCCATTGGTCCGTGCTTTAACTTTTCTGAAATATGATACATTTTGGCTGCTTTAAAGGTGATCTGAAGCGAAAATTTTTATTGATGCAAATAGATAGCACTTTTGAATAATAAGGAATGTCGTTTATCATTTTGTGATACCTTGTGTCATTTTCAAATTATACACTATTTTGTATGGTTGGCTGATGACGTCATTTTGTTTGCAAAAACTAATGAAAATGTACGAGGCTGGCTATGTTTCCTGAAGGAAATTGACTCCAAGAACATTTCTTAAATTGGTATGCGTTTCTAAACATCTTATCAGTCCATGAAACAATTTATATTACATTTATTCAGCTCAACTTAAATGTCTCCGACAACTGTAACCTTTCAAAGCTTGGATACAGCTATATTCCAGTACATCATCCTAGCAATTTGCAAACAAAATGACGTCATCAACTGAAACTTGATATCAGTGGATAACTTGAAAACGAAAAGAGATATCAAAGAAATTTAAACATGAGTCCGTATCATTCGACGGTGCCATTAATTTGAATCAATAAAAATTTTCGCTTCAGATCACCTTTAATGAATGTGTTGCTATTCATAATCAAAGGCTTGCAGAGATCCAATGCAGAATAGAGTATAGTAATATCCGGACCAGTGGCATAGGATTTGGAGGAGGCACTTAACGTAATTAAGAAGGAACGCGACTTTAAACGAAAAAAATTCAAAAACAAGACACCTTGGTATAAGTAACTCAACAACACCAAAATCAATGACGACAACAACAACGACATCAGTTATTTGAAGATATGTTACAAGGATGCATGATATGACTGAGCCGTCCTTTTCTGAATCTTAGAATTATTTCCCAATCCAACGATGCAGCCTTCTAAGTTAGTGGATATGAAGGAAAAACTTCCAAAATTCATCTCGGCGTTTGCACTTAAAAAACCTTACTAAATTCATGTTCCATGCATCATTTCTTTCGACAATAGTTTTCTAACATGGACCTGTAAATCACAAAAATTCAACAGGCTGCCAAGGCATAGTGGTCAAGGTAAAGTTAAATCTATGATGAGATCAAGTCAACAGCACTTCAATCTACCTTCACACTGCTCCGTTTTCGTTTCTATCCATTTCTGTTGATTAAAACGCCGCCTGGTCACATTGCTCCGTTTTCAAGTAGATACGCTATTAAACGATGGGCGTTCACACTGCTCCAGCAAAATGGTGTTGTAAATCCCCTTTTCAAAGCAAAGCCTTTTGCTGATATCTGCCAAAAAGGCGCCAATCACGACTGTGAATACAATTGTACTAATCAACATATTGATTATTAACAAAGGAATGTGAAGCGTTTTCAAATGTTTCCGTTTTGGCGTTCACACTGAAAACGGATCGTTTTCAAGATTTAATGCGTTTTCATTATTAGCATCTTCCCATGGAAACGGAGCATTGTAAACGGAGCTTTAAATTGAAATGATGTTGGTTGCTCCGCCCAAAGTCCATCCACAACCCAAAATGCTTTCTCTGCATCATCACAGGCTTCCTTTCCAGGAGATAATTGTTCGCTTTGTCCCTACAGCAACAAACTGATGATTGTATCCCCATGTATATAAGTAGCAAGCAAACCTTCTTAGGAACGAGGGAGATGATAACAATTTAACAAATATCATCCCAGCACCAGTCCTAATCTTGGTTAGTCTGAAATTTCCATGTCATGTAAATTCCAAGGCTTCCCCTATCCCGTTCCACGTTCAGTGATGGTGTGCGATTTTTATTACATGTTGTGCGATTTTTTATTACATGTGTGTTTCACAGAAATAACAAGTGCCGTTGTCAATCATTCAGGAGAATGCGGTTGGGTCAAATTCAACAAGTCGGATCGTCACAATGTACAACAAATTGTGTCGATAAAAAATAACACAGCGTGTTGATTAAAAGTAACTTGTAAGTGTTCAGAAAAAGTAACTAGTTGTGTCGATAAAAAGTAACTAGTTGTGTTGGTAAAAAGTAGCAAGTTGTGTCGATAAAAAGTAGCAAATTGTGTCGATAAAAAGTAGCAAGTTGTGTCGATAAAAAGTAACTAGTTTTGTCGATAATAAGTAACAAATCAACTCGATAACAAGTAACACGCTGTGTCGATAAAAAGTAGTGGATGGAATCACAAGAATAACACATTATGTCAACCAAATCATTGCCTTGTGTCAACTAGATAACGTCATGTATCAACCAAATAAGAATATGTGTCTACAAAAAGTGATAATCAAACAAATTTCTTTCACAATTACAGATGTTTTTTAATTGTATTTTTGTCCGCAACGGCGCGCCATATTTTCTTTTTGTTTCCATTTTCGTTTGTTTTGTATTTGTCAGTAATCTAGTTTAGTGTTTTATGTAGTGACCCTTGGGATTGTCATGGGTTCTTGCTTCTCGGGTCATCATCCTTTGTTATGTAGCCCAGTAGTTTGTAAGTATAGTTTTTAGTACCTCATTTTCATGTAACTTTGAATAGAAAATAGAAAAAAGATCAATTTATCGCAATTCTTTCTGTCTGATCTTCCAGCATCAAACTTGGAGTCATTGAGGATCATTCCAACAGAACTCGTCTTGCCAAGTTACTCCGCTTTTTCTCTTCAAACTCGCCCGATAAACATACAAGCCTTGCTGATTATGTTGGAAGAATGAAAGAAAAGCAAGAAACAATTTATTTCATGGCTGGAACATCACGGAGTGAACTGGAAAACTCGCCATTCGTTGAGAGGCTTTTGAAGAAAGGCTATGAAGTGCTCTATCTCACTGAGCCTATTGATGAATATTGTATCCAAGTAAGTTACTGCATTTATGAATAGATATAATCTTAGAAGAAATGTATTGATTGACGTAATAACAATAAGAAAACTAACGCAAGAAGATTGTTTACCAAAATTCATTTCTCTCTGTCCTGTTGACATACCCCCTTAGTGGGCTGGTTCCAGGCTATTTTCTCTCGTGTAGGAAGTGAATGTTTGCAAAAGCGCAGTCCACCTTGTAAATTAATTACTGTTGTGCTATGACTTATACAGAAATCAATTACCTCAATGCTACTCAAATTCCTGATTCACAGTGCTCTTACTTCTGTGATGCCATGTAATCCTTGAGAAACTTGAAGGGACATCTTTTTAATAAAACCATGTAAATGAAAACGATTCAAAGATCGTTAGAATTTCCCATTGCCTGTTAATTGTGCATCTTTTATGTTTTGCATAAACTAGTAAATAGAAAGGTACGGTTTTAATTGTTGATGGTTTTTGTTTAGATGTTGGATAAAGATGAATCGAACCCAACCCGTTGTAACTATTTGAAGGCTTGGTATTGCAAATGTTTATTGAGTACCGGTTACTACTACCCACAGGTGTTACAAATAAAATAGCAGCTTGAAAAGCTTTTATCTTGTTAATTTGTTACTCTGTGTCTTTTTTGCTTTTCAGAGTCTCCCAGAATTTGAAGGAAAGAAATTCCAGAATGTTGCAAAAGAAGGACTAAAGATTGGTGATGATGATGACAAGATTAAAAAGAAGAAGGAAGCACTTGAGAAGGAATTTGAGCCACTACTAAAATGGTTGAAAGAGGAACCTCTGAAGGAGCAGATCGAGAAAGCAACGCTATCCGATCGTCTCACTCAGTCACCGTGTGCTCTTGTTGCAAGTTCATATGGCTGGTCTGGTAATATGGAAAGAATCATGCGATCACAAGCATATGCCAAGAGCAAAGATCCATCAAGCGAGTAAGTCTGTCTGCTTTGACAGATCATTTTCGTCACGTTGATAGCAAAGGAGCAATGTTTTAAGAAGAAAACGAGAATATTCAGCTTTGTAACAGGAAAAAATGATTTCTGGGCCCAGTTGTTCAAAACTCTGATTCGTCAGAGTTAAATGCTTAATCCGCGATTAAAACTTAAACTCCGATTGCAGAGCGTTGCTCCAAGCCCGATTAAGGCTAATCGGAGGTAGATCAGTGGATTAGATTTAGTACAGCTCGGTAAGTGTATTAACTTCAAATCCTGGCATTAAGTCAGAACAAAATGGCGGACTTATTGTTCCAAAATCTTCCAATTTGTAAAATACGTTTTGACACGAATGGTGTGGCCATAGTTTTGAAGCCTTTACAAAACTTTAGACATCGCGTGTCTGTACCGCTTTGTAAGAATCACTTACAAGAATCTCAACTCTCAGATCGCCAAAAATAAGAAACTCCTGTAAAATTTTGAGAAAAATTTGTGAAAAAATTTGTTAAGACACTACTTTTTTTGGTAAAGGAAATCCTCAGCATACTTCTATTTTATTTTTACTTGTTTCCTGTCTCATTTTTCAAAGAAGGTACGTAAGGAATATGTCATCATTGGAAAGGCTTCAAAACTTTTATTTTGAGATTTTCACGAGTCCACCATGAAGACCGGTGTAGAATTTCTGACAAACTCAATTCAATAAGAACTTCCAGCACTCAAATGCTGGCCCAAATTCTTTATTTTCTATACAGTAAAAAACTAAGCAACAGCCAGCCAAGATGTTGGGGCTGAGGGACACCAGAAGCATCGTAAGGACTCTGACCCAATTCTAAGTTCTCCATAAAATGCTAAATAACTATGTGTACTCGGAGTTTCTTACTAGTCTTATCTAGGCTCCATAACAATCTTCATGTTCATTACTTGTACCCGCATGGAGATTTCAAAACAAAGTTGTTTTGTCTTTACAATGGTTAGACATTACACATACTTCCTGTGATAAGAAGCTGCTTACAAGAAATCATAGCAACTGAAGACTCGTATTGTTAAAAACATTAAGAAGCTCCAGTGCCTACTGGAATGAAATTATTACGAAACCATATATTTTGGTGAAAGAAATCCTTGTCATGTTCTTATTTTATTGTCCTTGTTTCCCGTATGAACTCCGAAGGTTAGAAGGTACTTGAGTTGTGTCTAAACATTGCAATGGCTTCTAAAATGTTTTTTCGAAAAGTTGAAAAGGGCAGTAGGAGGCTGGATCATTCAGATAACAAACTCTTGCGAAAAGTGTTGGCAATGGGCCTAAATTCGTGTGCCTCACGACGCCGAAAATTTTGGAATCTTATGCATGTTCTTTGGTAGTTTTAGAGTGTAATGCATTTACTTTGAAAGGATTTTAGGATCTAATCACCCAATAGAAGTGGTGAGTATTTTTATTTTATGGTAAATGATCTTTAAATTTTGTGCGTATGAACGCTAAAATACGGACATGTTTGTTCTGTTCTCTACTTGATCTGCTGCAGGATTTGATTCAACCCCACAAAGGAGGGAAGGACTGTTCTTGAGCATGTCAGACATGTCGATTTCCTTACCGAAGTTAGTGAACTCTCTTTTTGCAGCCGAAGTTAGATTTTTCCATTTATCCCGGATTTCTGAGGTCGTCCTTTTGCCACTTCAACTGCATTGACAGCTGCTGTTATTTCGGCCCAAATTTCATTTTTCTTGGTGTTTGTCACACTGTCTGTGACTTTGGACTTTAAGATATGGACATTTTTCGTCGACTTGTTCTGTCAGCACGGCGAGTTCTGACGATGTAACAATTGCTTTCGTTGCTCTTCGTTCCTTCGCAGCTTCGTTGTTTTGGTTTGCCGTCATTTTTTAAATCATCAATAAATATTTACCGGGGATTAGGGAAGCTTCATTGGAGATTAGCTAATCACAACTGCAATATGCCTTTCGACAACGTTTCCTAATACGCCGATTAGCAAATCGGGGAATAAGTTAGTAAACCTACCGGGTGTCGCAAAAAAAGTAAACCTACCGGGCAACCCTTACGATAAGACTATAGCGTGAATCGATCTGAAATGATTTTCAAAACATACCTCGATAGCTAACTTGAACATAGATACCTCGTTTGTTGATATCGGGGCGTTGAGAGTGAAGATATTAATCTTCAAAGGACAAATTTGCCTCCACCTCCAAACTAGAGCTTTGACGCTTTAGCCTAAGCAAATTCTTTAAGCACAGTGAATGAAATCAACAAGATTTGAAGACAGCACAACAGATGTATCTTACAAAATACAGTCTATGTGTTACCTATCGTCAATGGAGCTCTGAAATCAGCTTCATTCATCTCAATATCGACGATTTATTTTACGCATACTATTCATCGGTGAAAGTACTCCCACGAGGATCAACACAGTTTTGACATCGTCGAATCATTCCTTGAAAAGAATTTGTTATCAGATCTCTCGAGATCAGGTTGATCATGATGCATCTTCGAAACTACTTTTCCAGATGGGTCATCAACAAGAGAGGAGACTTCTTTTGGCCCCCAAAAGATCTCCAGACCTTCCTGTCTTGGCTCCCGAGAGATCCGATAGCGAATTCTTTTCAAGGAATGATTCGACGGTTCCAAGAGTGTTTTTTTTTATTCATTGGAAATATTGCAACAAATCTTACATTCTACTTTACAGTTCTAATTACTATACAATACTACAGGGACGATACCATGGGGGCGAAAGACAATGACTACCCCATGACCAATATTAAAAGACACGCAATGATAACCTAAATACAACGAACACTACGGACAATTGATATCTAATGGATACTTTACTATACTATACGAGATTCGGTCCCACAGCAGATGTAAGGTCAGGGTTGCTATAAGTTTAAGTGCGCAACTCATTACGTTGTAATGAGCACGATGAATTGTGATTTAAAGTAATTTTAAATACCTGTCATCTGATGTGAGACAGAATCTACAAAGCGAATGAACACTTACGTTAGCGGACGTGGTGGTTGCTTTGTGCATAGTTGAAGTTTGAAGGATCTTAGTCAGTCAAAGCGACCAGCTTCGCGAATGAAACGTAAGGTCAATCCAAGAGTGTGTTGATGCTCAAGGGAGTACTTTCACCGATGAATGGTATGTATAAAACAAACTGTCGATATTGACATGAATGTAGCTGATTTCGGAGCCCCCTTGATGATAAGTCTCGCATAAACTGTATTTTGCAAAGCACATCTGTTGTGCCGTCTTCAAATCTTGTTGATTTTATTCACTGTACTTCAAGAATTTGCTTAGGCCAAAACGTCAAAGCTCTGGTTTGGAGCTGGAGGCAAATTTGTCCTTTGAAGATTGATATCTCCACTCTCAACGCACCAATATCAACAAACCAGGTATCTATGTTCAAGTTAGGTATCAAGGTATGTTTTGAAAATCATTTCGGATCGATTCATGCGATATCCCAGTCGCCAGTGTCAACCAAATCTGTTTAATTTTTTTGGGACACTCGGTAGATTTCACTCTAATCCTGTGTTAACTTGATCGGAGTTTTGAGCAACCGGGCCCTGGCTTCGAGAATAGATCTCACATCTTTGACTGCGTGCACCTCATTTAGATAGACAGAGAGGGGAAAAGTTATCCTTGAAATGCCCAACAACACTGAAACTTGTGCTTGGCTGTAACTTTGTACTTGTGCTGGCTTTTGCTTGGTGTAGTTTGAAGCCTATTCTTGCAGCAATCCCATCTTCTTGTCTCTTCAAAACTGTAGTTTTTGTCTTGCTCATTGCTGCTCAAATCATTAGATATAATTCATTCATTTGACCCTATAGACCTTCTAGCTATTCCACGATAGATTCTGGCTCATGTAGGTGGTATTAGAGCCATTTGCATTTGGTAAAATTTAGATCCCGAAATGTAACAGATTCATGCAAATTTAGAATAATTGCTCAGTCCAAACTCTTGAAGACATGGGCAAAAGATTTGTGTGAAACGAATTGACCATGGTGAACACAGCTTTTTCATAATTTGTGCATATACTTCAGTGTCTCTCCCTTGTGATGTTATACAGCACGGCCATGGTATGCAACTGTTTGCGTGCACCGCTGAACGTTACTTCTAGGTATGAATTCCTTAGCACTAATCTTTGGGCCCAAATCGCGTAACAAGGTTTTAAAGGTCAGTGGTCATTAATTTGATCGTATGTCCAAGTTCATAGGATTTTGTCTTTCTTCTTTAGTTTCTACGCATCCCAGAAAAAGACCTTGGAACTGAACCCCGGTCATCCATTGGTAAAGGAGCTCCTAAAACGTGTAACAGCTGATGCTAAAGATGAAACTGCCAAAGATTTAGCAAATGTACTCTTCGAAACTGCAACTCTAAGATCTGGTTATATTATCAAGGTAATGACATTTTCATACAGTCTGAATGTTGATTCTTTTTTCTTCCCTAACAAATAGACCTTAAAATACAGAAAACTAAACAACTCAATCCTATCTACCGTTGAGATGGAGGCGAAAAACATCATGTTATCAAGTCACCTCTAAACTCAACAGTTCAAATCAACTGCCAAACTACAAGGAAATTATAAATTACACTACTTAAAGAACGGTACTTAGGCCCCGTTCACACGGAAACGCAATCGTTCCGTTCCATATCGTTCCGTTCCGAAAGTGGAACGCTCAGGGGTTGCGTTCATACGGGAACGCTTCAAATAGCATCGTTCCGTTCTAAAAAGTGGAACAATAAAAAAGTGATACGAAAAGTGGAATGATACGCAATCGTTCCGTTCCGTTCCCAATGTGAACAGGCAGAACTTGTCCGAAAAACAGAACGATTGGATTTTTGCCCAAAGCGCATGCGTGTGTGTTGTTATTGCGTGAAGAAAGAAATAGAATAACAAACAAAATGGAGGATTTTCACAACATCGTTGTTCTTGTTGCTTAACTTGCTTCACTTACAGCATTGCTCAAGCTCAACATGGCGATTATTTCTTTGACCATACTTATCGACGTAGAAGAAACTTTCTAGTAACTACGATGGAAAGGAAAAAAGGCGTGGTGTTTCCAGAAGTCAAGCACTTCTTGCTACAAAAAGTAGGAGAGGCCAGCGAAGCATGTGGGAAAGACCTGGCCGAAGCAAGATCTGGTGGAACAACTTTTTAAATGGGATAGTTGTCGCAAATGAGTGGCGAGAAAACCTGAGAATGACAAGGGACACATTTATGACACTAACTGAAGAGGTGAGGCCTCCATGAGAAGGCACTCACACCAATGAGAGAGCCTATTTCTGTGGAGACATAGTTGGCAATAACACTCTACTATTTAGCCGATGAAGGCCGTTTCCGGAAAGTAGCAAATTCCTTTGGTGTTTGAAAGTCCACCGTATCTATGATCGTAAGAGAAGTGTGTCAAGTTATAACAAAGTATCTTGGCCCAACATATATAAGGCTACCTCAAACAGTGGAAGAAGTTGAATACGTTTCCAGCTCATTTTTAAAGGTACATGATTTCCCACAGTGTATTGGTGCTATCGATGGCACACGCATACCAATAAAACAGCCAAATGAGAATGGCTCTGATTTCATCAACAGATAAGATTTTCATTCCTTAAATGTGCAAGCAGTGTGTGAGTTCTCTACCAAGGTTATTGATGTTGTTGTTCAATGGCCAGGAAGTGTCCATGATGCAAGGATATTTTCAAATTCAATGGTATTGAAGAAGTTAAAGAATGGTACAATCCCAAAGAATCCTAAAGTCATCACAGATTTGGAGGATCCAGTTCCAATGTTTACTTTGTGACCCCGCTTACCCTGTGCTGCCTTTCCTGATGAAAGAGTTTTGAAGTGGTGATATGACAAGAGAGGAGCAATTCTTTGGATGGAAATTATCATCAGCAAGGATCGTTATTGAATGCTCCTTTTGGCAGGCTCAAGGCCAGATGGGGATGCTTGAGACGTCCAGTTGATATAAATACAAAGGACCTTCCTAATGTCATTTATGCATGCTTTGTGCTGCATAATTTTTGTGAAATGTATAAGGAACCAATTGCAAGAGAAACAGAAACTGCTGCCAAGCAACATGACCACAGCGTACAACCTAGTTGTGAACCAAATGGGAACACAGCTTTGTCCAGTGATGCCTGTGCAAAGAGAATAAGACAGATATTCAAGTCATATTTTGAGTGAAAACTCTACCGCAGTGTGATTTAGTTATAATGTTACTGGTGTTTAAATCTGATGCCAGAATCAAGTAACCTACACATTTCTATTCAACAAAGGAAACAGTTTTAGTGTAGTTTGGGGTTTCTTTACAGATGTTCGAAATGGTCTTGGATATTATGTTGACAAATTTTCATTTTCATATCTCCTCCATTTTGCATGACTCAAACAATGACATTACTTCTGTGAAGCTTTTGTCTCGGAATTAATTTTTACAAGAAATGATTTTGATGGATAAATGAGGTGACAAATATTTTCTTGTCATTGGTTTTTAAATTGAGATCCTGGTTCATGCTAAGGAAAAAGTCCTACTTTTGATGTCAGGCTCATTGGCCATAGGATGTCTTGATGCTAATAAACTATCATTAAATATTGATAAGACAAACTATATCACCTTCCATTCTTCATCTGTAAATCTTCCTCCTTGTTCTGATATCAAATAGGGAAGAAACATGTTAAAAGGGTTAAATTTGTTAAGTTCTTAGGTCTCCTCATGGATGAACATTTAAGCTGAAAATTCCATCTCAGTGAACTCTCAGAAAAATTAGCCAGAACATATGGAATGTTTTTCAAAATTAGGAACTTACTCCCATTAGATGTCTTAATTTGTCTGTACAATGCTTTGCTTCTGCCCTTCTTACAATATGGTCTTATTGTTTGGGGTCAAACATATTCATCTTACATTGATCCTATTTTCCAATTACAAAAAAAGCTGTCAGAGCTATCTCCGTTCAGCCCCGCATGTCTCCCTCTCTACCAATCCTTAACGACCTTAAGCTTCTGAAACTTTCTGAGATTTTTGAACTCCGACTCTTAACTTTTGCTTTTGATTTGATTCTGTCAATAAAACTTCAACTAGTTGCTTTCATGACTTCTTTTTTATTCTGCTCATCTGTTCATCAGTATTCCACAAGACATGCCAGTCAAGGTGATTTATATATGTCTCGAAAAAACAGCCTTCAGTATTGTCTAAAGTCGATTCGATATCTTGGTGCTAAATTTTGGAACACATTGCCCGCTGAACTCCGTATTGCGCCATCAAAAGCATCGTTCAAAACGAAACTGAAAATCTATTTATTGAATAACGTTGACCGATGAATCTAAGTTTTTTTTCTGCTACTGATGATGCAAATGATTAATATAAATTCAATTAAATTTACTTGGTAATATTCATAGGAAAGGGGGGCTCACTCCTCGATTAGTTTACCTATTGAGACAGATCCTCCTCTAAGTAATTCCCTGCATACAATTTATTTAGTTCCTTTTGTATTTGCATATTGTATTAATTTTCGGTATCATTGTATTAATTTTCTGTAACATCTTTACAGTGTAGCAATTTGTTTGTATTGTTAGAGCAACTGTAAATTGTATGTAGAGAATTTGAATTATATATGAAACTGAAACTGTCTTTGCCACCATACTGTAGGCCATCATTTCCATACTTTTGGACCCTACCCGCTCCCCAGCCACTGTACCCCTTGCGTCCGCAACAAAAGGAAGGGAACCATAGAAGGATTGCATTGCTATTTAAATCAGCATGCTAATGAAAGTTGTTTATTTAATGATAGTTTAACACATTTAAATGTAACTGAAAAGAACTATTGTGTTTCTTCAATAACATGATGTTGGTTTAAGTTTTCTGAATAGTTTGTATTAAAATTGTTGAAATTGTTCCTCATAAATGTCTTCACTCTCTGGGGATGTAGCCATTCTTTTTTGCAATGTAGCAAAGCCACTTGGTGTTGAAGCACTTGAATTATATCCTGGGTAAGGCTGCTGCATGTGAGGTGAACCCTGAAATTGTATGTTGTAGAGTGCTGACCATTGTTGTTGATGGCGATTTGTTTGTGGTGCTGTATGGAATTGCTGAGGGTTTCCATTGTTGTTGTTAGTCTTTGCATATGATTGCTGTATTCCTTGCCCATCTGTTCAACATGGGCGAACATTTTATTGCTTGCAGTATTCTCTTCTCTTACAAGATCAAGCAACTGCGTACCTATGTCTCCCCTACCTCTCTTTCTTGCTAGCCCCTTGTCCTTTTGCTCTTTCAACATGTTATTTATCAGTTCTCTTCTGTTGTTGGTCTTTTCCTTTTCTTCATTGGCTTTATCTTTTGAAACTCTCATTGTATTTAGGATGTTATTTTCAGTATCAGATTCTTGTTCATCATCAATATTCAAAGAACCATTTAATAAAGAGTTTGCTGTCACATTTTCTTCAAGCAAATTTGATATGTCCTTTAAAGCACTTGGACTACTTGCTTCCAGTCTGGGAGCATCAACATCAATGGCAGAGGAGTCAATGCCATCTTCGAGGCTATTTATTGATGGACATCCACCTCATATCTCATTGCAAATATCGTAGAATGTCATTACTACTCTGCCACCACCACTCATTCTCTTTGCATCAACAGCCTTCTTGTAAGCTGCTTGTATCTTTTCAAGTTTTGCAGGCACTCTTTTCTTCGTCATTTCCTCCCTCGTGTGGGGATATTCTTCTGAAGAAGCTACAGGATAATCCTCACTCATCTTTGCAGCTATTTGGTCAAATCTGCTTCGTATTTTCATCCAGTCCAAGTTCTTTTGGGATTGGATTTTTTTTTCTTCAATTTATTTAACGTTGGCTAACAATATACAAGGTGCTAATTTAGGCCAACTACAATTATGAAATAAAAGAGAAATTAACTGTACCCTAAACTTTGTACTAAATCAAATGTTCTGGTAGTCTGTAATGGATGGACTGGTAGTCTTTCACCACCTCGAGAAGCAGCTGTATTTCGTCATCAGTCCATTTAAAAGACTCCACATCACTCTGCAACGTCTGTCTTTCCTTCCTTTTAGATTTGGCTTTAGTTTTACCGTCCATTTGGCAGTTCGAGTCCATCTTCTTGGATTTACTGTACTCTGGTCAGCTCAGAAATAACTTCTCAAAATCTATCCCCATTATGGACATGCGCATTGCAAATCCTTTTTTCATTTTGCGCGCAAATGGCAGAACGGAACGATTGCGTCCCGTCTGAACACAGACAAAGAGCGATACGCGATCGTTCCATTCCCGTTTGAACAGTCTACTTTTTCGTCCCAGAAAGTGGAACGAAGACAGAACGGAACGACTGCATTCCCGTGTGAACGGGGCCTGAAACGAAACTATAATATACATACAAGATAAAGATTCATATATACATCATTGTAGTTCAGGGCCATGTTTTAAGGGCTACTCCGCTCCCCACCCCTAACAAGCGCAGAAAACCGGCCCTGAATACCCCTAAGCAACCGTAAGCCGCTACCGGGATCCCATCAACCCTCCGAAACACAGGAATGTCGATTCCTTTAGTACTCGGGTCTCATATGAGGCCTGATTTAAATCCAGTTTGTCACCTAACTCTAATTATCTAACCGATCAAAAAGGATGTGGAAAAAACTTAATGTTATTGTCATGAAAATTAGAATGTCTCAAGATATTTGTTTCTTTCTCATTAGCTAATCAGTGAAGGGCAAGCTATTTCCTTGAGCGTATATCTCTGAAGAGACATAGCTACGCTTATCTCGTGAAACAGGAAATACCGTGGTAAAGTTATTGAAAAGCGATGCTTCACCACGAGATACTTCGAACGCCATCCAAAACGCTGCACGACACTATGCCAGGTTACTTCTTTTGCAGGACTTATCATACTTAAAGTCGCATTTATGGATTTTCCGCCATTTTCTGGGATAATTAAATTTCAGTTCCAGGAGCAAGCTCCTACTTGAAGGATTTCACTACAGTTATCACCCGCATGTACCTGTGATTCTGTAAATCTAGGCGGGCTTCTATATTGGGTTTAGTGTCACCACTTATGTTTGTAAGCTCTTAATCCATCCGATCCTTTTATGCAGATGTATTTACTGTAATCCTAGTAGATAATATGTTTGAAAGGAATGAAAAAAACTTCTTTGTGTCAATTTTTTCTTTCCTCCAATAGAATTCACTAGACTTTGCTCAACGGATTGAAAGAATGTTACGATTAAGTGTTGGTGTTGCTGCAGATGCCCCTGTGGAGGTTGAAGAGGAACCTGCTGAGGAGGAGAAAACGGAGGAAGAAGTATCAACCGATGATGAGGAGGAATCAAGTGATGCAGGAGCGGAAAAAGATGAACAGGAAGCCGGTGGGGAAGAGAAGTCTGAGGAGAAAAAGGATGAATCCGTCAAGCCTGAAGATTCATCGGAAGATGTTGTTGAGGGCGAGACAAAAGAAACCCCAGCCGAAGCCAAAGATGAATTATAGTCAAATATTTCAAAAACAATTTGACATCGAATTATGAAAAGATGTTATTTGAGATCTGTGAAGCTATCAAATGTCACTCACACGTGCTAGCTATGTGTTATATTAAGAACTGTT
Source organism: Aurelia sp. 4 Dawson et al 2005 (assembly GCA_964019985.1). Lineage (NCBI taxonomy): Eukaryota > Metazoa > Cnidaria > Scyphozoa > Semaeostomeae > Ulmaridae > Aurelia > Aurelia sp. 4 Dawson et al 2005. Next base: position 8,800,092 of record OZ026508.1, read on the forward strand.
ACGTTTTATACTGGCTTTTCCCCAAGTCTCGTCTCTCCGTACGCTTCTTCTTCTAGACTTACTACACAGATATTCCCCTCAGTGGATTGAATTGTGTTCCGCAGAAAGTGGCGGATGACGGATGTTAAAGAAGTCCGCAAAAAAGTAATTAACAAGCTTTGCAAGAACAATTTGGTACATCACAGAATCACTCCTGAGAGAACTGTATTATCATGAATTCAATTTAGTTTGTATTAAGTCATTGGCGAGCGTAATTGAGCAAACAGAAAACTTGTATAGTACACCTGCTTCCGTCCGTTCATATTTGTTCGTGTTTGTTTATGTTTCTGCGGTTCTATCAAATTAGAGTTTGTAGTTATCTCTGTGAAGCCAATTCCAATTGTTATGAAGAGGAGTCGGGTCGAGTGCACGTAAATAATTTACTTCTAAAGACTGTTAGTAGGTGGAAATATTAGATCATTTTGTGACGTAACGAAATAAGAATGAAGCGTACTTGTTGTTTCCGATGCAATTTTACCGGACATTATTCAGAATTCTTTCTTCTTGCCTTCCTTCACCGGTGAATTTGCTGAGATACTTCGAGGAGAGTTTTAAAATAGCCTTAACGTAAAGAAACATGGAGTCATAGTAGCAAAGCAATTATTTCATTCATTTCATTTCATTTTAAGTTTTTTACCCACGGTTACCCCGTCAGTCAAGAAGGACTGCTTTCCAGGGGGCCGTGAATAAAACCTTGTAAATTAAGTTATATTAAATAAAATCCTATTCTAGTTTCAATAATAAATTAATCATAAATAAGAAACAAAAAATAATCTTAAAGTGTTTTTAAATGCTTTGAAAGAGGATGCCTGCTTGACTTCCGAATCTAAATGGTTCCCAGACTACAGCACCACGATATGAAAAAGCTCGCTGACCAATGCACGTTTTCATTGGTGGAATTTGGAGATCAGCTTCGGTGTTACGCAAATATTTCCTACTGCATTCCGAGTTTTTTGTAAAAATTTCTGACAGGTAGTCTGGAGCCAGGTCATTTATTGATTTGTAAACCATGCAAGCTGTCTCCATTTTTGTCATATCCGCTACGAGGGGCCACTTTAGAATTCTTGTCAAGGCACTAGCGGCAGAATCATAACTACTGTTCATCACGCTTGTAAGATTTTGCAGGACCTTCAACGTAGTCCTCCCACATGCCCCCCAGAAAGAACAGCAGTAGCGAAGTTACCGTTCAACGATACCACGATACTGTTTACAGAGAGTGTGGTACCACGATACTGTTTACAGAGAGTGTCCTGTGACAGTAACTTGATGGCATTTGGCTCATTTAAGGAATCAAATTGCGCGAGAGACCTTAGACTGTACAAAATCGGTATGCTCGTCCCAAGCTAGATAAGTATCAATCTGCACACCTAAATATTCGACGTTATCCACCATTTCGACTTCGGAGCCATCAATAGAAAAGGAGGGAGGTTCCACTAGCTTTTTCGAAATCCTCTTTAGGCACGAGCGAGATCCAATAACCACTGCCTGTGTCTTCAGGACATTCAATAGCAGTTTATTGCCTTGGAGCCACTTCCATAAAGAACCAAGTTCTTTGTTAAGCGTCACATTCTGATCGTTGACACTTCGTACAGCAAAGGAGATACTGGTATCACCAGCATACATGGTCACCTGACAGCTCTCCAGACAAAACGGAAGATCATTGATATAGACTATAAAAAGAAGGTCCAACACAAGATCCTTGTGGTACACCACAATGCATTTCTTATTCGTGAACAAACAACGTTGACCTTGTATAACTGCCGTCTGACTTGGAGATATGACGTAAACCAGGCAAGCTCTGTACCAGAAACGCGGTACTTCTGCATCCTTTTCAACTGTATCAAACGCTTTCTTTAGGACACCAATGCAGTGTATTTCCCCGTATTTTTGTACCAGTCGTTTTCGATGGCTGTACAAATTCAACACCAGTTTGTATTGTTTCGGTGAGATACTAATTCCAAAAACAACATCGAAACTCGGAATATACAAGGTGTCCCAAATATATATGCGCCGTCTGTGTGGCTTCTTTGAAGGAGCCATGAATCCGATTTTCCAGTTTTTCAGAAAGGGGAATAGAGGAGACTTTCTACTTAGAGTTTGATACCAAGTCGGAGTATCATCACTGGTGTTTCAAATCCAGAGGATTTTACCTCCGAACATGTATGCAGACGATACCATTGTAACATGTTCGGCAGAAGATATAGACACTTTGCGATGACTTGAGAATCGAACTAACAAGTGTTTCCGGATGGATGAGACAGAACAAGCTTAGCCTTGATGCTAACAAATCTGAATTCTTGATCGTTGGTGATAAAGGACAACTTAACGGTATCCATGAACCCGTGCAACTAAATGTCGATGGGGAACCGATAAAGAGAGTTCAGAAAGTGAAATATCTTGGAATAAGGGCCGATGAAAACTTAAGCTGGAACAAATGATTTAAAGCCAGTTTGATACTATCTCAATATCCATATCTATCAAAATCCATATATCCATATCTTTCCATATCCATGACATATTTCTCATATGGGAGGGAGACGAAGACTCCTAAATTTCCTCCTAAATTTCTTCAACACAGCCAACTCGATTCACGGAAGTATCAAATTCGAACAGCTAACAATGTAAGCAGACTGGTTTGATGGGCCCAATTTGTTTCGAAACTTGTTATCGTTGGGGCGTAAACTTTAAAATGCTTTAGAAACTTTAGACGATTCTTTGGCGTCTTTCAGCTCCTTTGTAAAATCTGACCCAAGCAAGTATTAGCTATGATCTATAGCTCGTGATGTTAGAGCCTTGTATTCAGGCTTTACTGCAGCTTTTAACGCATTGCTCCTGAGCAAGGTAGGTAGGTAGGTAATCATATTTAACGTGGCTAGCCTGCGAAAGTCTAGATAGACTTATTTGCAGCAGGGAATCTGTGCTTTCGAGAATCTTTGAAAAACTGATCTTCAACCCATTCTATCAGTATTTGGACACAAACAAACACTTGTTTCCCAAACAGTCCGGTTTTAGACGCCTTTACTCTGTAGTAGCAAGTCTCCTGTCCTGCACCAACGACTGGTATAAAAATATGGATACGGGGAAATACACTGCATTGGTGTTTATAGACCTAAAAAAAGCGTTTGATACTGTTGATCATGATATCCTGCTGAAAAAGATGCACAAATATGAAGTTTCTGGTAACGAGCTTGCCTGGTTTACGTCATATCTCCGAGACAGACGGCAGTTATGCAAGGTCAATGGTGTTTCTTCACGAATAGAAGAAATACACTGTGGTGTACCTCAGGGATCTTGTCTTGGACCCCTTCTTTTTATAGTCTATATCAATGATCTTCCGTTTTCTCTGGAGAGCTGCCAGGTGACCATGTATGCTGATGATACTAGCATCTCCTTTACTGCAAAAAGTGTCAACGATCTGAATATGACGCTGAACAAAGAGCTTGATTCTTTACAGAAATGGCTCCAAGGCAATGAACTGTCACTGAATGTCCTCAAGACACAGGCGATGGTTATTGGATCTCGCCCCAACCTTAAGAAGATTTCGACAAAGCTAGTGGAACCTCCCTCTTTTACTATTGGGGGCTCCGATGTCGAAATGGTAGGTAACGTCAAATATTTAGGGGTGCAGATTGATAGACATCTGGCTTGGGATGAACATATCCATTTTGTACGATCTAAGGTCTCTCGTGCAATTGGATTCCTTAAATATGCCAAGAAGTTACTGCCACAGGACACTCTCTGTAAAATGTATCGTGGTATCGTTGAACCTCACCTCCGCTACTGCTGTTCAGTCTGGGGGGCATGATGAGGGACTAGGTTGCAGGTGCTGCAAAAACTTCAAAACCGTGCCGCTAGAATTGTGACCAACAGTAGTTATGATTCTTCGGCTAGTGCCTTGATAAAAACTCTAAATTGGCCTACGGTAGCGGATATGATAAAAGTCGAGACAGCTTGCATGGTTTATAAATCAATAAATGACCTTGCTCCAGACTATCTGTCAGAAATTTTACCAAAAACTCGGCATGCTGCCGGAAAAATTTGAGAAACACAGCAACTGATCTCCAAGTCCCTCTAATGAAAACGTGCAATGGTCAACGAGCTTTCTCATATCGTGGTGCTAGAGTCTGCAACCACTTAGATTTGGAAGTCAAGCAGGCATCCTCTTTCAAGGCATTTAAAGACGCTGTAAAAAGATGATTTATTTTGCTGTTTCTTTTAATTATTCATTTATTTACTTATTTATTTTATGCATTATTGTAATTAGGATAGGGTTTTCAAACGATAAAAAAATTTCTTTTTAGATTTTAAGCACGGCCCCTGAAAAGCAATCTTCGATTGACGGGGTAACCGTGGATAAATAAGTTAAAATGAATGAGTGAATGAATGAATGAATGAATGAATGAATGAATGAATGAATGAATGAATGAATGAATGAATGAATGAATGAATGAATGAATGAAAGGGGCCACGGATGTTTTACCATCAACCCGCCGCAGCTACCAGATTTCCCTCACATGGCTCTGGTCGACCCGGGCTAGAGTTACGGACAGCGACCAAACTGCCTAGCGTGGGATTCGAACCTCGGCCATTCTGAGACCTTTGGTTTACGAGTCAGTCGCCTTAACCACTCGGCCACACGCTCTCATAAGTCATTGGTAGCGTGACCAAGTAATGCGATGCCATCGACAAGTTTCGTGACTACCTTACTTTACCCCTGATAAGTGACTTACAATCAGACGAAGTTTCTCGTGTAACGGGTGAAAAATTTTGCTGTCTGTTGCAAGACGAAGTAGTGACTGGCTTGGTTGTAGGATTACAGGTTGTAATTCTTATCATATTGGGCAGTTGCTGTGTGTGTGAAATGTCAATCTTATGAATAGTCTGACCATGGTTTGACAACGTCCATCGTGTGTGCTCATGACTGCAGGGCTTTAAAGTCCATCCATATTTTTATCCATATCCATATCTATATCTTTCCATATCCTGCCGTATTTGCGAGCGACGATAGGAGCGAGATTACTATAGTGATCCAGCCAAGTATCTGTGATGTCCACGCATATGTTTATTGTATTGTTTTGTTACTTTTGATTATCTATTGCTACTGGTTAGTTTGAATTGAAAGAGTCGTTGCTGGCCACACTTCCTTTGTCACTACAGTTTGATTGTGTGTATGTTTGTCTTCGTGAACAATGATCAAAAGTCATGATATTCTATTGTCTGCAAAGATACCGTGATGGCGGACGGGCCTAAGCCAGAGAAAGGGCGACTCGACTTCCTTTACGTTTCATGAGGCCCAGTCAATAAGTTTGTGCACCTTCACACTACTTTCAAATCTTCCATCGACACATTTCGCTACTTCGTTTGGTCATAAAAAGACTAAGATACCAAACATGGCGTAAATAACTGAGACGGATTTTTTAAATGATTCAACTTCACCGAATGAAGCTTGGCTTGGTATGAGCCCTTAGCAGGATGTGGTATCGAAACTTTTACAAATGCTGCACAATACTGATTCAATCACATTTTCAATAATATTAATAACTAGCTTTTAACGAAGTTAAGCAAGTGCTGCTCAAGCCTTGGTTTATAGCACAGTCCCGTCTTCAAGAAACCCTCTTCGCAAAAACAGCCTGATTGGTTTCCTATGTAAAATTATACTTCTTCAAAGTAGGATGTGTATACCATGGTGTAAGAAATACCTTGTATTCCAAACATCTGTCAAAATTACTCAGAAAATATCTTTTTGATGTACACAGTTTTTTAAGAAACTAATAGCTGGAGCCAATACTGAAAGTTTCCTGCAATCATAACAATTTGGGCTCAAGATTTTCATTCTCAGTTCTAGAGAAAGAGACAAAATGGAGACATTTTCAACTCTATGCGCCACACACATTACTTTGTACCATTGCAAAGAAACTGAGGATGAATCAGCTTGGATATGTTCTTGTAGATAGGTATTCTATTCAGCAAAATCAGGCTTCGTAAAGGCGGGACTTACTGTATAACATGCAATTTCTGCAAATTTCTCAACAGTAAATGTCGTGGAGGGGTGTTGGAGCATGTGTGACTTGCCAAGCAAAACTGAAGCCTCTCGAAGTAAAAATTATCCCAAACAAAACAAGAACTGTTTTTAACTTTCAATTCTGTTTAGTATTGCCACAACACCTATTACAGTTCAATACAAATTTAATCTAAGTTCACGTGTTCATTGTAACTTAAATAAACAGTTGATTAATGTTGGTACGTTATGCGTTGGATTGTATGACTTTCTTTTCCCTTTTTGGTACCTCACATGGCATGACTTTCTTCCTTGTCCATAGATCATCTTATGTGTAGTGATATCTTTGATCATTTCTCTGTAAATGTTCATAGCTCCTGTCCATTATCTGCTTCTATCAGCAATATGGAAACAAACTCAAGGATCAGCATTCAATGATATCTACAATGAACTTGTTTTTACATCTGAAGGACAAACAGCATTGAGAGCTCACGATGCACACAACTTTGGTCACCACAATCTTTGAAATGTAATGTTCATCCAGTAACTCTTTGTGTCAAAGTCAGGTGGGACGGTGACCAGGTCCCTGTGATTTCTTGGTATTGTCTTTGGAATACTGTTCCCTATAATATCTTAGTCTGGTCTTTGCAAGAATGACACAAGTAAATAAGCATCCTAATGATGTTCTACTGCACTGTTGGTCTTTGAATTTTCCAAGTTGGATAAACAGTCACAAGCGGCGAATGCATGAATAGTAATCCAGTGCTGTGTTGATTTTTACAGGAATCTCCCAAGTGAATAAATTGCCTTCCTCCAACAATATACAATGAAATGAACTTGTACGTGTAAAAGTTTTGCAAAGGATATGAGGATTGCTGGTCATGGTTGGCAGCATAAAATGAATGCGACACCTTCGCAATAGTAGTTTGTTGTCAATGGAGTGTCATGCTGAAGATGGAATCACACTTGACTTGATTTCCTTTGACAAGTCCATGTTAAATTAATAAGATGAAAAAATCGAGTGGCTAAGCCATAATAATTAGAACGTTTCGAACCTTCCTAGGTCCATCCTCAGCAAGTAAACTGGGTGGAAATTAAGATTAAATACTAGACGAGCTACACGCTAGTGGGAATTGGGAATAGTCCAAAAAAGGGCAAAATAGCCATATAAAAGGCTGTGTGCAAACCAGGGGAGAAAAAGAACTAAGGAAACCGGTAATACCAGTAATTCTGGTAGAAAAACAACTCAGAACAGTACCAGGGCGATTGAGGATTGCTGTGAATTAAGGGAAGGATGGTCCCGAAGGATTAAGAGACTTTCGTGAATAAGTAGGTCAAAGAATTCTCAGTTTTGCTGAGAATATGAAAATCATCAAGGGATCCATTGTGGCCGGACTTAGAAATGTGGTCCCCAATGGCGGAACAATTACTTTTGATCTTTTGACCTGCTTTGTTGATTCCCAAGTGCTCTCTGCAGCGGGTAACTAAATTACGGGTTGTTTTCCCATGGTACAAGGCATGGCAGCCAGGAAACTTATATGAGTAAACTACAGAAGAGCACATGAGAATAGGGAGGCGATCCTTAAACCTAAAATAAGATGCCAAACGCTTGGGAGAATTGAAAATAACCTTGAGCTTAACAGTAGGGTAACCTTGTTTAAAGAGCCTAGTAAGTTTGGTTTTAACTTGTAAACTATACCTTCCTAGAAAGGGGAGACAGAACATAAGAAACTCCTTTTCTTCGCGAGGGGGTGTAGGCCTTTTACTAAACTGTTGGTCCAAAAAGGTTTTAATGACACAGTCGACAAGTGGCAAAGGGAAACAGTTTTCTTTCAAAATCCCTCTTATTCTGACAGCCTCATCATGGAAATTAGCATACGTATAACATATGTGGAAAGCGCGGTACACTAGAACCCTAATTAAATTAACCTTATATTTATTAGGCGAGAGAGTTCCAAAATCAGTGTAAAGTCCTGTAAAGGTCTTCTTCCTATATAAGCTAGTAGAGAAACTATTTTGATCATGAGTGACTGACACATCTAGAAATGGCAGTGTGTTGTCCATTTCAAGTTCAACAGTAAATTTGATATTAGGATGATAGCTATTTATGTGATCTAAAAACTTTTCGATGTCAGATCTGCTTCTAAATAAACAGAACGTGTCGTCAACATACCTACGATACAATATAGGCTTAAATTCGGAATGGCACTCATTAAGATATCGTTGTTCCAGTATACACATGAAAATGTTAGCCAAGGATGGCCCTAGCGGTGATCCCATGGCTACCCCATCAATTTGATCGAACAACTGCCCATTGAATACAAAATGAGTGTCCTTCACAGCAAAGTTAAGTAATTTACGAAACTGAGTACGATTAAATTTACAATCTTTGTATTCCAAAGGGTCACAGTCTGCAAACAGCCAGTCAACACAAAGGTCTACTGATTCATCCAGAGGAATGTTAGTAAAAAGGCTAGAAACATCAAAACTAGCCATCACTTGATCGCGATTTTTTTGGAAAGCCGTAATTTCAGACACAAAACTGAATGAATCTTTAACAGTGCATTGACCGACCGTAAAAGGCTGTAATATCGGAACAATAAACTTAGCGAGTTTGTAATTTTAAGTACCAATAGCGGGGAGAATAGGTCAAGCAGGACAATTGTCTTTATGGACTCTGGGCAAGCCATACAGGATGCCAGGGGTACTCCCAGAAGTGAATAGGTCCCGATAAACTTCATCAGTGATAGATTTTTGTTTCTGTAAAGTGTCTCTAAGGAAACGGATCAGTTTGCCTTCCCTTTTCTGACAAATATTGAGCATATCGCAGTCAAGTTTCTTAAATTTAGAGCTATCCGCTAGGAGTGTTTCAACCTTATTAATGTAGTCTGGGCGGTTCAGAATAACTACTCCATTGCCTTTATCAGGTCGGATTATAACAATATCTTTATTCTTGCACAGCTTATTTAATGCAGAAAGTTCAGCTTTACTAACATTGAGCGGAAGCTGTTCGGAATCGTACCCATAAAAGGCTGAGAGGGCTACTATGTGGATGGTTACTTTGGATAAAAGTATAGCCATCTAGTGCCAATCTACTTTCCTCAATCGTGCTATCAAGGTGGGTCTCAACAACTCCAATCATATCATAGTTGTAAGCCGAGTTTTATGCCTCGATCAGGGACACTCGTAAAAAGTCATACGCAGTAATGCTATTCAGATTCCAAGTACAAAAATCAAATGTCTCGGGACCGGGGTTCGTTTCTATATCACCACTGAGCAGAATTATCCTAAGAACCAACCATTTTATATGCAATGCGTAAAATGCCAGACATGCAATGTGAAAATAGGCGTACTTTGAGTGAAAGTACTTGTAACGAATAATAACAATGAAACCAAGTGGGATTCGCTTGACAAGTTCTACAGTGATGTAAAGTACCATCTCCGCAAAGTGATGCACGCGGGCGAACAAAGGCAAGAAACATGACTGTGTTGCCACAGAGTGCACTGCAAAAAACTGCATTGTTAATGTTAAGGGTATCGCTATAACAGCGATTGCAATGAAACTGTAGCAAAACCAATATAATTTAAAGATTTGAAGAAAAAGTGAAAGTGGCTTTAAATTTTTGCTCATTGGGGACCGATAATGCGTGACTACACGGAAGCACCCTATTGTTGCTCTCCATTAATTGTTGCTCTCCATATCTACTCTTATTGACAGTATCTTTTCTAACATCACAGATAATGAAACCTTAAGTGGTAACATTATGACCCAAATAACAGACCACTTCCCACAATTTTTGATTGTCAAGCATGCAGGTATCACCTATAAGAATTTATCTTACTTTCAACATGACTTCTCTAACCTCAATGAAGAAAACCTTAAGAATGATTTTGCAAATCTTGACCTCAATTACTTGACTGACAATGCTGTAGAAGTAAATGCAAAATTCAATAGATTCTTATCCAGTCTTGATGAATTAGTTAAAACTCATGCTCCTCTAAAAAAACTTTCAAAGAGAGATATAAGATTCAAGAATAAACCATGGATTAATGGCAAAGTACAAAAAATGATGCGATTCAGGGATAATTTGCTTGGAAAGTTAAAAAAGAATAATAACCAGTCTCTTGCAGATCTTTACAAAAAGTTTAGGAATAGGGTCTCAGAATCCTTGAGAGAAAGTAAGGCCAGTTATTTCTACAACTATTTTCAAAAAAACAGTAATAATATGAAACAATTATGGTCTGGAATTAAATCAGTTATAAGTATTCAGAAATCAAGTAATGTTAATGTTATAAGTAAGCTCAAAGACTCAAATGGTAATGTTACATCAGATCCAGCTGTTATTGCAAGCATCTTTAACAAGTACTTTGTCAATGTCTCTCATGACATCACTAAAAATATACCAAGATCTAAAAAATCACCTATGGATTTCATGGGTGACAGAGTAGGAAATTCTTTTTCACTGCACCATCAACTGCTTTTGAAATATCTGATATAATCTCTCTTCTAAAATCTGGTAAGTCTCTAGGACCAAACAGTATACCAATGAAAATTTTGAAATCTCTCTCCTCATTGATAGCCTCTCCACTTTCTCAAATTATAAATGAATCATTTCAATCTGGGATATTCCCAGACAAAATGAAATTAGCTAAGGTAATTCCACTTTTCAAAAAAGGTTGTCTACAAACTGCAGCCAATTATAGACCACTTTCTCTTTTCTCTCCGTCTTTAGCAAGATAACAGAAAAAGTTATGTATGAGCGTCTTTATAATTTTCTGGTAAAGCATGAAACTTTGTTTGAATTGCAATTTGGATTTCATGAAAGCCATTCCATTAACCATGCTCTGGTTAGTCTGACAGAAGCCATCAAGAACTCACTAGATAATAGGAAATTTGGTTGTGGAATATTTATTGATTTGCAAATGGCATTTGATACAGTATATCATAATATCCTTTTGATGAAGCTTGAACATTATGGAATTAGAGGGTCTACCTTAGATTGGTTTAAGTCCTATCTATCTGATAGAAAGCAATATGTTTCAGTGAATGGATCAAACTCCAGTTGTCTTAGTGTTACTTGTGGGGTCCCTCAGGGCTCTGTCCTTGGTCCCCTCCTCTTCCTAATTTACATCAATGACTTACCTCGCTCATCCTCAAAACTAACCTTCTATTTATTTGCTGATGATACTAACATTTACTATAAATCTAACAATCTTGACATGCTGCAAAGTACAGTAAACAAAGAATTGAAAAAGATAAAAATGTGGCTTGATGTGAACAAACTGTCATTGAATGTTGATAAGACAAATTTTATCATTTTCAAGTCTCCTCAGCATTTTATCACTGAAGCTGTCAGTATCAAAATTGGAAATCTTCCAATCAAAAAACTTCTTATGTCAAATTTCTTGGGGTTCTTCTGGATGAAAATCTTTCTTGGAAATATCACTTGACTGAACTTTCAAAAAAACTTGCTAGAACCTGCGGCATGTTTTTCAAAGTAAGACACTATTTACCCATTGATGTGTTGATTTGTCTTAACAATTCTCTATTCTCAAATTTTCTTCAATATGGTATTTTAGTTTGGGGATCAACCTATGAAACTTATATTGATCCAGTATTCCTGTTACAAAAAAGGGTTATGAGGGCAATGTCATTTGAAAATTTTACTTCACATTCTACACCTGTCTTCTGGAATTTGAAAATTTTAAAGCTGCATGACCTCTTTCAGTTGACAAATTTAAAGTAAACCTTTACAACAAGCACAATGAACCGTTAAGGATGCTAATATCCTTGCAAGCAATTGTTTTTATGACTACAAATCTGCTTAATTCAATGGATTAAGTTAATACATCAAAGGTTAAGTGAACCTTTACAACAAACAAAGTGTGCTGTTGATGATGTTAATATCCTAGTAAACAGGTGCTTTTATGGGTATAAATCTGCTTAGTTTTGCGACTCGAATTAATGCAATAAGGTTGACATTATCTTTAACGCAAACAAAGTGTACTGTAAAACATGCTAATATCATTGTCAAAAAGTAATTTAATGCGTATAAATCTGCATAATTCTACAAAATAAGTTAATACAACAAATTTAAAGTAAACCTTTACAACGAATAAAGTGTGCTGTTAATGATGTCAAAATCCTAGTAAACAAGTGCTTTTATGGCTCTAAATCTGCTTAATTCAACGAATTAAGTTAAACAAAAAAGTGAAAACAAACCTTTGCAAAACACAAAATGTACAGTTAAGGATTATAATAACATTGTCAACAAGTGATATCATGGGTATAAATCTGCTTATTTCCAAGAAATAAGTTAATACAAAAAATTTAAAGTAAACCTTTACAACAAGCACAATGAACCGTTAAGGATGCTAATATCCTTGTAAGCAATTGTTTTTATGGCTACAAATCTGCTTAATTCAATGGATTAAGTTAATACATCAAAGTTTAAGTGAACCTTTACAACAAACAAAGTGTGCTGTTAATGATGTTAATATCCTAGTAAACAGGTGCTTTTATGGGTATAAATCTGCTTAGTTTTGCGACTTAAATTAATACATCAAGTTTAAAGTAAACCTTTACAACAAATAAAGTGTGCTGTTAATGATGTTAATATCCTGGTAGACAAGTGCCTTTATGGCTCTGAATCTGCTTTATTCAACGAATTAAGTTAAACAAGAAAGTGAAAATAAACCTTTGCAAAACACAAAATGTGCACTGAAGGTAAAATGAACATTGTCAACAAGTGCTATCATGGGTATAAATCTGCATAATTTTACGAAATAAGCTAATACAACAAATTTAACGTAAACCTTTACAACAAACAAAGTGTGCTGTTAATGATGTTAATATCCTATAAAAAAAGTGCTTTTATGGGTATAAATCTGCTTATCTTTGCAACTTAAATTAATTTAATAAAGTTGACCTTATCTTTAAAGCAAACAAAGTGTACTGTAAAAGATGCTAATATCATTGTCAACAAGTGCTATCATGGGTATAAATCTGCATAATTCCACGAAATGAATTAATACAACAAATTTAAAGTAAACCTTTACAACAACCAAAATGGGCTGTTAATGATGTTAATATCCTCGTAAACAAGTGCTTTTATGGCTCTAAATCTGCTTAATTCAACGAATTAAGTTAAACAAGAAAGTGTAAAGAAACCTTTGCAAAACACAAAATGTACAGTTAAGGATTATAATATCATTGTCAAGAGGTGCTATCATGGGTATAAATCTGCTTCATTCCACGAAATAAGTTAATACAAAGAAATTTAAGTAAACCTTTACAACAAAACAAGTGTGCTGTTAATTATGTTAATATCCTAGTTAAAAAGTGCTTTTATGGCTCTACATCTGCTTAATTCAACAAAATAAAGTTAAACAAGAAAGTGAAAATAAACCTTTGCAAAACAAAAAATGTACTGTTAAGGATTATAATACAATTGTCAAATAGTGCTATCATGGGTATAAATCTACTTAATTCCACGAAAAAAGTTAATACAACAAATTTAAAGTAAACCTTTACAACAACCAAAATGTGCTGTTAATGATGCTAATATCCTAGTAAACAAGTGCTTCTATGGGTATAAAACTGCTTAAATCAACGAATGTAGTTAAACAACAAAGTGGAAATAAGTCTTTACAAAACATAGAATGTACAGTTAAAGATTATAATATGATTTTCAATAAGGGCTTTCATGGGTATAAATATGCTTAATTCCACGAAATAAGTTAAAACAACAAATTTAAAGTAAACCTTTACAACAAGCACAATGAACCGTTAAGGAAGCTAATATCCTTGAAAGCAATTGGTTTTATAGCTAAAAATCTGCTTGATTCAACGGATTAAGTTAATACAACAAAGTTAAAGTGATCCTTCACAACAAACAAAGTGTGTTAATATGATGTTAATATCCTAGTAAACACGTGCTTTTATGGGTATAAATCTTCTTAGTTTTGCAACTTAAATTAATGCATCAAATTTAAAGTAAACCTATACAACAACCAAAGTGTGCTGTTAATGATGTTAATATCCTAGCAAACAAGTGCTTTTATGGGTATAAATCTGCATGATTAAACGAATTAAGTTAATTCAACATTTTTAATGTAAACCTTTACAACAAATAAAGTGTGGTGAAAATGATGTTAATATCTTAATAAACAAGTGCTTTTATGGCTCCAAATCTCCTTAATTCAACGAATTTAGCTAAACAACAATGTAAAAATAAACCTTTACAAAACAAAAAATGTACAGTTAAAGATTATAATATCATCGCAACAAGTGCTATCATGGGTATAAATCTGCTTATTTCCACGAAATAAGTTAATACAACAAATTTAAAGTAAACCTTTACAACAAACAATGTGTGCTGCTAGTGATGTTAATATCCTAGTAAACAGTTGCTTTTATAGCTCTAAATCTGCTTATTTCAACGAATTTAATTAAACAACATAGCTAAAATAATCCCTTACAGAACACAAAATGAACAGTTACGGATTATAATATTTCAAGAAGTGCTATCATGGGTATAACTCTGCATAATTCCACGAAATAAATTAATACAAAAAATTTAAAGTAAACCTTTACAACAACCAAAATGTGCTGTTAATGCTGTTAATATCCTTGTAAACAAGTGCTTTCATGGGTGTAAATCTGTATAATTCCACGAAATAAGTTAACTCATCAAAGTTAAAGTGAACCTTTACATCAAACACAATGTGCCGTTATTGATGTTAATATCCTAGTCAACAAGTACTTTTATATCTCTAAAGCTGGTTAATTCAACGAATTATGTTTAACAACAAAGTCAAAAATAAACCTTTACAAAACACGAAATGTACAGTTAAGGATTATAATATTTCAACAAGTGCTATCATGGGTATAAATCTGCTTAAATGCACGAAATAACTAAATACAACAAATTTAAAGAAAACCTTTACAACAAGCAAACTTTTACAACAAAGCATATTTCCACGAAATAAGTTAATATAACAAATTAAAAGTAAGCCTTTACAACAAGCATAATAAACCGTTAAGGATGCTACTATTCTTGTAACCAATTGCGTTAATGGCTACAAATCTGCTATATTCAACGAATTAAGTTAATACAACAAAGTCAATGAGAACCTTTACAACAAAAAAAGTGTTCTCCTAATGATGTTAATATTCTAGAAAATAAGTGCTTTTATGGGTATAAATCTGCTTAGCTTTGCGACTTAAATCAATTTGATAAAATTGACCTTATCTTTAAAGCAAACAAAGTGTATTGTAAAAGATAATAATACCATTGTCAATGGGTGCCATCATGGGTATAAATCTCCATAACTCGATGAAATAAATTAATACAACAAATTGAAAGTAAACCTTTACAACAAGCATAGAGAACCGTTAAGGATGCTAATATCCTTGTAAGGAATTGCGTTTATGGCTAAAAATCTGCTTAATTCAACGGATTAATTTAAAACAAAAAAGTCAAAGTAAACCTTTACAACAAGCAAAGAGTGTTATTAATGATGTTAATATCGTAGTAAACAAGTGCTTTTATGGCTCTAAATCTGCTTAATTTTGCGACTTAAATTAATTGAATAAGGTTGACCTTATCTTTAACGCAAACAAACGTACTGTAAAACATGCTAGTATCATTGTCAACAAGTGCTTTCCTAGGTATAAATCTGCACAATTCCACGAAATAAGTTAATACAACAAAGTTAAAGAGAACCTTTACAACAAACAAAGTGTACAGTAAATGATTTTCATATCCTAGTAAACAAGTGCTTCTATGAGTATAAATCTGCTTAATTCAACGAATTTAGTTACACAACAAAGTAGAAATAAGCCTTTACAAAACATAAAACGTACAGTTAAAGATTATAATGTCATTGTCGACAAGTGTTATCATGGGTATAAATCAGTTTAATTACACGAAATAAGTTAATGCAACAAATTTAAAGTAAACCTTTACAACAAATAAAGTGTGCTGTTAATGATGTTAATATGCTAGTAAAAAAGTGCTTTTATGGCTTTAAATCTGCTTAATTCACCGAATGAAGTAAAACAAGAAAGTGAAAATAAACCTTGCAAAACACAAAATGTACTGTTAAAGATTATAATACTATTGTCAACAAGTGCTATCATGGGTATACATCTGCGTAATTCCACAAAATAGGTTAATGCAACAATTTTAAAGTGAACCTTTACAACAAATAAAGTGTGTTGTCAATGATCTTAATATCCTAGTAAACAAGTGCTTTTATGGCTACAAATCTGCTTAATTCAACGAATTAAGTTAATACAACAAAGTTAAAGAGAACCTTTACAACAAACAAAGTGTGCTGTTAATGATTTTAATATCCTAGTAAACGATTGCTTTTATTGGTATAAATCTGCAAAATTCCACGATATGAATTAATACAACAAGTTTAAAGTAAACCTTTACAACAACCAAAATGTGCTCTTCATTATGTTAATACCCTTGTAAACAAGTGCTTTAATGGCTCTAAATCTGTTTAATTCAACAAATTAGGTAAAACAAGAAAGTGAAAAGAAACCTTTGCAAAACACAAAATGTACAGTTAAGGATTATAATACCGTTGTCAACAAATGCTATCATGGGTATAAATCTGCTTAATTTTACGAAATAAGCTAATACAACAAATTTAACGTAAACCTTTACAACAAACAAAGTGTGCAGTTAATGATGTTAATATCCTAGTAAACAAGTGCTTTTATGGGTAAAAATCTGCTTAGTTTTGCGTCTTAAATTAATACAATAAAGTTGACCCTATCTCCAAAGCAAACAAATTGTACTGTAGAAGATGCTAATATAATTGTCAACAAGTGCTATCATGGGTATACCTCTGCATAATTCCACGAAATAAATTAATACAACAAATTTAAAGTAAACCTTTACTACAACCAAAATGTGCTGTTAATGATGTTAATATCCTAGTAAACAAGTGCTCTTATGGGTATAAATCTGCATAATTAAACGAATTAAGTTAATTCAACAATTTTAATGTAAACCTTTACAACAAATAAAATGTGCTGTTAATGATGTTAATATCCTAGTAAACAAGTGCTCTTATGGGTATAAATCTGCATAATTAAACGAATTAAGTTAATTCAACAATTTTAATGTAAACCTTTACAACAAATAAAATGTGGTGTTAATGATGTTAATATCTTAATAAACAAGTGCTTATATGGCTCCAAATCTGCTTAATTCAACGAATTTAGCTAAACAACAATGTAAAAATAAACATTTACAAAACACAAAATGTACAGTTAAAGATTATAATATCAACGCAACAAGTCCTATCATGGGTATAAATCTGCTTATTTCCACGAATAAGTTAATACAACAAATTTAAAGTAAACCTTTACAAAAAATAAAGTGTGCTGTTAGTGATGTTAATATCCTTGTAAACAAGTGCTTTCATGGGTATAAACATTCTTAGTTTTGCAACTTAAATCAATGCATCAAATTTAAAGTAAACCTATACAACAACCAAAGTGTGCTGTTAATGATGTTAATATCTTAGTAAACAAGTGCTTTTATGGGTATAAATCTGCATAATTAAACGAATTAAGTTAATTCAACAATTTTAATGTAAACCTTTACAACAAATAAAATGTGGTGTTAATGATGTTAATATCTTAATAAACAAGTGCTTATATGGCTCCAAAAAAAAAATCTGCTTACTTCAACGAATTTAGCTAAACAACAATGTAAAAATAAACATTTACAAAACACAAAATGTACAGTTAAAGATTATAATATCATCGCAACAAGTCCTATCATGGGTATAAATCTGCTTATTTCCACGAATAAGTTAATACAACAAATTTAAAGTAAACCTTTACAAAAAATAAATAGTGCTGTTAGTGATGTTAATATCCTTGTAAACAAGTGCTTTCATGGGTATAAATCTGCATAATTACATGAAATAAGTTAATTCATCAAAGTTAAAGTGATCCTTTACATCAAACACAGTGTGCCGTTAATGATGTTAATATCCCAGTCAACAAGTGCTTTTATGGCTCTAAATCTGGTTAATTCAACGAATTAAGTTAAACAACAAAGTCAAAAATAAACCTTTACAAAACACGAAATGTACAGTTAAGGATTATAATATTTCAGCAAGTGCTATCATGGGTATAAATCTGCTTAATTGCACGAAATAACTTAATACAACAAATTTAAAGAAAACCATTACAACAAGCAAACTTTTACAACAAAGCATATTTCCACGAAATAAGTTAATATAACAAATTAAAAGTAAGCCTTTACAACAAGCACAATAAACCATTAAGGATGCTAATATTCTTGTAAGCCATTTTGTTAACGGTTAAAATCTGCTATATTCAACGAATTAAGTTAATACAACAAAGTTAATGAGAACTTTTACAACAAAAAAAGTGTGTTGTTAATGATGTTAATATTCTAATAAACAAGTGCTTTTATGGGTATAAATCTGCTTAGCTTTGCGACTTAACTTAATTTAATAAAGTTGACCTTATCTTTAAAGCAAACAAAGTGTATTGTAAAAGATAATAATACCATTGTCAAAAGGTTCCATCAAAAGTATAAATCTCCATAATTACACGAAATAAGTTAATGCAACAAATTTAAAGTAAACCTTTACAACAAGCACAATGAACCGTTAAGGATGCTAATATCCTTGTAAGCAATTGGTTTTATGGCTGAAAATCTGGGTCATTCAACGGATTAAGTTAATACAAAAAAAATTAAAGTGATCCTTGACAACAAACAAAGTGTACCGTTAATGATGGTAGTATCCTAGTAAGCAGGTGCTTTCATAGGTATAAATCTGCTTAGCTTTGCGACTTGAATTAATACAATAAGGTTGACTTTATCTTTAACGCAAACACATGTACTCAAAAATATGCTAATACCATTGTCAACAATTGCTATCATAGGTGTAAGTCTGCTTGATTCCAAGAAAGAAGTTAATAAAAAAAATTTAAAGTAAACCTTTACAACAAGTAAAGTATGCTGTTAATGATGTTAATATCCTAGATAAGAAGTGCTTTTATGGCACTAAATCTGCTTAATTCAACAAATTAAGTTAAACAACAAAGTGAAAATAAACCTTTGCAAAACACAAAATGTACAGTGAAGGTAAAATGTACATTGTCAACAAGGGCTATCATTGGTATAAATCTGCTTAATTTTACGAAATAAGCTAATACAACAAATTTAACGTAAATCTTTACAACAAACAAACTGTGCTGTTAATAATGTTAATATCCTATAAAGAAAGTGCTTTTATGGGTATAAATCTGCTTTGCTTCGCGACTTAAATTAATTTAATAAAGTTGACCTTATCTTTAAAGCAAACAAAGTGTACTGTAAAACATGCTAATATCATTGTCAACAAATGCTATGATGGGTATAAATCTGCTTAATTTTACGAAATAAGCTAATACAACAACGCTAAAGTAAACCTTTATAACAACCAAAATGTGCTGTTAATGATGTTAATATTCTTGTAAACAAGTGCTTTTATGGCTATAATTCTGCTTAATTCAACGAATTAAGTTAATACAACAAAGTTAAAGTGAACCTTTACAACAAACAAAGGGTGCTCTTTATGATGTTAATATCCTATTAAACAAGTGCTTTTATGGGTATAAATCTGCTTAATTCAACGAATTTACTTAGACAAAAAAAGGGTAATAAGCCTTTACAAAACACAATATGTACAGTTAAAGATTATAATGTCATTGTCGACAATTGCTATCGTGGGTATAAATATGCTTAATTCCACGAAATAAGCTAATACAACAAATTTAACGTAAACCTTTACAACAAATAAAGAGTGCTCTTAATCATGTTAATATCCTAGTAAAGAAGTGCTTGTATGGGTATAAATCTGCTTAGCTTTGCGACTTAAAATAATTTAATAAAGTTGACCTTATCTTTAAAGCAAACAAAGTGTATTGTAAAAGATGCTAATATCATTGTCAATAGGTGCCATCAAGGGTATAAATCTCCATAACTCCATGAAAAAAATTAATACAGCAAATTTAAAGTAAACCTTTACAACAAGCATAGTGAACCATTAAGGATAATATTATCCTTGTAAGCAATTGCGTTTATGGCTAAAAATATTCTTAATTCCACGAAATAAGTCAATACAACAAATTTAAAGTGAACCTTTACAACAAATAAAGTGTGCCGTCAATGATGTTCATATCCTATTAAACAAGTGCATTTATGGCTCTAAATCTGCTTAATTCAATGAACTAAGTTAAACAAGAAAGTGAAAATATACTTTACAAAACACAAAACGTACAGTTAAGGATTATAATGTCATTGTCAACAAGTGCTCTCATGGGTATTTATCTGCTTAATTTCACGAAATAAGTTAAAACAACAAATTTAGAGTAAACCTTTACAACATGCACAATGAACCGTTAAGGATGCTAATATCCTTGTAAGCAATTGGTTTTATGGCTGAAAATCTGGGTCATTCAACGGATTAAGTTAATACAACAAAATTAAAGTGATCCTTGACAACAAACAAAGTGTACTGTTAATGATGTTAGTATCCTAGTAAGCAGGTTCTTTTTGGGTATAAATCTGCTTAGTTTTGCGACTTGAATTAATACAATAAGGTTGACCTTATCTTTAATGCAAACAAATGTACTGAAAAACATGCTAATACCATTGTCAACAAGTGCTATCATGGGTGTAAGTCTGCTTAATTCCACGAAAGAAGTTAATACAAAAAAAATAAAGTAAACCTTTACAACAAGTAAAATGTGCTTTTAATGATGTTAATATCCTAGTAAAAAAGTGCTTTTATGGCTCTAAATCTGCTTAATTCAACGAATTAAAATAAACAACAAAGTACAAATAAACTTTACAAAACACATAACGTACAGTTAAGGATTATAAAATCATTGTCAACAAGTGCTATCATGGGTATAAATCTGCTTAATTCCACGAAATAAGTTAAAACAACAAATTTAAAGTAAACCTTTTCAACAAGAACAATGAACCGTTAAGGATACTAATATCCTTGAAAGCAATTGGTTTTATGGCTAAAAATCTGCTTGATTTAACTGATTAAGTTAATACAACAAAGTTAAAGTGATCCTTGACAACAAACAAAGTGTGCTGTAAATGATGTTAATATCCTAGTAAACAGGTGCTTTTAAGGGCATAAATCTGCTTAGTTTTGTGACTTGAATTAATACAATAAGGTTGACATTATCTTTAACGCAAACAAATGTACTCAAAAATATGCTAATACCATTGTCAACAATTGCTATCATAGGTGTAAGTCTGCTTGATTCCAAGAAAGAAGTTAATAAAAAAGATTTAAAGTAAACCTTTACAACAAGTAAAGTATGCTGTTAATGATGTTAATATCCTAGATAAGAAGTGCTTTGATGGCACTAAATCTGCTTAATTCAACGAATTAAGTTAAACAACAAAGTGATAATAAACTTTGCAAAACACAAAATGAACACAAAGTGAAGGTAAAATGTACATTGTCAACAAGTGCTATCATGGGTATAAATCTGCTTAATTTTACGAAATAAGCTAATACAACAAATTTAACGTAAATCTTTACAACAAACAAACTGTGCTGTTAATGATGTTAATATCCTATAAAGAAAGTGCTTTTATGGGTATAAATCTGCTTAGCTTTTGCGACTTAAATTAATTTAATAAAGTTGACCTTATCTTTAAAGCAAACAAAGTGTACTGTAAAATATGTTTATAATATTGTCAACAAATGCTATGATGGGTATAAATCTGCTTAATTTTACAAAATAATCTAATACAACAACGCTAAAGTAAACCTTTATAACAACCAAAATGTGCTGTTAATGATGTTAATATTCTTGTAAACAAGTAGTTTTATGGCTATAGATCTGCTTGATTCAACCGATTAAGTTGATACAACAACGTTAAAGTGATCCTTGACAACAAACAAAGTGTGCGTTAAATGATGTTAATATCCTAGTTAAAAAGTGCTTTTATGGCACTAAATCTGCTTAATTCAACGAATTAGGTTAAACAACAAAGTGAAAATAAACCTTTGCAAAACACAAAATATACAGTGAAGGTAAAGTGTACATTGTCAACAAGTGCTATCATGGGTATAAATCTGCTTAATTTTACGAAATAAGCTAATACAACAAATTTAACGTAAATCTTTACAACAAACAAAGTGTGCTGTTAATGATGTTAATATCCTAGTCAACAAGTGCTTTCATGGGTATAAATCTGCATAATTCTACGAAATATGTTGATACAAAAATGTTAAAGTCAACCTTTACAACAACAAAATGTGCTGTCAATAATCTTAATATGCTAGTAAACAAGTGCTTTTGTGGCTACAAATCTCCTTAATTAAACGAATTAAGTTAATACAACAAAGTGAAAGAGAACTTTTACAACAAACAAAGTGTGCTGTTAATGATGTTAATATCCTAGTAAACAAGTTCTTTTATGGCTTTAAATCTGCTTAGTTTTGCGACTTAAATTGATACAATAAGGTTGACCTTATCTTTAACGGAAACAAACGTACTGTAAAATATGCTAATATCATTGTCAATAAGTGCTTTCATGGGTATAAATCTGCATAATTCCACGAAAAAAGTTAATACAACAAAGTTAAAGTGAACCTTTACAAAAAACAAAGTGTGCTGTTAATAATGATAATATCCTTGTAAGCAAGTGCTTTTATGGCTAAGAATCTGCTTAAATCAACGAATTAAGTTAAACAACGAAGTGGAAATAAGCCTTTACAAAACATAAAATGTTAAGTTAAATATTATAATATCAATGTCGACAAGTGATATCATAGGTATAAATCAGATTAATTACACGAAAAAGGTTAATGCAACAAATTTAAAGTAAACCTTTACAACAAATAAAGTGTGCTGTTAGTGATGTTAATATGCTAGTAAAAAAGTGCTTTTATGGGTATAAATCTGCTTAGCTTTGCGGCTTAGATAAATTTAATAAAGTTGACCTTATCATTAAAGCAAACAAAGTTTATTGTAAAAGATGCTAATGTAATTGTCAATGGGTGCCATCATGGGTATAAATCTCCATAATTCCATGAAATAAACCAATACAATAAAATTTAAAGTAAACCTTTACAACAAGCATAATGAACCGTTAAGGATGCTAATATCTTTGTAAGCAATTGCGTTTATGGCTAAAAAATCTGCTTAATTCAACTAATTAAGTTAATACTACAAAGTGGAAATAAGCCTTTACAAAACATAAAATGTACAGTTAAAGATTATAATATCATTGTCGACAAGTGCTATCATAGGTATAAATCAGATTAATTACACGAAAAAGGTTAATGCAACAAATTTAAAGTAAACCTTTACAAAAAATAAAGTGTGCTGTTAGTGATGTTTATATGCTAGTAAAAAAGTGGTTTTCTGGCTTAAAATCTGCTTAATTCAACGAAAGAAGTATAACAAGAAAGTGAAAATAAACCTTTACAAAACACAAAATGTACAGTTAAAGATTATAATATCATTGTCAGAAAGTGCTATCATGGCTATACATTTGCTTAATTCCACGAAATAAGTTAATACAACAATTTTTAGGTGAACCTTTACAAAAAATAGAGTGTGCTGTTAATGGTATTAATATCCTAGTAACGCATAACGTACAATAAACTTTACAAAACGCATAACGTACAGTTAAAGATTATAATATCATTGTCAACAAATGCTATCATGGGTATAGATTTGCTTAATTCAACGAAATAAGTTAATAAGACAAATTTAAAGTAAACCTTTACAACAAGCACAATGAACCGTTAAGAATGGTAATATCCTTGTAAGCAATTGGTTTTATAGCTAAAAATCTACGTCATTCAACGGATTACGTGAATGCAACAAAATTAAAGTGATCCTTGACAACAAACTAAGTGTACTGTTAATGATGTTAGTGTCCTAGTAAGCAGGTGCTTTATGGGTATAAATCTGCTTAGATTTGCGACTTCAATTAATACAATAAGGTTGACCTTATCTTTAACGCAAATAAATGTGCTGTAAAACATGATAATATCATTGTCAAGAAGTGCTTTCCTGGGTATAAATGTGCATAATTCCACGAAATAAGTTAATGCAACAAATTGAAATAAACCTTTACAACAAGCATAGTGAACCGTTAAGGATGCTAATATCCTTGTAAACAATTTTGTTTTTTGCTAAAATTCCGCTTCATTCAACGAAGTAAGTGACTACAACAAAGTTAAAGTGAACCTTTACAACAAACAAAATGTGCTGTTAATGATGTTAGTATCCTAATAAACAAGTGCTTTTATGGCACTAAATCTGCTTAGTTTTGCGACTTGAATTAATACAACAAGGTGGACCTTATCATTAACGCAAACAAATGTACTGTAAAACATGCTAATACCATTGTCAACAAGTGCTATCTTGGGTATAAGTCTTCTTAATTCCAAGAAATAAGTTAATATAACAAGTCTAAAGTAAACTTTTACAACTAATAAAGTGTTGTCTTAATGATGTTAATATCCTAGTAAACAAGTGCTTTTATGGGTATAAATCTGCTTAGCTTTGTGGCTTAAGTTAATTTAATAAAGTTGACCTTATCTTTAAAGCAAACAAAGTGTATTGTAAAAAATGCTAATATAATTGTCAATGGGTGCCATTATGGGTATAAATCTCCATAATTCCATGAAATAAATCAATACAATAAAATTTAAAGTAAACCATTACAAGAAGCATAAGGAACCGTTAAGGATGCTAACATCCTTGTAAGCAATTGCGTTTATGGCTAAAAATCTGCTTAATTCAACGAATTAAGTTAATACAACAAAGTTGAAGTGAACCTTTACAACAAACAAAGTGTGCTGTTAATGATGTTAATATCGTTGTAAACAAGTCAGATTATGGCTTAAAATCTGCTTAATTCAACGAATGAAGTATAACAAGAAAGTGAAAATAAACCTTTGCAAAACACAAAATGTACTGTTAAGAATTATAATTCTATTGTCAACAAGTGCTATCATTGATATACATCTGCTTAATTCCACAAAATAAGTTAAGAGAACAATTTTAAAGTGAACCTTTGCAAAAAATAAAGTGTGCTGTAAATGATCTTAATATCCTAGTAAAAAAGTGCATTTATGGCTCTAAATCTGCTTAATTCAACGAATTAAGTTAAACAACAAAGCAAAAATCAACATTACAAAACGCATAACGTACAGTTAAGAATTATAATATCAATGTCAACGAAAGCTATCATGGGTATAGATCTGCTTAATTCCACGAAATAAGTTAATAAGACAAATTTAAAGTAAACCTTTACAACAAGCAAAATGAACCGTTAAGAATGCTAATGTCCTTGTAAGCAATTTTGTTTATGGCTAAAATTCAGCTTAATTCAGCGAAAAATCTTACTACAACAAAGTTAAAGCGAACCTTTAAAACAAACAAATTGTGCTGTTAATGATGTTATTATCCTAATAAAGAAGTGCTTTTATGGCTCTAAATCTGCTTAGTTTTGCGACTTGAATTAATACAATAAGGTGGACCTTATCATTAACGAAAACAAATGTACTGTAAATCATGCTAATACCATTGTCAACAAAAGCTATCATTGGTATAAATCTGCTTAATTCTACGAAAGAAGTTGATACAACAAGTCTAAAGTAAACTTTTACAACAAATAAAGTGTTCCCTTAATGATGTTAATATCCTAGTAAACAAATGCTTTTCTGGGTATAGATCTGCTTAGCTTTGCGACCTAAATTAATTTAATAAAGTTGACCTTATCTTTAAAGCAAACAAAGTGTATTGTAAAAGATGCTAATATTATTGTCAATAGGTGCCATCATGGGTATAAACCTCCATAATTCCATGAAAGAAATTAATACAACAAATTTAAAGTAAACCTTTAAAACAAGCATGGTGAACCGTTAAGGATGCTAATATCCTTGTAAGCAATTGCGTTTATGGCTAAAAATCTGCTTAATTCATCGAATTAAGTTAATACAACAAAGTTAAAGAGAACCTTTAAAACAAAAAATGTGTGCTGTTAATGATGTTAATATCCTAATGAACAAGTGCTTTTATGGCTCTAAATCTGCTTAGTTTTGCGACTTGAATTAATACAATAAGGTGGACCTTATCATTAACGCAAACAAATGTACTGTAAAACATGCTAATAGCATTGTGAACAAGTGCTATCATAGGTATAAGTCTGCTTAATTCCACGAAAGAAGTTAATACAACAAGTCTAAAGTAAACTTTTACAACAAATAAAGTGTTCTCTTAATGATGTTAATATCCTAGTAAACAAATGCTTTTCTGGGTATAAATCTGCTTAGCTTTGTGACTTAAATCAATTTAATAAAGTTGACATTATCTTTAAAGCGAACAAAGTGTATTGTAAAAGATGCTAATATTATTGTCAATAGGTGCCATCATGGGTATAAATCTCCATAATTCCATGAAAGAAATTAATACAACAAATTTAAAGTAAACCTTTACAACAAGAATAGTGAACCGTTAAGGATGCTAATATCTTTGTAAGCAATTGCGTTTATGGCAAAAAATCTGCTTAATTCAGCGAATTAAGTTAATACAACAACGTTAAAGTGAACCTTAAAGTTAAAGTGAATCGGCTTAATTCAACGAATGAAGTAAAAAAAGAGAGTGAAAATAAACCTTTGCAAAACAAAAAATGTACTGTTAAAGATTATAATATTATTGTCAACAAGTGCTATAATTGGTATACATCTGCTTATTTCCACAAAATAAGTTAATGCAACAATTTTAAAGTGAACCCTTACAACAAATGAAGTGAGCTGTCAATGATCTTAATGTTCTAGCAAACAAGTGCGTTTATGGCTACAAATCTACTTAATTCAACGAATTAAGTTAATACAACAAAGTTAAAGGGAACCTTTACAACAAACAAAATGTGCCTTGTACAACAAACAAAAAGAGAACCTTTACAACAAACAAACTAAATCTGCTTAATTCAACGAACCAAGTTAAACAAGAAAGTGAAAATATACTTTACAAAACACAAAACGCACAGTTAAGGATTATAATATCATTGTCAAGAAGTCCTCTCATGGGTATTTATCTCCTTAGTTCCACGAAATTAGTTAATACAACAAATTTAAAATAAACCTTTACAACAAGCACAATGAACCGTTAAAGATGCTAATATCCTTGTAAGCAATTGGTTTTATGGCTAAAAATCTGGGTCATTCAACTGATTAAGTTAATACAACAAATTTAAAGTGATCCTTAACAACAAACAAAATGTAGTGTTAATGATGTTAGTATCCTAGTAAGCAGGTGTTTTAATGAGTATAAATCTGTTTAGTTTTGCGACTTGAATTAATACAATAAGATTGACCTTATGTTTAACGCAAACAAATGTACTTTAAAACATACTAATATCATTGTCAACAAGTGCTTTCATTGGTATAAATCTGCATGATTCCACGAAATAGGTTACTACAACAAATTGAAAGTAAACCTTCACAACAAGCATAGTGCACCGTTATGGATGCTATTATCCTTGTAAGCAATTGCGTTTATGGCTGAAAATCTGCTTAATTCCACGAAATAAGTCAATACAACAAATTTAAAGTGAACCTTTACAACAAATAAAGTGTGCCGTCAATGATGTTCATATCCTATTAAACAAGTGCATTTATGGCTCTAAATCTGCTTAATTCAATGAACTAAGTTAAAAAAGAAAGTGAAAATATACTTTACAAAACACAAAACGTACAGTTAAGGATTATAATGTCATTGTCAAGAAGTGCTCTCATGGGTATTTATCTGCTTAATTCCACGAAATAAGTTAAAACAACAAATTTAGAGTAAACCTTTACAACATGCACAATGAACCGTTAAGGATGCTAATATCCTTGTAAGCAATTGGTTTTATGGCTGAAAATCTGGGTCATTCAACGGATTAAGTTAATACAACAAAATTAAAGTCATCCTTGACAACAAACAAAGTGTACTGTTAATGATGTTAGTATCCTAGTAAACAGGTGCTTTTATGGGCATAAATCTGCTTAGTTTTGCGACTTGAATCAATACAATAAGGTTGATCTTATCTTTAACGCAAACAAATGTACTGGAAAACATGCTAATACCATTGTCAACAAGTGCTATCATGGGTGTAAGTCTGCTTAATTCCACGAAAGAAGTTAATACAAAAAAAATAAAGTAAACCTTTACAACAAGTAAAATGTGCTTTTAATGATGTTAATATCCTTGTAAGCAATTGCGTTTATGGCTAAAAATCTGCTTAATTCATCGAATTAAGTTAATACAACAAAGTTAAAGAGAACCTTTAAAACAAAAAATGTGTGCTGTTAATGATGTTAATATCCTAATGAACAAGTGCTTTAATGGCTCTAAATCTGCTTAGTTTTGCGACTTGAATTAATACAATAAGGTGGACCTTATCATTAACGCAAACAAATGTACTGTAAAACATGCTAATAGCATTGTGAACAAGTGCTATCATAGGTATAAGTCTGCTTAATTCCACGAAAGAAGTTAATACAACAAGTCTAAAGTAAACTTTTACAACAAATAAAGTGTTCTCTTAATGATGTTAATATCCTAGTAAACAAATGCTTTTCTGGGTATAAATCTGCTTAGCTTTGTGACTTAAATCAATTTAATAAAGTTGACATTATCTTTAAAGCGAACAAAGTGTATTGTAAAAGATGCTAATATTATTGTCAATAGGTGCCATCATGGGTATAAATCTCCATAATTCCATGAAAGAAATTAATACAACAAATTTAAAGTAAACCTTTACAACAAGAATAGTGAACCGTTAAGGATGCTAATATCTTTGTAAGCAATTGCGTTTATGGCAAAAAATCTGCTTAATTCAGTGAATTAAGTTAATACAACAACGTTAAAGTGAACCTTAAAGTTAAAGTGAATCGGCTTAATTCAACGAATGAAGTAAAAAAAGAGAGTGAAAATCAACCTTTGCAAAACAAAAAATGTACTGTTAAAGATTATAATATTATTGTCAACAAGTGCTATAATTGGTATACATCTGCTTATTTCCACAAAATAAGTTAATGCAACAATTTTAAAGTGAACCCTTACAACAAATGAAGTGAGCTGTCAATGATCTTAATGTTCTAGCAAACAAGTGCGTTTATGGCTACAAATCTACTTAATTCAACGAATTAAGTTAATACAACAAAGTTAAAGGGAACCTTTACAACAAACAAAATGTGCCTTGTACAACAAACAAAAAGAGAACCTTTACAACAAACAAACTAAATCTGCTTAATTCAACGAACCAAGTTAAACAAGAAAGTGAAAATATACTTTACAAAACACAAAACGTACAGTTAAGGATTATAATATCATTGTCAAGAAGTCCTCTCATGGGTATTTATCTCCTTAGTTCCACGAAATTAGTTAATACAACAAATTTAAAATAAACCTTTACAACAAGCACAATGAACCGTTAAAGATGCTAATATCCTTGTAAGCAATTGGTTTTATGGCTAAAAATCTGGGTCATTCAACTGATTAAGTTAATACAACAAATTTAAAGTGATCCTTAACAACAAACAAAATGTAGTGTTAATGATGTTAGTATCCTAGTAAGCAGGTGTTTTAATGAGTATAAATCTGTTTAGTTTTGCGACTTGAATTAATACAATAAGATTGACCTTATGTTTAACGCAAACAAATGTACTTTAAAACATACTAATATCATTGTCAACAAGTGCTTTCATTGGTATAAATCCGCATGATTCCACGAAATAGGTTACTACAACAAATTGAAAGTAAACCTTCACAACAAGCATAGTGCACCGTTATGGATGCTATTATCCTTGTAAGCAATTGCGTTTATGGCTGAAAATCTGCTTAATTCAACGAATTAAGTTAATAAAACAAAGTTAAAGTGAACCTTTACAACAGATAAAGTGTGCTGCTAATGATGTTAATATCGTAGTAAACAACTGCTTTTATGGCTCTAAATCTGCTTAAATTTGCAAATTAAAATAATACAATAAGGTTGACCTTATCTTTAACGCAAACATATGTACTGCAAAACATGCTAATATCATTGTCAACAAGTGCTTTCATGGGTATAAATCTGCGTGATTCCACGAAATAAGTTAATACAACAAATTGAAAGTAAACCTTTGCATCAAGCATAGTGAACCGTTATGGATGCTAATATCCTTGTGAGCAATTGCGTTTATGGCTAAAAATGTGCTTAGATCAATGAATCAAAATACTACAACAAAGATAAAGTGAACCTTTACAACAAACAAAGTTTACTGTTAATTATGTTAATGTCTTAGTAAAAAACTGCATTTATGGCTCTAAATCTGCTTAGTTTTGCGACTTATATTAATACAATAAGGTTGACCTTATATTTAACGCAAACAAATGTACTGTAAAACATGCTAATATCATTGTCAACAAGTGCTTTTAGGGTATAAAACTGCATAATTCCATAACATAAGTTAATACAACAAAGCTAAAGTGAATTTTTACAGCAAACAAAGTGTGCTGTTAATGATGTTAATATCCTAGTAAACAAGTGCTTTAATGGCTCTAAATCTGCTTAATTCAACGAATTAGAATAAACAACAAAGTGAAAATATACTTTACAAAACACAAAACGTACAGTTAAGGATTATAATATCATTGTCAAGAAGTCCTCTCATGGGTATTTATTTCCTTAGTTCCACGAAATTAGTTAATACAACACATTTAAAGTAAACCTTTACAACAAGCACAATGAACCGTTAAGGATACTAATATACTTGTAAGCAATTGGTTTTATGGCTAAAAATCTGGGTCATTCAACTGATTAAGTCTAAACAACAAAATTAAAGTGATCCTTGACAACAAACAAAGTGTACTGTTAATGATGTTAGTATCCTAGTAAGCAGGTGCTTTTATGGGTATAAATCTGCTTAGTTTTGCAACTTGAATTAATACAAAAAGATTGACTTTACCTTTAACGCAAACAAATGTACTGTAAAACATGCTAATATCATTGTCAACAAATGCTTTCATGGGTATAAATCTGCATGATTCCACGAAATAAGTTAATACAACAAATTGAAAATAAACTTTTACAACCGTCATAGTGAACCGTTATGGATGCTAATATCCTTGTAAGCAATTGCGTTTATGGCTAAAAATCTGCTTAATTCAATGAAAAAAGTTAATACAACAAAGTTAAGTGAACCTTTACAACAAACAAAGTGTGCTGTTAATGATGTTAATATCGTAGTAAACAAGTGCTTTTATGGCTCTAAATCTGCTTAGTTTTGCAAAAGCAGATTTGTTTTAGTGAAGAAGTGCTTTTATGGCACTAAAATCTGGTTATTTCAACGAATTAAGTTAAACAACAAAGCGAAAATAAACCTTTGCAAAACACAAAATGTACAGTGAACGTAAAATGTACATTGTCAACAAGTGCTATCATGGATATAAATCTGCCTAATTTTGCGAAATAAGCTAATACAACAAATTTAACGTAATTCTTTACAACAAACAAAGCGTGCTGTTAATGATGTTAATATCCTAGTAAACAAGTGCTTTTATGGCTCTAAATCTGCTTAATTCAACGAATTAGGTTAAAGAAGAAAGTGAAAGCAAACCTTTGCAAACCACAAAATGTACAGTTAAGGATTATAATATCATTGTCAACAAGTGCTATCATGGGTATAATTCTGCATAATTCAACGAAATAAATTAAAACAACAAGTTTAAAGTAAACCTTTACAACAAGCACGATGAACTGTTAAGGATACTAATATCCTTCAAAGCAATTGGTTTGTTGCTAAACATCTGCTTGTTTCAACGAATTAAGTTAATACAACGAAGTTAAAGTGATCCTTGACAACAAACAAAGTGTGCTGTAAATGATGTTAATATCTTAGTAAACAGGTTCTTTTGTGGGTATAAATCTGCTTAGTTTTGCGACTTGAATAAATACAATTAGGTTGACCTTATCTTTAATGCAAACAAATGTACTGAAAAACATGCTAATACCATTGTCAACAAGTGCTATCATGGGTGTAAGTCTGCTTAATTCCACGAAAGAATTTAATACAAAAAACTTAAAGTAAACCTTTACAACAAGTAAAGTATGCTGTAAATGATGTTAATATCCTAGTAAAGAAGTGCTTTTATGGCACTAAATCTGCTTATTTCAATGAATTAAGTTAAACAACAAAGTGAAAATAAACCTTTGCAAAACACAAAATGTACAGTGAAGGTAAAATGTACATTGTCAACAAGTGCTATCATGGGTATAAATCTGCTTAATTTTACGAAATAAGCTAATACAACAAATTTAACGTAATTCTTTACAACAATCAAAGCGTGCTGATAATGATGTTAATATCCTATGAAGCAAGTGCTTTTATGGGTATAAATCTGCTTAGCTTTTGCGACTTAAATTAATTTAATAAAGTTGACCTTATCTTTAAAGCAAACAAAGTGTATTGTAAAAGATGCTAATATCATTGTCAACAAGTAATATGATGGGTATAAATCTGCTTAATTTTACGAAATAAGCTACTACAACAAATTTAACGTAAATCTTTACAACAAACAAAGTGTGCTGTTAATGATGTTAATATCCTATAAAGCAAGTGCTTTTATGGGTATAAATCTGCTTAGCTTTTGCGACTTAAATTAATTTAATAAAGTTGACTTTATCTTTAAAGCAAACAAAGTGTACTGTAATAGATGCTGTTATCATTGTCAACAATTGCTATGATGGGTATATTTCTGCTTAATTTTATTAAATATTCTAATACAGCAAAGTTAAAGTGAACCTTTACAACAACCAAAAAGTGCTGCTAATGATGTTAATATTCTTGTAAACAAGTGCTTTTATGGCTATAATTCTGCTTAATTCAACGAATTAAGTTAATACAACAAAGTTAAAGTGAACCTTTACAACAAACAAAGGGTGCTCTTTATGATGTTAATATCCTATTAAACAAGTGCTTTTATGGGTATAAATCTGCTTAATTCAACGAATTTACTTAGACAAAAAAGTGGTAATAAGCCTTTACAAAACACAATATGTACAGTTAAAGTTTATAATATCATTGTCGACAATTGCTATCGTGGGTATAAATATGCTTAATTCCACAAAATAAGCTAATACAACAAATTTAACGTAAACCTTTACAACAAATAAAGAGTGCTCTTAATCATGTTAATATCCTAGTAAAGAAGTGCTTTTATGGCTCTAAATCTGCTTAATTCAACGAACTAAGTTAAACAAGAAAGTGAAAATAAACCTTTGCAAAACACAAAATGTACTGTTAAGGATTATAATACCATTGTGAACAAGTGCTATCATGGGTATAAATCTGCTTAATTCCACGAAAGAAGTTAATACAACAATTTTAAAGTGGGCTATCTTTAAAACACGAAATACGAAATGACGGAATGGAATGACGGAATGATGGAATGGAATGACGGAATGACGGAATGGCTGTTACATTTCTTGAAATGGTATCTTAAACGTCAATAGGATGTTAATTTTGCTTTCATGTAGCACCTTGTGAGTCAGCAAGTCAAGAAATCAAGTAAAGAATTCGTTTTCTCAAACCATTCTGTTTTTTCTCAAACCATTCCGTGTTTTCTCAAATCATTTCGTGTTTTCTCAAATCATTTCGTGTTTTCTCAAATCATTCCGTGTTTTCTCAATCATTCCGTGTTTTCTCAAATCATTTCGAAATCTAACATCACGGTATTCCCAATCTTCCGTCAATGGTAAGACTGCTATCTTTTAATCACCATTTTGTAGCTACGTATGAGCACACTATCATTAATCACTATCCGGAAAAGCGTTCGTCTAGTTTCTGTATACAGGAAAAATATCGGCAGTTTGTTAAAAAATATCTCAAATGTTTTTGCTCAACGTATCGGTATATCAATTACTTGACTTCGATAGTTCTGATAAATTTCATCCTTGAACAGCGAAAATAAAGCAAAACTGGTGCAAATATAGCAAAAATGAAAATAAAGTAAAACTGGAAGTACAGCATACAATTTTTTGAAGTGTTTTCCATATCAGAGTCTTGTCTGGCCCACCGGGTGAGTAAAAGAGAAACGCACAATGCTTGAGAAACCACTGCACCTTGAACATGAATGTAATGTTATTCAAGGCTGTCTTTTTTCATTGCAGAATCAGTGGTTTACTCGATTTTTTAATCGTTCTTTCCTGCTCATGTGTATTATAGATTTTCTGTAGAAAGCCCCTTCGTGAATTGTGCAAATGAGTGAAAACGAGGTGCAAAAATTTCAACAGTTGCCCTTCCTAACAATGAAACCTAAGTGCATCAGAGTATATTTGTCCTAAGGATTGTTCAAATAATTGCTGTAAGGTGAACAGATATGGGAAATTTGTTCGTGTTTTTTGAAGGGAGTGGCTGTATTTAGCGAGGAACGACTATAAAAGTAGTTGAACACATTTGCTACGTAATAAAATATTACAAAATATTATTGCGTTGATATTTAGGAATTAGAAGTCATTCAAACTGCGTGAGTTTTTACTGACTCACCCTCATGGTAGAAATTGAAAATTATAAGAATGCAGCATTGATCAGTCCAAGGATGACAGTTTCCGTTCAAGCACGCTTCCATGTGTAGTATTCCTCAAATTTCATTAGTTATCTCTCCAAAGAGCAGCAATGTCAAGCTAGGAGTTTCCAGAATTTTCTCTCAGATCTTCATTTCTGTCTTCAGGATGTTAACCCAGCTACAGTTGCAGCGCTTGGATTGCAACAGAACAGAACCCATGCTTTGCCCGTAAGTCCATTTTCATTGAAGTGGCTACCGGGAACTACCGTTTCTAAATGCTATGGTTGTGGTGGTCGTATTGAAAATCCTCCTCAAAGTGGCCTTGATGACCTGGTCATTGTTCATCGAGACCGAAAATGTTACAGAGACGAGGTAACTGGTCAAAAGCAATGGACACCGGAAGCAACGAATATCCACTTCCATCTGCGTTTGGAATGTGTCGGTGCAAAATATTCACAGTTCAATATTAGCCACCTGGTGGTTCCGAGGGAATTTATAGACTTTTTTAGACCAGGAATTTTCAACGCTTGTATTCAGAGTTTGGATGGATTCTTTGAACTGTCGAAATATAATAGTTGTTTGAATATAGTGGACCAGAGGGCGCTACGTAGACACAGACACTAACACAAGGGTGCCCATAATGCACCCTCGTCTTCTCTGTCATATCTGCTCATTCTCTTGAGCACTGGAAAAAGGAGTTGACTGGGTTAACAAAAAACTTTTTAATTTGCAAATGCAGTTTATCATTACAGTAACTCTTGGTTAAGGTCCCAAGTAGCTTGAACAGATACATAGTTGAACCCATTACAGTGCGATCCCTTACTAAGAACAGAATGATTTTCAGGTGAAATCAAAAAGACTTTGAATCAGTATTTTATTGGCTAATTTCAAATTGCACATGAAGTGAAGTGAAGCATATCCTTTAGTATTTCACAGTATTTGGCTTCATTTCATTTCGTTGATTGTGATAAGCCAAATTGATTAGAACTATGAACTGTGCACTGATAAAGCCTTTGTACGGTAAAATATAAATGTATCATATATGCACCCTAATCATCTTCCGAGGTACAATGTTCTTGTAGTTCCTGGAACTGTGCAAGAATTGTTTTTGATATCAATCAAAAGTTTGAAAAACAACAAAGGTAATGCAAGATACTGTGGCATTTGTAGCGAGGAAGACGCTGGGTCACCGAGTCCTCACTACAAGAATTGACAACGTAAGAACTATGGCCACATTTATGCAAAGTTATTTGGTTTGTGTTTGAATCAAGAGGGGAAGTGCAGGTTTGCACTTGCGCAGTGGCAGAGCCAGCCGCCAAGAAATGGGAGGACAGAGTTAGGGGTCATGGGTGGAGCCCTCAAGAGCGTTCGACAATCGCTTGCTGAATAGACGCATGATTTTGGAAAAATAACAGATTAAACTGAGCATCTTGTGACAATTTTATGTGATTATAGATTGATCAAGCTTGATAATGATCGCTATGCTAGAATCAATTTCAAAAATTCTACAAATCAAGTAAGACTGAGTTCGGCATTACTATGATACGATGACACGTTTTTCATGATAGAAGCTGGTTTATACGAAACTAATGCTAAGATGGCAAAGGTTTTAGGAAAAGGAAATTCTTTTCTAGAGGTAGTAAGAAACGATAAAGATTTCAATTCACTTTGGCAAATCAGTCATCCTTGAGTAATATCAACCAGTTTTCGTTGTTTTGAACGTGGTAAAACAGAAAGAACAAACGTTGCTTTGAACGTCGGTAGGACACCTTTTATTCCCATCTCATATCTGCAAAAGATCAAGAAACATATCTGCAAAAGTGTTAGAAACTATATGATGATTCATCTTTAAAGAATAGGAAACAAATTAAGAAACTTTTAGTACTAAAATGTGGAATTAAGAAACTTTGTATGTATTCTTTGAAAGGGACACGACAAAAGAAGTTTGCTCTACCAAAGGAAATTCTACCATCATCTGCTTGAACTACATGGTGTATTAAAAAATGGCTAACTGCCAAAAAGATAAATTTTCTCTAGAGAGAAGTGTACCTCAAAAAGAGATAGTGATCTTTTGAAAGTACGACTCCTGAGCCATGTCTGCGAAATCGTAAGTGAAGGAATGTAGCCATTTGAGGTAAAAGTTTTTTTGATATATGTTTCTGGAAGAAGAAAACTAACATTGCAAATCTTTGTATCTTTCTGACTGTTAGTTCAAGAAGCTAGCATGGAAACATTTAAAGGTGACTGAATTGTATAGAGAAAATCAATATGTACTGTTATTGGTGGAAACTTTTAGACAAGTAAAACGCAACCCAGTACAATAGCTTTATCTCATGATGTTTCAAAGAATGTTATCAAAACAAAACATTTGAACATATGTGAGAGGTTTTCTAGTAGACTGCTGTTCTCTTGACAATTATTTAGCTTACTGCCTGCTTTCCAAATCTCAAGATGAGTTCTTTTTTTTGTCTTTTTCATTTCATTTTCTATGTTAGGGATGTGGAGCTGCTATTGATTTTTGCTCTCTGTGGCATTCGTCTTTGTAGCATAGTAAAGTAGTTTGTAAGTAGCGTTGGATAAGTACGTTGTATTGTAAGATTTGATTGAATATAAGAAATATGACTTAGCTAAAGCAAAATTAAAGAACAAAGATCAAACTGACTTCCAGCATGAATGTTTAGAAGAATGTCGAAAAGAAATGTTATCTCATTTTGACATGTATCCACTTTCTTCCTGCTTATGAATTCCCTAGCGACCTATTTTGCAGAAACAAAACATCACATAACAGTACAGGAGTCAAGCTTTTAGTGAATTACTATCTCATTTGTGTAGGGCCATCTGTTGCAGAGAATTTACAGAAGTCTTTTTTGATGCACCTTGTAGAGATGGCCATGAACGGTGCATGTTTAGGTGTGATAACAATCTCACCTGAACTAAGATTGTTATTGATCTCAAGAAGGTGGAAATCCATTTACAGGCCATGTTTCACTGAATCAATTATGAGAATGCAAGCTGCAAGCTAGCTCCAAAATTCTCCTTTGAATCAGTTCTAAAACATGCTCAAATTATACTCAAAACACGTTAGTAGCAAGCTTGGGCATACTGTAAACATGCTCAATATTTTACAAAAGGAGAAGCAGCACTTCAGTGCTAAGCCTCGTTAACCCTTCAAAAAGAATTAAGGATTATGGAATAGAGTCTTAGAAAGTGTAAGGAAAAGAATAAAATGTGAAACTGAACTGAAGCTAACTGAAATAACGACTTCTTGGAACATGCAATTGCGCTGAAGTTTTGACCTACGATATTTTTTGTAAAAAATACCTTGTTAACTATATAGTTATGATGCAAATCGAAAGGATATTACTGGATATTACTTACTTATATAGGATATTACTTCACATAATGCCTCCAAGATACAAAAGTACGGATGGCATCACTGCAAACATTCTTCACATAATTGCTTTTGTAAAGAAAGCTGTAATCTTCAGTTATTGATAGACAGAATATAAGAACTTGCAAAATATCATACAATAACAATGCCAGTCACAAAGAACTGCCAATATCATCAAGCATATTTTGAAATGATTTAATGCAAATTTTTATTGCAAGAGCCAAAATGTGACCACTCTGTTATCCATATACCTGTGGATATTTACTGTATCAACTGAAGGACTTACTAAAGGACTGAAGACTGAGGGATTAGCTAAAGTTCCGTGTGTTATCCAAAGGATCCCTTGATAGCACGAGTATCTTCGTTTAGTCCAGTAATGTGCATAGCGGAGGAGCATCTCATTGTAACTGTTCCTCCGCAGCAACACAGCTGCATCGCCTCAACAAAGAAAGGAGGCATTGCATTCCCTAGTGGTGTAAAAAATTAAAAATTTACGGAAACTTTGAGCAGCGCATGCTTGTTGTCAAGGATTGTTGTAAGTTTTTTCATGAATTCTTATTAGTGTTCCTTGGCCAGGAGAGCGAGATCTCGGATGATGAGCAGACCATGCAGAAACTGGTAATTTTGGAAATCTTAAGGCAAGGGACGGCGAGGGATCGTAGAGAACGCAGCAAAGTATGTCAAATTGAATGTTATGGAAATAAATACCTTCTAAGTTGTACGTTGCGTCCGCTCGGAGGGAGCATTTGGCCTTCTTGTTGCACTTGGCGGGCGGTTACACTGTTGTCTGAAAGAAATAAAATTTTTGAAGTACTGAAGGCCCAACTTTTTATTCAGCAAATACAGTAATGCATTTGAGAGAACTGTGACTGTAACTGTTTTTTCTAGCTTTAGGAAAGTCATCATCCTGCACATATGTTAGTGAGTTTCTTGTTCTTTCTGATTCCCGGATAGTTATGCGTGTATGACGACAGAAAATTTGGTACAATAAAAAAACGCTAAGATTTACCTGACGTCTTTCCTTTTGTGCCAGTTGCAATTCCGTGTGAGCTTAAACGAAGAGAATAGTTCATGGTTAATTTTGGTTAATGAATTAAGTTATTCACAACATGTTTGATCCCGAATTGGCTAGCAGACAGGCTTGAAAATCTCCGTCCTCTTGCACGGATCGTGCATTCGAGACGCAGATCCGCAACACATACGGATTACCATATGCAGGACTGGAGCATCAAGTCAGTTAGTTAACAAATTGGTGCATGCAGTAACGAATGGAGAGGAGATATGTTAAGCAAACTAAAACTAACCTGGCGATTTCCATGAAAACTTGTCGAGTAATTTGCTGTCATCGTCCTTCACCAGTTGAAGCCAACACAAGTAAACTTTATGGCGCTCTTTTTCGTCAAACAAAAGTTCAAAATTTGGGCAGTTGTCACAAGCGGTCACATGTTGTTAATAGCACCCTCAGGAATGCAAGCCCCTACCGGCACAAAAGTGGCGCTTTTCACGTGGGATTAGGAACAGAAAGAGTCATTGCAATACAGTACCCACAAAACACATTAGAGTCACTTCGCACAGATTCCTCTGCGCAGCACCCTAAAGAAAGATTTATCGCTCTGCCGATAAAACATAAGGGAGATGAAAACTTCACATTTCCAACGGGTGAAACCCAAAGTTTTTAGCATGGGGAAATTTCAAGTGTAGAACAAAGAAATGTGAAGTGTAAATTTTACGTCTGGAAACTGAGTAGAAATTGCAACGTATTGTTCTCAACCGGGGAAATTAAGGGGAAATAAGAAACGCAGAATTTCCGTCATGGAAACTACTTGGAAATGGTGGCGTTTCCCTCGCTAGAAATTAAGGGAAACTTACTCATTTCTTGCCGTGAATATCATTGTCAAAAAGTGCTATCATGGGTATAAATCTGCTTGATTTTACGAGATAAGTTAAT
The DNA here is from genome assembly GCA_964019985.1 of Aurelia sp. 4 Dawson et al 2005. Lineage (NCBI taxonomy): Eukaryota > Metazoa > Cnidaria > Scyphozoa > Semaeostomeae > Ulmaridae > Aurelia > Aurelia sp. 4 Dawson et al 2005. The sequence goes on from OZ026508.1 coordinate 8,840,101, forward strand.
ACAACAAGTTCAAAGTAAACCTTTACAACAAATAAAGTTTGCTGTTAATGATGTTGATATCCTAGTAAACAAGTGCTTTTATGGCTCTAAATCTGCTTAATTCAACGAATTATGTTAAACAACAAAGTGAACCAAAAGCTTTACAACGACCAAAATGTGCTGTTAATGATGCTAATATCATTGTAAACAAGTGATTTTATGACTATAAATCTGCTTAATACAACGAATTAAGTTAATACAACAAAGTTAAGTTGAACCTTTACAACAAACAAAGTGTGCTGTTAATGATGTTATTATCTTAGTAAGCAAGTGCTTTGATGGGTATAAATCTGCTTAGTTTTGCTACCTAAGTTAATAAATCAAATTTAAAGTAAACCTTTACAACAAATAAGGTTTGCTGTTAATGATTTTAATATCCTAGTAAACAAGTGCTTTATGGCTCTAAATCTGCTTAATTCAACAAATTAAGTTAAACAAGAAAGTGAAAATAAACCTTTGCAAAACACATTATCTACAGTTAAGGATTATAATATCATTGTCAACAAGTGCTATCATGGGTATAAATCTGCTTAAGTCCATGAAATAAGTTAATACAACAAATTCAAAGTAAACCTTTACAACAAGCACAATGAACCATTAAGGATGCCAATTTTCTCGTAAGAAATTGGTTTTAGGGCTAAAAATCTGCTTAATTCAACGAATTAAGTTAATACAACAAAGTTAAAGTAAACCTTTCCAACAAGCAAAGTGTGATGTTAATGATCTTAATATCGTAGTAAACAAGTGCTTTTATGGCTCTTAATCTGCTTAATTCAACGAATTAAGTTAAACAAGAAAGTCAAAATAAACCTTTGCAAAACACATTATCTACAGTTAAGGATTATAATATCATTGTCAACAAGTGGGTATAAATCTGCTTAATGCCACGAAATAAGTTAATACATCAAATTTAAAGTAAACCTTTACAACAAGCACAATGAACCGTTAAGGATGCCAATATCCTCGTAAGAAATTGGTTTTATGGCTAAAAATCTGCTTAATTCAACGAATTAAGTTAATACAACAAAGTTAAAGTAAACCTTTACAACAATTAAAGTTTGCTGTTAATGACGTCAATAGTCTAGTAAACAAGTGCTTTTATGGCTCTAAATCTGCTTAATTCAACAAATTAAGTTAAACAAGAAAGTGAAAATAGACCTTTGCAAAACAAAAAATATACAGTTAAGGATTATAATATCATGGTCAACAAGTGCTATCATGGGGATAAATCTGTTTAATTCCACGAAATAAGTTAATTCAACAAATGGAAAGTAAACCTTTACAACAACCAAAATGGGCTGTTAATCATGTTAATGTCCTTGCAAAGGAGTGCTTTTATAGCTATAAATTTTCCTAATTCAACGAATTAACTTAATACAACAGAGTTAAGGTGAACCTTTACAACAAACAAAGTGTGCCGCTAATGATGTCAATATCCTAATACTCAAGTGCATTTATGGCTCTAAATCTCCTTACGTCAACGAATTATGTTAAACAAGAAAGTGAAAATAAACCTTTGCAAAACAAAAAATATACAGTTAAGGATTATAATATAATTGTCAAAAAGTGCTATCATGGGTATAAATCTGCTTAATTCCACGAAATAAGTTAATTCAACAAATTTAAAGTAATTCTTTACAACAACCAAAATGTGCTGTTAATTATTTTAATATCCTTGTAAAGGAGTGCTTTTATGGCTATAAATCTGCTTAATTCAATGAATTAACTTAATACAACAAAGTTAAGGTGAACCTTTACAACAAACATATTGTGCCGCTAATAATGTTAATATCCTAGTAAACAAGTGCTTTTATGGCTCTAAATCTGCTTAATTCAACGAATTAAGTTACACAAGAAAGTGAAAATAAACCTCTGCAAAACAAAAAATATACAGTTAAGGATTATAATATAATTGTCAAAAAGTGCTATCATGGATATATATCTGCTTATATTTACGAAACATGCTAATACAACAAATTTAAAGTAAATCTTTACAACAAATAAAGTTTGCTGTTAATGATATCAAAAACTTAGTAAAAAAGTGCTTTTATGGCTCTTAATCTGCTTAATTCAACGAATTAAGTTAAACAAGAAAGTGAAAATAAACCTTTGCAAAACACATTATCTACAGTTAAGGATTATAATATCATTGTCAACAAGTGGGTATAAATCTGCTTAATGCCACGAAATAAGTTAATACATCAACTTTAAAGTAAACCTTTACAACAAGCACAATGAACCGTTAAGGATGCCAATATCCTCGTAAGAAATTGGTTTTATGGCTAAAAATCTGCTTAATTCAACGAATTAAGTTAATACAACAAAGTTAAAGTAATCCTTTACAACAAGCAAAGTGTGATGTTAATGATCTTAATATCGTAGTAAACAAGTGCTTTTATGGCTCTTAATCTGCTTAATTCAACGAATTAAGTTAAACAAGAAAGTCAAAGTAAACCTTTGCAAAACACATTATCTACAGTTAAGGATTATAATATCATGGTCAACAAGTTCTATCGTGGGTATAAATCTGCTTAATTTTACGAAAAAAGCTAATACAGCAAATTTAAAGTAAACCTTTACCACAAAGAAAGTTTTCTGTTAATGATGTTAATAGCCTAGTAAACAAGTGCTTTTATGGCTCTAAATCTGCTTAAGTCAACGAATTAAGTTACACAAGAAAGTGAAAATAAACCTCTGCAAAACAAAAAATATACAGTTAAGGATTATAATATAATTGTCAAAAAGTGCTATCATGGATATATATCTGCTTATATTTACGAAACATGCTAATACAACAAATTTAAAGTAAATCTTTACAACAAATAAAGTTTGCTGTTAATGATATCAAAAACTTAGTAAAAAAGTGCTTTTATGGCTCTTAATCTGCTTAATTCAACGAATTAAGTTAAACAAGAAAGTGAAAATAAACCTTTGCAAAACACATTATCTACAGTGAAGGATTATAATATCATTGTCAACAAGTGGGTATAAATCTGCTTAATGCCACGAAATAAGTTAATACATCAACTTTAAAGTAAACCTTTACAACAAGCACAATGAACCGTTAAGGATGCCAATATCCTCGTAAGAAATTGGTTTTATGGCTAAAAATCTGCTCAATTCAACGAATTAAGTTAATACAACAAAGTTAAAGTAAACCTTTACAACAAGCAAAGTGTGATGTTAATGATCTTAATATCGTAGTAAACAAGTGCTTTTATGGCTCTTAATCTGCTTAATTCAACGAATTAAGTTAAACAAGAAAGTCAAAGTAAACCTTTGCAAAACACATTATCTACAGTTAAGGATTATAATATCATGGTCAACAAGTGCTATCGTGGGTATAAATCTGCTTAATTTTACGAAATAAGCTAATACAGCAAATTTAAAGTAAACCTTTACCACAAAGAAAGTTTTCTGTTAATGATGTTAATAGCCTAGTAAACAAGTGCTTTTATGGCTCTAAATCTGCTTAAGTCAACGAATTAAATTAAACAAGAAAGTGAAAATGAACCTTTGCAAAACAAAAAATATACAGTTAAGGATTATAATATTATGGTCAACAAGATCTATCATGGGTATAAATCTGCTTATTTTTACGAAGCAAGCTAATACAACAAATTTAAAGTAAACCTTTAGAAAAAACCAAAATGGGCTGTTAATGATGTTAATATCCTTGTAAAGGAGTGCTTTTATAGCTATAAATTTGCCTAATTCAACGAATTAACTTAATACAACAGAGTTAAGGTGAACCTTTACAACAATCAAAGTGTGCCGCTAATGATGTCAATATCCTAGTAATCAAAAGCTTTTATGGCTCTAAATCTCCTTACGTCAACGAATTAAGTTAAACAAGAAAGAGAAAATAAACCTTTGCAAAAAAAAATATACAGTTTAGGATTATAATATAATTGTCAAAAAGTGCTATCATGGGTATAAATCTGCTTAATTTTACGAAATAAGTAAATTCAACAAATTTAAAGTAAATCTTTACAACAAATAAAGTTTGCTGTTAATGATGTCAAAAACGTAGTAAAAAAGTGCTTTTATGGCTATAAATTTGCTTAATTCAACGAATTAAGTTACACAAGAAAGTGAAAATAAACCTTTGCAAAACACAAAATGTACAGTTAAGGATTATGATATCATGGTCAACAAGTGCTATCGTGGGTATAAATCTGCTTAATTCCACGAAATAAGTTAATTCAAAAGATTGAAAGTAAACTTTTACAAGAACCAAAATGTGCTGTTAATGATGTTAATATCCTTGTAAAGGAATGCTTTCATGGCTATCAATCTGCTTAATTCAGCGAATTAACTTAATTCAACAAAGTTAAGGTGATCCTTTACAACAAACAAAGTGTGCCGTTAATGATTTTAATATCCTAGTAAACAAGTGGTTTAATGGCTCTAAATCTGCTTCTTTCAACGAATTAAGTTAAACAAGAAAGAGAAAATAAACCTTTGCAAAACACAAAATTCACTGTTAAGGATTATAATTTCATTGTCAAATAGTGCTATCATGGGTATAAATCTGCATCATTCCACGAAATAAGTTAATAGAGCAAAACTAAAGAAAACCTATACAACAAACAAAGTTTGCTGTTTTTTATGTTACTATCCTAGTAATTAAGTGCTTTTATGGCTCTAAATCTGCTTAAGTCAACGAATTAAGTTAAACAAGAAAGTGAAAATAAACCATTGCAAGACAAAAAATATACAGTTTAGGATTATAATATAATTGTCAAAAAGTGCTATCATGGGTATAAATCTGATTATATTTACGAAACAAGCTAATACAACAAATTTAAAGTAAACCTTTACAACAAATAAAGTTTGCTGTTAACGATGTTAATATCCTAGTAAACAAGTGCTTTTATGGCTCTAAGTTGAACAAGAAAGTGAAAATAAACCTTTGCAAAACACAAAATGTACGGTTAAAATTTATAATATCATGGTCAACAAGTGTTATCGTGGGTATAAATCAGCTTAATTCCATGAAATAACTTAATAAAAAAAATTTAAGGTAAACCTTTACAACAACCAAAATGTGCTGTTAATGATGTTAATATCCTTGTAAAGGAATGCTCTTATGGCTCTAAATCTTCTTAATTCAACGAATTAACATAATTCAACAAAGTTAAGGTGAACCTTTACAACAAACAAAGTAGTCCGTTAATGATGTTAATATCCTAGTAAACAAGTGCTTTTATGGCGCTAAATCTGCTTAATTCAACGAATTAAGTTAAACAAGAAAGTTAAGATAAACCTTTGCAAAACAAAAAATATACAGTTAAGGATTATATTATCATGGTCAACAAGTGCTTTCATGGGTATAAATCTGCTTAATTTTACGAAATAAGCTAATACAACAAATTTAAAGTAAACCTTTACAACAAATAAAGTTTGCTGTTAATGATGTTAAAAATCTAGTAAACAAGTTCTTTTAAGGCGCTACGTCTACTTTAATCAACGAGTTAAGTTGAACAAGAAAGTGAAAATAAACCTTTGCAAAACACAAAATGTACAGTTAAGGTTTATAATATCATGGTCAACAAGTGCTAGCATGGGTATAAATCCTATTAATTTTACGAAATAAGTTAATTCAACAAATTTAAAGTAATTCTTTACAACAAGCAAAATGTGCTGTTAATGATATTAACATCCTCGTAAAGGAGTGCTTTTATGGCTATAAATCTGCTTAATTCAATGAATTAACCTAATACAACAAAGTTAAGGTGAACCTTTACAACTAATATATTGTGCCGTTAATGATGTTAATATCCTGGTAAACAAGTTCTTTTATGGCTATAAATCTGCTTAATTCAATGAATTAACGTAATACAACAAAGTTAAGGTGAACCTTTACAACTAAAATATTGTGCAGTTAATGATGTTAATATCCTAGTAGACAAGTGCTTTTATGGCTCTAAATCTTTTTAAATCCACGAATTAAGTTGAACAAGAAAGTGAAAATAAGCCTTAACAAAACACAAAATGTACAGTTAAGGATTATAATATCATGGTCAACAAGTGCTAACATGGGTATAAATCTGCTTAATTCCACGAAAAAAGTTAATTCAACAAATTTAAATTAAATCTTTACAACAAATAAGGTTTTCTGTTAATGATGTTAATAGCCTGGTAAACAAGTGCTTTTATAGCTCTATGTCTACTTAATTCAACGAATTTTAAGTTGAACAAGAAAGTGAAAATAAAAATTTTGAAAAACACAAAATATACAGTTAAGGATTATAATGTCATGGTCAACAAGTGCTATCGTGGGTATAAATCTGCTTAATTCCACGAAAAAAGTAAATTCAACAAATTTACAGTAATTCTTTACAACAAGCAAAATGTGCTGTTATTGATGTTAATATCCTTGTGAAGGAGTGCTTTTATAGTTGAATTTGCTTAATGCAACGAATTAACTTAATACAACAGAGTTAAGGTGAACTTTTACAACAAAAAAAGTGTCCCGTTAATGATGTCAATATCCTTGTAATCAAGTGCTTTTATGGCTCTAAATCTGCTTAAGTCAACGAATTAAGTTAAACAAGAAAGTGAAAATAAACCTTTGCAAAACACAAAATTTACAGCTAAGGATTATGATATCATGGTTAAAAAGTGCTATCATAGGTATAATTCTGCTTAATTCCACGAAAAAAATTAATTCAACAAATTTAAAGTAATTCTTTACAACAACCAAAATGTGCTGTTAATGATGTTAATATCATAGTAAACAAGTGCTTTTATAGCTATAAATTTGCTTAATTCAACGAAATTAACTTAATACAATAGAGTTAATGTGAACCTTTACAACAAATATAATATAATTGTCAAAAAGTGCTATCATGGGTATAAATCTGCTTATTTTTACGAAACAAGTTAATAGAAACAAATTTAAAGTAATCCTTTACAACAAAAAAAGTTTTCTGTCAATGATGTTAATAGCCTAGTAAACAAGTACTTTTATGGCTCTAAATCTACTTAATTCAACGAATTAAGTTAAACAAGAAAGTGAAAATAAACCTTTGCAAAACACAAAATGTACAGTTAAGGATTATAATATCATGGTCAAAAAGTGCTATCATGTGTATAAATCTGCTTAATTCCACGAAATAAGTTAATTCAAAAGATTGAAAGTAAACTTTTACTAGAACCAAAATGTGCTGTTAATGATGTCAATATCCTTGTAAAGGAATGCTTTCATGGCTATCAATCTGCTTAATTCAGCGAATTAACTTAATTCAACAAAGTTAAGGTGATCCTTTACAACAAACAAAGTGTGCCGTTAATGATTTTAATATCCTAGTAAACAAGCGCTTTAATGGCTCTAAATCTGCTTCTTTCAACGAATTAAGTTAAACAAGAAAGAGAAAATAAACCTTTGCAAAACACAAAATTCACTGTTAAGGATTATAATTTCATTGTCAAATAGTGCTATCATGGGTATAAATCTGCATCATTCCACGAAATAAGTTAATAGAGCAAAACTAAAGAAAACCTATACAACAAACAAAGTTTGCTGTTTTTTATGTTACTATCCTAGTACAAAAGTGCTTTTGTGGCTCTAAATCTGCTCAAATCAACGACTTAAGTTAAACAATAAAGTAAAAATCAACCTTTGCAAAAAAATATACAGTTAAAGATTATAATATAATTGTCAAAAAGTGCTATCATGGTTATAAATCTGCTTAATTTTACGAAATAAGCTGATACAAAAAATTTAAAGTAAACCTTACAACAAATAAACTTTGCTGTTAATGACGCTAATAGCCTAGTAAACAAGTGCTTTTATGGCTTTAAATCTACTTAATTCAACGAATTAAGTTAAACAAGAAAGTGAAAATAAACCTTTGCAAAGCGCAAAATGTACAGTTAAGAATTATAATATCATGGTCAACAAGTGTTATCATAGGTATAAATCTGCTTAATTCCACGAAATAAGTTAATTCAACAAATTTAAAGTAATTCTTTACAACAAGAATAATGAACCGTTAAGGATGCTAATATCCGTGTAAGTAATTTTTTAAGGCCTAAAATCTACTTAAATTAACGGATTGAGTGGATACATCAAATTTAAAGTAAACCTTTACAACAAACAAAAATTGCTGTTAATGATGTGTATATCCTAGCAAACTAGAGCTTTTATGGCTCTAAATCTATTTAATTCAACGAATTAAGGTGAAGAATAAAGTGAAAATAAACCTTTGCAAAACACAAAATGTACATTTAAGAATTATAATATCATGGTCAACAAGTGCTATCATGGGTATAAATCTCCTTAATCCAACGATATAAGTTAATTCAACAAATTTAAAGTAAACCTTTACAACAACCAATATGTTCTGTTAATGATGTTAATATCCTAGTAAACAAGTGCTTTTATAGCTATAAATTTGCTTAATTCAACGAATAACCTTAATACAACAGAGTTAAGGTGAACCTTTACAACAAACAAAGCATGCCGATAATGATGTCAATATCCTAGTAATTAAGTGCTTTTATGGCTCTAAATCTGCTTAAGTCAACGAATTAAGTTAAACAAGAAAGTGAAAATAAACCATTGCAAGACAAAAAATATACAGTTTAGGATTATAATATAATTGTCAAAAAGTGCTATCATGGGTATAAATCTGCTTATATTTACGAAACAAGCTAATACAACAAATTTAAAGTAAACCTTTACAACAAATAAAGTTTGCTGTTAACGATGTTAATATCCTAGTAAACAAGTGCTTTTATGGCTCTAAGTTGAACAAGAAAGTGAAAATAAACCTTTGCAAAACACAAAATGTACGGTTAAAATTTATAATATCATGGTCAACAAGTGTTATCGTGGGTATAAATCAGCTTAAACCATGAAATAACTTAATAAAAAAAATTTAAGGTAAACCTTTACAACAACCAAAATGTGCTGTTAATGATGTTAATATCCTTGTAAAGGAATGCTCTTATGGCTCTAAATCTTCTTAATTCAACGAATTAACTTAATTCAACAAAGTTAAGGTGAACCTTTACAACAAACAAAGTATGCCGTTAATGATGTTAATATCCTAGTAAACAAGTGCTTTTATGGCGCTAAATCTGCTTAATTCAACGAATTAAGTTAAACAAGAAAGTTAAGATAAACCTTTGCAAAACAAAAAATATACAGTTAAGGATTATATTATCATGGTCAACAAGTGCTTTCATGGGTATAAATCTGCTTAATTTTACGAAATAAGCTAATACAACAAATTTAAAGTAAACCTTTACAACAAATAAAGTTTGCTGTTAATGATGTTAAGAATCTAGTAAACAAGTTCTTTTATGGCGCTACGTCTACTTTACTCAACGAGTTAAGTTGAACAAGAAAGTGAAAATAAACCTTTGCAAAACACAAAATGTACAGTTAAGGTTTATAATATCATGGTCAACAAGTGCTAGCATGGGTATAAATCCTATTAATTTTACGAAATAAGTTAATTCAACAAATTTAAAGTAATTCTTTACAACAAGCAAAATGTGCTGTTAATGATATTAACATCCTCGTAAAGGAGTGCTTTTATGGCTATAAATCCGCTTAATTCAATGAATTAACCTAATACAACAAAGTTAAGGTGAACCTTTACAACTAATATATTGTGCCGTTAATGATGTTAATATCCTAGTAAACAAGTTCTTTTATGGCTATAAATCTGCTTAATTCCATGAATTAACCTAATACAACAAAGTTAAGGTGAACCTTTACAACTATAATTTTGTGCCGTTAATGATGTTAATATCCTAGTAGACAAGTGTTTTTATGGCTCTAAATCTTCTTAAATCCACAAATTAAGTTGAACAAGAAAGTGAAAATAAACCTTTGCAAAACACAAAATGTACGGTTAAAGATTATAATATCATGGTCAACAAGCGTTATCGTGGGTATAAATCAGCTTAATTCCATGAAATAACTTAATTAAAAAAATTTAAGGTAAACCTTTACAACAACCAAAATGTGCTGTTAATGATGTTAATATCCTTGTAAAGGAATGCTTTTATGGCCCTAAATCTGCTTAATTCAACGAATTAACCTAATACAACAAAGTTAAAGTGAACCTTTACAACTAATATATTGTGCCGTTAATGATGTTAATATCCTAGTAAACAAGTGCTTTTATGGCTATAAATCTGCTTAATTCAATAAATTAACCTAATACAACAAAGTTAAGGTGAACCTTTACAACTAATATATTGTGCCGTTAATGATGTTAATATCCTAGTAGACAAGTGCTTTTATGGCTCTAAATCTTTTTAAATCCACGAATTAAGTTGAACAAGAAAGTGAAAATAAGCCTTAACAAAACACAAAATGTACAGTTAAGGATTATAATATCATGGTCAACAAGTGCTAACATGGGTATAAATCTGCTTAATTCCACGAAAAAAGTTAATTCAACAAATTTAAATTAAATCTTTACAACAAATAAGGTTTTCTGTTAATGATGTTAATAGCCTAATAAACAAGTGCTTTTATAGCTCTATGTCTACTTAATTCAACGAATTTTAAGTTGAACAAGAAAGTGAAAATAAAAATTTTGAAAAACACAAAATATACAGTTAAGGATTATAATGTCATGGTCAACAAGTGCTATCGTGGGTATAAATCTGCTTAATTCCACGAAAAAAGTAAATTCAACAAATTTACAGTAATTCTTTACAACAAGCAAAATGTGCTGTTATTGATGTTAATATCCTTGTGAAGGAGTGCTTTTATAGTTGAATTTGCTTAATGCAACGAATTAACTTAATACAACAGAGTTAAGGTGAACTTTTACAACAAAAAAAGTGTCCCGTTAATGATGTCAATATCCTTGTAATCAAGTGCTTTTATGGCTCTAAATCTGCTTAAGTCAACGAATTAAGTTAAACAAGAAAGTGAAAATAAACCTTTGCAAAACAAAAAATATACAGTTTAGGATTATAATATAATTGTCAAAAAGTGCTATCATGGGTATAAACCTGCTTAATTTTACGAAATAAGCTAATACAACAAATTTAAAGTAAACCTTTACAACAATTAAAATTTGCAGTTAATGATGTTAATAGCCTACTAAACAAGTGCTTTTATGGCTTTAAATCTGCTTAATTCAACGAATTAAGTTGAACAAGAAAGTGAAAATAAACCTTTGCAACACACAAAATGTACAGTTAAGGATGATAGTATCATGGACAACAAGTGCTATCATGGGTATAAATCTGCTTATTTTTACGAAACAAGCTAATACAACAAATTTAAAGTAAATCTTTACAACAAATAAAGTTTGTTGGTAATGATGTCAAAAACGTAGTAAAAAAGTGCTTTTATGGCTATAAATTTGCTTAATTCAACGAATTAAGTTACACAAGAAAGTGAAAATAAACCTCTGCAAAACAGAAAATATACAGTTAAGGATTATAATATAATTGTCAAAAAGTGTTATCATAGGTATAAATCTGCTTATATTTACAAAACAAGCTAATACAACAAATTTGAAGTAAATCATTACAACAAATAAAGTTTGCTGTTAATGATGTCAAAAACGTAGTAAAAAAGTGCTTTTATGGCTTTAAATCTACGTAATTCAACGAATTAAGTTGAACAAGAAAGTGAAAATAAACCTTTGCAAAACACAAAATGTACAGATAAAGATTATAAAATCATGGTCAACAAGTGCTATCATGGGTATAAATCTGCTTAATTCCACGAAATAAGTTAATTCAACAAATTTAAAGTAATTCTTTACAACAAGGAAAATGTGCTCTTAATGATGTTAATATCCTAGTAAACAAGTGCTTTTGTGGCTCTTAATCTACTTAATTCAAGGAATTAAGTTGAACAAGAAAGTGAAAATAAACCTTTGCAAAACAAAAAATATACAGTTAAGGATTATAATATAATTGTCAAAAAATGCTATAATGGTATAAATCTGCTTAATTTTACGAAATAGGCTAATACAACAAATTTAAAGTAAACCTTTACAACAAATAAACTTTGCTATTAATGATGTTAATAGCCTAGTAAACAAGTTCTTTTATGGCTCTAATTCAACGAATTAAGTTAAACAAGAAAGTGAAAATAAACCTTTGCAAAACAAAAAATATACAGTTTAGGATTATAATATAATTGTCAACAAGTGCTATCATGGGTATAAATCTGCTTAATTAAACGTAATAAGTTAATTTAACAAATTTAAAGTAAACCCTTACAACAAATAAAGTTTGCTGTTAATGATGTTAATATCCTAGTAAACAAGTGCTTTTATGGCACTAAATCTACTTAATTCAACGAAATAAGTTGAACAACAAAGTAAAAATAAACCTTTGAAAAACACAAAATATACATTTAAAAATTATAATGTCATGGTCAACAAGTGCTATCGTGGGTATAAATTTGCTTATTTTTACGAAACAAGCTAATACAACAAATTTAAAGTAAACCTTTACAACAAATAAAGTTTGTTGTTAATGATGTCAAAAACGTAGTAAAAAACTGCTTTTATGGCTATAAATTTGCTTAATTCAACGAATGAAGTTACACAAGAAAGTGAAAATAAACCTCTGCAAAACAGAAAATATACAGTTAAGGATTATAATATAATTGTCAAAAAGTGCTATCATAGGTATAAATCTGCTTATATTTACGAAACAAGCTAATACAACAAATTTGAAGTAAATCTTTACAACAAATAAAGTTTGCTGTTAATGATGTAAAAACGTAGTAAAAAAGTGCTTTTATGGCTTTAAATCTACGTAATTCAACGAATTAAGTTGAACAAGAAAGTAAAAATAAACCTTTGCAAAACACAAAATGTACAGTTACGGATTATAATATCATGGTCAACAAGTGCTATCGTGGGTATAAATCTGCTTAATTTTACGAAAAAAGCTAATACACAAATTTAAAGTAAACCTTTACCACAAATAAAGTTTGCTGTTAATGATGTCAAAAACGTAGTAAAAAGTGCTTTTATGGCTTTAAATCTACGTAATTCAACGAATTGAGTTGAACAAGAAAGTAAAAATAAACCTTTGCAAAACACAAAATGTACAGTTACGGATTATAATATCATGGTCAACAAGTGCTATCGTGAGTATAAATCTGCTTAATTCCACGAAATAAGTACATTCAACAAATTTAAGGTAACTCTTTACAACAAGCAAAATGTGCTGTTATTGATGTTAATATTATTTTGAAGGAGTGCTTTTATAGCTATAAATTTGCTTAATTCAACCAATTAACATAATACAACAGAGTTAAGGTGAACTTTTACAACCAACAAAGTGTGCCGTTAATGATGTCAATATCCTTGTAATCAAGTGCTTTTATGACTCTAAATCTGCTTAAGTCAACGAATTAAGTTAAACAAGAAAGTGAAAATAAACCTTTGCAAAACAAAAAATATACAGTTAAGGATAATAATATTATGGTCAACAAGTGCTATCATGGGTATAAATCTGCTTAATTTTACGAAATAAGCTAATACAACAAATTTAAAGTAAACCTTTACAACAATTAAAATTTGCTGTTAATGATGTTAATAGCCTAGTAAACAAGTGCTTTTATGGCTGTAAATCTACTTAATTCAACAAATTAAGTTAAACAAGAAAGTGAAAATAAACCTTTGCAAAACAAAAAATATACAGTTAAGGATAATAATATTATGGTCAACAAGTGCTATCATGGGTATAAATCTGCTTAATTTTACGAAATAAGCTAATACAACAAATTTAAAGTAAACCTTTACAACAATTAAAATTTGCTGTTAATGATGTTAATAGCCTAGTAAACAAGTGCTTTTATGGCTGTAAATCTACTTAATTCAACAAATTAAGTTAAACAAGAAAGTGAAAATAAACCTTTGCAACACACAAAATGTACAGTTAAGGATAATAATATTATGGTCAACAAGTGCTATCATGGGTATAAATCTGCTTAATTTTACGAAATAAGCTAATACAACAAATTTAAAGTAAACCTTTACAACAATTAAAATTTGCTGTTAATGATGTTAATAGCCTAGTAAACAAGTGCTTTTATGGCTGTAAATCTACTTAATTCAACAAATTAAGTTAAACAAGAAAGTGAAAATAAACCTTTGCAACACACAAAATGTACAGTTAAGGATAATAATATTATGGTCAACAAGTGCTATGATGGGTATAAATCTGCTTAAGTTTACGAAATAAGCTAATACAACAAATTTAAAGTAAACCTTTACAACAATTAAAATTTGCTGTTAATGATGTTAATAGCCTAGTAAACAAGTGCTTTTATGGCTGTAAATCTACTTAATTCAACAAATTAAGTTAAACAAGAAAGTGAAAATAAACCTTTGCAACACACAAAATGTACAGTTAAGGATAATAATATTATGGTCAACAAGTGCTATCATGGGTATAAATCTGCTTAATTTTACGAAATAAGCTAATACAACAAATTTAAAGTAAACCTTTACAACAATTAAAATTTGCTGTTAATGATGTTAATAGTAAACAAGTGCTTTTATGGCTGTAAATCTACTTAATTCAACAAATTAAGTTAAACAAGAAAGTGAAAATAAACCTTTGCAACACACAAAATGTACAGTTAAGGATAATAATATTATGGTCAACAAGTGCTATCATGGGTATAAATCTGCTTAAGTTTACGAAATAAGCTAATACAACAAATTTAAAGTAAACCTTTACAACAATTAAAATTTGCTGTTAATGATGTTAATAGCCTAGTAAACAAGTGCTTTTATGGCTTTAAATCTGCTTAAGTCAACGAATTAAGTTAAACAAGAAAGTTAAAATAAACCTTTGCAAAACACAAAATGTACCGTTAAGGATGATAATATCATGGTCAACAAGTGCTATCATGGGTATAAATCTGCTTAATTTTACGAAAAAAGCTAATACAGCAAATTTAAAGTAAACCTTTACCACAAAGAAAGTTTTCTGTTAATGATGTTAATAGCCTAGTAAACAAGTGCTTTTATGGCTCTAAATCTGCTTAAGTCAACGAATTAAGTTACACAAGAAAGTGAAAATAAACCTCTGCAAAACAAAAAATATACAGTTAAGGATTATAATATAATTGTCAAAAAGTGCTATCATGGATATATATCTGCTTATATTTACGAAACATGCTAATACAACAAATTTAAAGTAAATCTTTACAACAAATAAAGTTTGCTGTTAATGATATCAAAAACTTAGTAAAAAAGTGCTTTTATGGCTCTTAATCTGCTTAATTCAACGAATTAAGTTAAACAAGAAAGTGAAAATAAACCTTTGCAAAACACATTATCTACAGTGAAGGATTATAATATCATTGTCAACAAGTGGGTATAAATCTGCTTAATGCCACGAAATAAGTTAATACATCAACTTTAAAGTAAACCTTTACAACAAGCACAATGAACCGTTAAGGATGCCAATATCCTCGTAAGAAATTGGTTTTATGGCTAAAAATCTGCTCAATTCAACGAATTAAGTTAATACAACAAAGTTAAAGTAAACCTTTACAACAAGCAAAGTGTGATGTTAATGATCTTAATATCGTAGTAAACAAGTGCTTTTATGGCTCTTAATCTGCTTAATTCAACGAATTAAGTTAAACAAGAAAGTCAAAGTAAACCTTTGCAAAACACATTATCTACAGTTAAGGATTATAATATCATGGTCAACAAGTGCTATCGTGGGTATAAATCTGCTTAATTTTACGAAATAAGCTAATACAGCAAATTTAAAGTAAACCTTTACCACAAAGAAAGTTTTCTGTTAATGATGTTAATAGCCTAGTAAACAAGTGCTTTTATGGCTCTAAATCTGCTTAAGTCAACGAATTAAATTAAACAAGAAAGTGAAAATGAACCTTTGCAAAACAAAAAATATACAGTTAAGGATTATAATATTATGGTCAACAAGATCTATCATGGGTATAAATCTGCTTATTTTTACGAAGCAAGCTAATACAACAAATTTAAAGTAAACCTTTAGAAAAAACCAAAATGGGCTGTTAATGATGTTAATATCCTTGTAAAGGAGTGCTTTTATAGCTATAAATTTGCCTAATTCAACGAATTAACTTAATACAACAGAGTTAAGGTGAACCTTTACAACAATCAAAGTGTGCCGCTAATGATGTCAATATCCTAGTAATCAAAAGCTTTTATGGCTCTAAATCTCCTTACGTCAACGAATTAAGTTAAACAAGAAAGAGAAAATAAACCTTTGCAAAAAAAAATATACAGTTTAGGATTATAATATAATTGTCAAAAAGTGCTATCATGGGTATAAATCTGCTTAATTTTACGAAATAAGTAAATTCAACAAATTTAAAGTAAATCTTTACAACAAATAAAGTTTGCTGTTAATGATGTCAAAAACGTAGTAAAAAAGTGCTTTTATGGCTATAAATTTGCTTAATTCAACGAATTAAGTTACACAAGAAAGTGAAAATAAACCTTTGCAAAACACAAAATGTACAGTTAAGGATTATGATATCATGGTCAACAAGTGCTATCGTGGGTATAAATCTGCTTAATTCCACGAAATAAGTTAATTCAAAAGATTGAAAGTAAACTTTTACAAGAACCAAAATGTGCTGTTAATGATGTTAATATCCTTGTAAAGGAATGCTTTCATGGCTATCAATCTGCTTAATTCAGCGAATTAACTTAATTCAACAAAGTTAAGGTGATCCTTTACAACAAACAAAGTGTGCCGTTAATGATTTCAATATCCTAGTAAACAAGTGGTTTAATGGCTCTAAATCTGCTTCTTTCAACGAATTAAGTTAAACAAGAAAGAGAAAATAAACCTTTGCAAAACACAAAATTCACTGTTAAGGATTATAATTTCATTGTCAAATAGTGCTATCATGGGTATAAATCTGCATCATTCCACGAAATAAGTTAATAGAGCAAAACTAAAGAAAACCTATACAACAAACAAAGTTTGCTGTTTTTTATGTTACTATCCTAGTAATTAAGTGCTTTTATGGCTCTAAATCTGCTTAAGTCAACGAATTAAGTTAAACAAGAAAGTGAAAATAAACCATTGCAAGACAAAAAATATACAGTTTAGGATTATAATATAATTGTCAAAAAGTGCTATCATGGGTATAAATCTGATTATATTTACGAAACAAGCTAATACAACAAATTTAAAGTAAACCTTTACAACAAATAAAGTTTGCTGTTAACGATGTTAATATCCTAGTAAACAAGTGCTTTTATGGCTCTAAGTTGAACAAGAAAGTGAAAATAAACCTTTGCAAAACACAAAATGTACGGTTAAAATTTATAATATCATGGTCAACAAGTGTTATCGTGGGTATAAATCAGCTTAATTCCATGAAATAACTTAATAAAAAAAATTTAAGGTAAACCTTTACAACAACCAAAATGTGCTGTTAATGATGTTAATATCCTTGTAAAGGAATGCTCTTATGGCTCTAAATCTTCTTAATTCAACGAATTAACATAATTCAACAAAGTTAAGGTGAACCTTTACAACAAACAAAGTAGTCCGTTAATGATGTTAATATCCTAGTAAACAAGTGCTTTTATGGCGCTAAATCTGCTTAATTCAACGAATTAAGTTAAACAAGAAAGTTAAGATAAACCTTTGCAAAACAAAAAATATACAGTTAAGGATTATATTATCATGGTCAACAAGTGCTTTCATGGGTATAAATCTGCTTAATTTTACGAAATAAGCTAATACAACAAATTTAAAGTAAACCTTTACAACAAATAAAGTTTGCTGTTAATGATGTTAAAAATCTAGTAAACAAGTTCTTTTAAGGCGCTACGTCTACTTTAATCAACGAGTTAAGTTGAACAAGAAAGTGAAAATAAACCTTTGCAAAACACAAAATGTACAGTTAAGGTTTATAATATCATGGTCAACAAGTGCTAGCATGGGTATAAATCCTATTAATTTTACGAAATAAGTTAATTCAACAAATTTAAAGTAATTCTTTACAACAAGCAAAATGTGCTGTTAATGATATTAACATCCTCGTAAAGGAGTGCTTTTATGGCTATAAATCTGCTTAATTCAATGAATTAACCTAATACAACAAAGTTAAGGTGAACCTTTACAACTAATATATTGTGCCGTTAATGATGTTAATATCCTGGTAAACAAGTTCTTTTATGGCTATAAATCTGCTTAATTCAATGAATTAACGTAATACAACAAAGTTAAGGTGAACCTTTACAACTAAAATATTGTGCAGTTAATGATGTTAATATCCTAGTAGACAAGTGCTTTTATGGCTCTAAATCTTTTTAAATCCACGAATTAAGTTGAACAAGAAAGTGAAAATAAGCCTTAACAAAACACAAAATGTACAGTTAAGGATTATAATATCATGGTCAACAAGTGCTAACATGGGTATAAATCTGCTTAATTCCACGAAAAAAGTTAATTCAACAAATTTAAATTAAATCTTTACAACAAATAAGGTTTTCTGTTAATGATGTTAATAGCCTGGTAAACAAGTGCTTTTATAGCTCTATGTCTACTTAATTCAACGAATTTTAAGTTGAACAAGAAAGTGAAAATAAAAATTTTGAAAAACACAAAATATACAGTTAAGGATTATAATGTCATGGTCAACAAGTGCTATCGTGGGTATAAATCTGCTTAATTCCACGAAAAAAGTAAATTCAACAAATTTACAGTAATTCTTTACAACAAGCAAAATGTGCTGTTATTGATGTTAATATCCTTGTGAAGGAGTGCTTTTATAGTTGAATTTGCTTAATGCAACGAATTAACTTAATACAACAGAGTTAAGGTGAACTTTTACAACAAAAAAAGTGTCCCGTTAATGATGTCAATATCCTTGTAATCAAGTGCTTTTATGGCTCTAAATCTGCTTAAGTCAACGAATTAAGTTAAACAAGAAAGTGAAAATAAACCTTTGCAAAACACAAAATTTACAGCTAAGGATTATGATATCATGGTTAAAAAGTGCTATCATAGGTATAATTCTGCTTAATTCCACGAAAAAAATTAATTCAACAAATTTAAAGTAATTCTTTACAACAACCAAAATGTGCTGTTAATGATGTTAATATCATAGTAAACAAGTGCTTTTATAGCTATAAATTTGCTTAATTCAACGAAATTAACTTAATACAATAGAGTTAATGTGAACCTTTACAACAAATATAATATAATTGTCAAAAAGTGCTATCATGGGTATAAATCTGCTTATTTTTACGAAACAAGTTAATAGAAACAAATTTAAAGTAATCCTTTACAACAAAAAAAGTTTTCTGTCAATGATGTTAATAGCCTAGTAAACAAGTACTTTTATGGCTCTAAATCTACTTAATTCAACGAATTAAGTTAAACAAGAAAGTGAAAATAAACCTTTGCAAAACACAAAATGTACAGTTAAGGATTATAATATCATGGTCAAAAAGTGCTATCATGTGTATAAATCTGCTTAATTCCACGAAATAAGTTAATTCAAAAGATTGAAAGTAAACTTTTACTAGAACCAAAATGTGCTGTTAATGATGTCAATATCCTTGTAAAGGAATGCTTTCATGGCTATCAATCTGCTTAATTCAGCGAATTAACTTAATTCAACAAAGTTAAGGTGATCCTTTACAACAAACAAAGTGTGCCGTTAATGATTTTAATATCCTAGTAAACAAGCGCTTTAATGGCTCTAAATCTGCTTCTTTCAACGAATTAAGTTAAACAAGAAAGAGAAAATAAACCTTTGCAAAACACAAAATTCACTGTTAAGGATTATAATTTCATTGTCAAATAGTGCTATCATGGGTATAAATCTGCATCATTCCACGAAATAAGTTAATAGAGCAAAACTAAAGAAAACCTATACAACAAACAAAGTTTGCTGTTTTTTATGTTACTATCCTAGTACAAAAGTGCTTTTGTGGCTCTAAATCTGCTCAAATCAACGACTTAAGTTAAACAATAAAGTAAAAATCAACCTTTGCAAAAAAATATACAGTTAAAGATTATAATATAATTGTCAAAAAGTGCTATCATGGTTATAAATCTGCTTAATTTTACGAAATAAGCTGATACAAAAAATTTAAAGTAAACCTTACAACAAATAAACTTTGCTGTTAATGACGCTAATAGCCTAGTAAACAAGTGCTTTTATGGCTTTAAATCTACTTAATTCAACGAATTAAGTTAAACAAGAAAGTGAAAATAAACCTTTGCAAAGCGCAAAATGTACAGTTAAGAATTATAATATCATGGTCAACAAGTGTTATCATAGGTATAAATCTGCTTAATTCCACGAAATAAGTTAATTCAACAAATTTAAAGTAATTCTTTACAACAAGAATAATGAACCGTTAAGGATGCTAATATCCGTGTAAGTAATTTTTTAAGGCCTAAAATCTACTTAAATTAACGGATTGAGTGGATACATCAAATTTAAAGTAAACCTTTACAACAAACAAAAATTGCTGTTAATGATGTGTATATCCTAGCAAACTAGAGCTTTTATGGCTCTAAATCTATTTAATTCAACGAATTAAGGTGAAGAATAAAGTGAAAATAAACCTTTGCAAAACACAAAATGTACATTTAAGAATTATAATATCATGGTCAACAAGTGCTATCATGGGTATAAATCTCCTTAATCCAACGATATAAGTTAATTCAACAAATTTAAAGTAAACCTTTACAACAACCAATATGTTCTGTTAATGATGTTAATATCCTAGTAAACAAGTGCTTTTATAGCTATAAATTTGCTTAATTCAACGAATAACCTTAATACAACAGAGTTAAGGTGAACCTTTACAACAAACAAAGCATGCCGATAATGATGTCAATATCCTAGTAATTAAGTGCTTTTATGGCTCTAAATCTGCTTAAGTCAACGAATTAAGTTAAACAAGAAAGTGAAAATAAACCATTGCAAGACAAAAAATATACAGTTTAGGATTATAATATAATTGTCAAAAAGTGCTATCATGGGTATAAATCTGCTTATATTTACGAAACAAGCTAATACAACAAATTTAAAGTAAACCTTTACAACAAATAAAGTTTGCTGTTAACGATGTTAATATCCTAGTAAACAAGTGCTTTTATGGCTCTAAGTTGAACAAGAAAGTGAAAATAAACCTTTGCAAAACACAAAATGTACGGTTAAAATTTATAATATCATGGTCAACAAGTGTTATCGTGGGTATAAATCAGCTTAAACCATGAAATAACTTAATAAAAAAAATTTAAGGTAAACCTTTACAACAACCAAAATGTGCTGTTAATGATGTTAATATCCTTGTAAAGGAATGCTCTTATGGCTCTAAATCTTCTTAATTCAACGAATTAACTTAATTCAACAAAGTTAAGGTGAACCTTTACAACAAACAAAGTATGCCGTTAATGATGTTAATATCCTAGTAAACAAGTGCTTTTATGGCGCTAAATCTGCTTAATTCAACGAATTAAGTTAAACAAGAAAGTTAAGATAAACCTTTGCAAAACAAAAAATATACAGTTAAGGATTATATTATCATGGTCAACAAGTGCTTTCATGGGTATAAATCTGCTTAATTTTACGAAATAAGCTAATACAACAAATTTAAAGTAAACCTTTACAACAAATAAAGTTTGCTGTTAATGATGTTAAGAATCTAGTAAACAAGTTCTTTTATGGCGCTACGTCTACTTTACTCAACGAGTTAAGTTGAACAAGAAAGTGAAAATAAACCTTTGCAAAACACAAAATGTACAGTTAAGGTTTATAATATCATGGTCAACAAGTGCTAGCATGGGTATAAATCCTATTAATTTTACGAAATAAGTTAATTCAACAAATTTAAAGTAATTCTTTACAACAAGCAAAATGTGCTGTTAATGATATTAACATCCTCGTAAAGGAGTGCTTTTATGGCTATAAATCCGCTTAATTCAATGAATTAACCTAATACAACAAAGTTAAGGTGAACCTTTACAACTAATATATTGTGCCGTTAATGATGTTAATATCCTAGTAAACAAGTTCTTTTATGGCTATAAATCTGCTTAATTCCATGAATTAACCTAATACAACAAAGTTAAGGTGAACCTTTACAACTATAATTTTGTGCCGTTAATGATGTTAATATCCTAGTAGACAAGTGTTTTTATGGCTCTAAATCTTCTTAAATCCACAAATTAAGTTGAACAAGAAAGTGAAAATAAACCTTTGCAAAACACAAAATGTACGGTTAAAGATTATAATATCATGGTCAACAAGCGTTATCGTGGGTATAAATCAGCTTAATTCCATGAAATAACTTAATTAAAAAAATTTAAGGTAAACCTTTACAACAACCAAAATGTGCTGTTAATGATGTTAATATCCTTGTAAAGGAATGCTTTTATGGCCCTAAATCTGCTTAATTCAACGAATTAACCTAATACAACAAAGTTAAAGTGAACCTTTACAACTAATATATTGTGCCGTTAATGATGTTAATATCCTAGTAAACAAGTGCTTTTATGGCTATAAATCTGCTTAATTCAATAAATTAACCTAATACAACAAAGTTAAGGTGAACCTTTACAACTAATATATTGTGCCGTTAATGATGTTAATATCCTAGTAGACAAGTGCTTTTATGGCTCTAAATCTTTTTAAATCCACGAATTAAGTTGAACAAGAAAGTGAAAATAAGCCTTAACAAAACACAAAATGTACAGTTAAGGATTATAATATCATGGTCAACAAGTGCTAACATGGGTATAAATCTGCTTAATTCCACGAAAAAAGTTAATTCAACAAATTTAAATTAAATCTTTACAACAAATAAGGTTTTCTGTTAATGATGTTAATAGCCTAATAAACAAGTGCTTTTATAGCTCTATGTCTACTTAATTCAACGAATTTTAAGTTGAACAAGAAAGTGAAAATAAAAATTTTGAAAAACACAAAATATACAGTTAAGGATTATAATGTCATGGTCAACAAGTGCTATCGTGGGTATAAATCTGCTTAATTCCACGAAAAAAGTAAATTCAACAAATTTACAGTAATTCTTTACAACAAGCAAAATGTGCTGTTATTGATGTTAATATCCTTGTGAAGGAGTGCTTTTATAGTTGAATTTGCTTAATGCAACGAATTAACTTAATACAACAGAGTTAAGGTGAACTTTTACAACAAAAAAAGTGTCCCGTTAATGATGTCAATATCCTTGTAATCAAGTGCTTTTATGGCTCTAAATCTGCTTAAGTCAACGAATTAAGTTAAACAAGAAAGTGAAAATAAACCTTTGCAAAACAAAAAATATACAGTTTAGGATTATAATATAATTGTCAAAAAGTGCTATCATGGGTATAAACCTGCTTAATTTTACGAAATAAGCTAATACAACAAATTTAAAGTAAACCTTTACAACAATTAAAATTTGCAGTTAATGATGTTAATAGCCTACTAAACAAGTGCTTTTATGGCTTTAAATCTGCTTAATTCAACGAATTAAGTTGAACAAGAAAGTGAAAATAAACCTTTGCAACACACAAAATGTACAGTTAAGGATGATAGTATCATGGACAACAAGTGCTATCATGGGTATAAATCTGCTTATTTTTACGAAACAAGCTAATACAACAAATTTAAAGTAAATCTTTACAACAAATAAAGTTTGTTGGTAATGATGTCAAAAACGTAGTAAAAAAGTGCTTTTATGGCTATAAATTTGCTTAATTCAACGAATTAAGTTACACAAGAAAGTGAAAATAAACCTCTGCAAAACAGAAAATATACAGTTAAGGATTATAATATAATTGTCAAAAAGTGTTATCATAGGTATAAATCTGCTTATATTTACAAAACAAGCTAATACAACAAATTTGAAGTAAATCATTACAACAAATAAAGTTTGCTGTTAATGATGTCAAAAACGTAGTAAAAAAGTGCTTTTATGGCTTTAAATCTACGTAATTCAACGAATTAAGTTGAACAAGAAAGTGAAAATAAACCTTTGCAAAACACAAAATGTACAGATAAAGATTATAAAATCATGGTCAACAAGTGCTATCATGGGTATAAATCTGCTTAATTCCACGAAATAAGTTAATTCAACAAATTTAAAGTAATTCTTTACAACAAGGAAAATGTGCTCTTAATGATGTTAATATCCTAGTAAACAAGTGCTTTTGTGGCTCTTAATCTACTTAATTCAAGGAATTAAGTTGAACAAGAAAGTGAAAATAAACCTTTGCAAAACAAAAAATATACAGTTAAGGATTATAATATAATTGTCAAAAAATGCTATAATGGTATAAATCTGCTTAATTTTACGAAATAGGCTAATACAACAAATTTAAAGTAAACCTTTACAACAAATAAACTTTGCTATTAATGATGTTAATAGCCTAGTAAACAAGTTCTTTTATGGCTCTAATTCAACGAATTAAGTTAAACAAGAAAGTGAAAATAAACCTTTGCAAAACAAAAAATATACAGTTTAGGATTATAATATAATTGTCAACAAGTGCTATCATGGGTATAAATCTGCTTAATTAAACGTAATAAGTTAATTTAACAAATTTAAAGTAAACCCTTACAACAAATAAAGTTTGCTGTTAATGATGTTAATATCCTAGTAAACAAGTGCTTTTATGGCACTAAATCTACTTAATTCAACGAAATAAGTTGAACAACAAAGTAAAAATAAACCTTTGAAAAACACAAAATATACATTTAAAAATTATAATGTCATGGTCAACAAGTGCTATCGTGGGTATAAATTTGCTTATTTTTACGAAACAAGCTAATACAACAAATTTAAAGTAAACCTTTACAACAAATAAAGTTTGTTGTTAATGATGTCAAAAACGTAGTAAAAAACTGCTTTTATGGCTATAAATTTGCTTAATTCAACGAATGAAGTTACACAAGAAAGTGAAAATAAACCTCTGCAAAACAGAAAATATACAGTTAAGGATTATAATATAATTGTCAAAAAGTGCTATCATAGGTATAAATCTGCTTATATTTACGAAACAAGCTAATACAACAAATTTGAAGTAAATCTTTACAACAAATAAAGTTTGCTGTTAATGATGTAAAAACGTAGTAAAAAAGTGCTTTTATGGCTTTAAATCTACGTAATTCAACGAATTAAGTTGAACAAGAAAGTAAAAATAAACCTTTGCAAAACACAAAATGTACAGTTACGGATTATAATATCATGGTCAACAAGTGCTATCGTGGGTATAAATCTGCTTAATTTTACGAAAAAAGCTAAT
The DNA here is from genome assembly GCA_964019985.1 of Aurelia sp. 4 Dawson et al 2005. Taxonomy (NCBI): domain Eukaryota; kingdom Metazoa; phylum Cnidaria; class Scyphozoa; order Semaeostomeae; family Ulmaridae; genus Aurelia; species Aurelia sp. 4 Dawson et al 2005. The sequence continues at coordinate 8,865,394 of OZ026508.1, forward strand.
ACACAAATTTAAAGTAAACCTTTACCACAAATAAAGTTTGCTGTTAATGATGTCAAAAACGTAGTAAAAAGTGCTTTTATGGCTTTAAATCTACGTAATTCAACGAATTGAGTTGAACAAGAAAGTAAAAATAAACCTTTGCAAAACACAAAATGTACAGTTACGGATTATAATATCATGGTCAACAAGTGCTATCGTGAGTATAAATCTGCTTAATTCCACGAAATAAGTACATTCAACAAATTTAAGGTAACTCTTTACAACAAGCAAAATGTGCTGTTATTGATGTTAATATTATTTTGAAGGAGTGCTTTTATAGCTATAAATTTGCTTAATTCAACCAATTAACATAATACAACAGAGTTAAGGTGAACTTTTACAACCAACAAAGTGTGCCGTTAATGATGTCAATATCCTTGTAATCAAGTGCTTTTATGACTCTAAATCTGCTTAAGTCAACGAATTAAGTTAAACAAGAAAGTGAAAATAAACCTTTGCAAAACAAAAAATATACAGTTAAGGATAATAATATTATGGTCAACAAGTGCTATCATGGGTATAAATCTGCTTAATTTTACGAAATAAGCTAATACAACAAATTTAAAGTAAACCTTTACAACAATTAAAATTTGCTGTTAATGATGTTAATAGCCTAGTAAACAAGTGCTTTTATGGCTGTAAATCTACTTAATTCAACAAATTAAGTTAAACAAGAAAGTGAAAATAAACCTTTGCAAAACAAAAAATATACAGTTAAGGATAATAATATTATGGTCAACAAGTGCTATCATGGGTATAAATCTGCTTAATTTTACGAAATAAGCTAATACAACAAATTTAAAGTAAACCTTTACAACAATTAAAATTTGCTGTTAATGATGTTAATAGCCTAGTAAACAAGTGCTTTTATGGCTGTAAATCTACTTAATTCAACAAATTAAGTTAAACAAGAAAGTGAAAATAAACCTTTGCAACACACAAAATGTACAGTTAAGGATAATAATATTATGGTCAACAAGTGCTATCATGGGTATAAATCTGCTTAATTTTACGAAATAAGCTAATACAACAAATTTAAAGTAAACCTTTACAACAATTAAAATTTGCTGTTAATGATGTTAATAGCCTAGTAAACAAGTGCTTTTATGGCTGTAAATCTACTTAATTCAACAAATTAAGTTAAACAAGAAAGTGAAAATAAACCTTTGCAACACACAAAATGTACAGTTAAGGATAATAATATTATGGTCAACAAGTGCTATGATGGGTATAAATCTGCTTAAGTTTACGAAATAAGCTAATACAACAAATTTAAAGTAAACCTTTACAACAATTAAAATTTGCTGTTAATGATGTTAATAGCCTAGTAAACAAGTGCTTTTATGGCTGTAAATCTACTTAATTCAACAAATTAAGTTAAACAAGAAAGTGAAAATAAACCTTTGCAACACACAAAATGTACAGTTAAGGATAATAATATTATGGTCAACAAGTGCTATCATGGGTATAAATCTGCTTAATTTTACGAAATAAGCTAATACAACAAATTTAAAGTAAACCTTTACAACAATTAAAATTTGCTGTTAATGATGTTAATAGTAAACAAGTGCTTTTATGGCTGTAAATCTACTTAATTCAACAAATTAAGTTAAACAAGAAAGTGAAAATAAACCTTTGCAACACACAAAATGTACAGTTAAGGATAATAATATTATGGTCAACAAGTGCTATCATGGGTATAAATCTGCTTAAGTTTACGAAATAAGCTAATACAACAAATTTAAAGTAAACCTTTACAACAATTAAAATTTGCTGTTAATGATGTTAATAGCCTAGTAAACAAGTGCTTTTATGGCTTTAAATCTGCTTAAGTCAACGAATTAAGTTAAACAAGAAAGTTAAAATAAACCTTTGCAAAACACAAAATGTACCGTTAAGGATGATAATATCATGGTCAACAAGTGCTATCATGGGTATAAATCTGCTTATTTTTACGAAACAAGCTAATACAACAAATTCAAAGTAAATCTTTACAACAAAAAAAGTTTGTTGTTAATGATGTCAAAAACGTAGTAAAAAAGTGCTTTTATGGCTATAAATTTGCTTAATTCAACGAATTAAGTTACACAAGAAAGTGAAAATAAACCTCTGCAAAACAGAAAATATACAGTTAAGGATTATAATATAATTGTCAAAAAGTGCTATCATAGGTATAAATCTGCTTATATTTACGAAACAAGCTAATACAGCAAATTTGAAGTAAATCATTACATTAAATAAAGTTTGCTGTTAATAATGTCAAAAACGTAGTAAAAAAGTGCTTTTATGGCTTTAAATCTACGTAATTCGACGAATTAAGTTGAACAAGAAAGTGAAAATAAACCTTTGCAAAACACAAAATGTACAGATAAAGATTATAATATCATGGTCAACAAGTGCTATCATGGGTATAAATCTGCTTAATTCCACGAAATAAGTTAATTTAACAAATTTAAAGTAATTCTTAAAGATGTTAATATCCTAGTAAACAAGTGCTTTTGTGGCTTTTAATCTAATTAATTCAAGGAATTAAGTTGAACAAGAAAGTGAAAATAAACCTTTGCAAAAAAAATATACAGTTAAGGATTATAATATAATTGTCAAAAAATGCTATAATGGTATAAATCTGCTTAATTTTACGAAATAGGCTAATACAACAAATTTAAAGTAAACCTTTACAACAAATAAACTTTGCTATTAATGATGTTAATAGCCTAGTAAACAAGTGCTTTTATGGCTCTAAATCTGCTTAATTCAACGAATTAAGTTAAACAAGAAAGTTGAAATAAACCTTTGCAAAACAAACAATATACAGTTAAAGATTATAATATAATTATCAAAAAAAGCTATCATGGGTACAAATCTGCTTAATTTTACGATATAAACTAATACAACAAATCTAAAGTAAACCTTTACAACAAATAAAGTTTTGTGTTAATGATGTTAATAGCCTAGTAAACAAGTGCTTTTATGGCTCTAAATCTGCTTAATTCAACGAATTAAGTTAAACAAGAAAGTTAAAATAAACCTTTGCAAAACAAACAATATACAGTTAAGGATTATAATATAATTATCAAAAAAAGCTATCATGGGTACAAATCTGCTTAATTTTACGATATAAACTAATACAACAAATCTAAAGTAAACCTTTACAAAAATAATGTTTTGTGTTAATGATGTTAATAGCCTAGTAAACAAGTGCTTTTATGGCTCTAAATCTGCTTAATTCAACGAATTAACTTAATACAACAGAGTTAAGGTGAACCTTTACAACAAACAAAGTGTGCCGCTAATGATGTCAATATCCTAGTAATCAAATGCCTTTATGGCTCTAAATCTCCTTACGTCAAAGAATTAGGTTAAACAAGAAAGTGAAAATAAACCTTTGCAAAACAAAAAATATACATTTTAGGATTATAATATAATTGTCAACAAGTGCTATCATGGGTATAAATCTGCTTAATTAAACGTAATAAGTTAATTTAACAAATTTAAAGTAAACCCTTACAACAAATAAAGTTTGCTGTTAATGATGTTAATATCCTAGTAAACAAGTGCTTTTATGGCACTAAATCTACTTAATTCAACGAAATAAGTTGAACAACAAAGTAAAAATAAACCTTTGAAAAACACAAAATATACATTTAAAAATTATAATGTCATGGTCAACAAGTGCTATCGTGGGTATAAATTTGCTTATTTTTACGAAACAAGCTAATACAACAAATTTAAAGTAAACCTTTACAACAAATAAAGTTTGTTGTTAATGATGTCAAAAACGTAGTAAAAAACTGCTTTTATGGCTATAAATTTGCTTAATTCAACGAATGAAGTTACACAAAAAAGTGAAAATAAACCTCTGCAAAACAGAAAATATACAGTTAAGGATTATAATATAATTGTCAAAAAGTGCTATCATAGGTATAAATCTGCTTATATTTACGAAACAAGCTAATACAACAAATTTGAAGTAAATCTTTACAACAAATAAAGTTTGCTGTTAATGATGTAAAAACGTAGTAAAAAAGTGCTTTTATGGCTTTAAATCTACGTAATTCAACGAATTAAGTTGAACAAGAAAGTAAAAATAAACCTTTGCAAAACACAAAATGTACAGTTACGGATTATAATATCATGGTCAACAAGTGCTATCGTGGGTATAAATCTGCTTAATTTTACGAAAAAAGCTAATACACAAATTTAAAGTAAACCTTTACCACAAATAAAGTTTGCTGTTAATGATGTCAAAAACGTAGTAAAAAGTGCTTTTATGGCTTTAAATCTACGTAATTCAACGAATTGAGTTGAACAAGAAAGTAAAAATAAACCTTTGCAAAACACAAAATGTACAGTTACGGATTATAATATCATGGTCAACAAGTGCTATCGTGAGTATAAATCTGCTTAATTCCACGAAATAAGTACATTCAACAAATTTAAGGTAACTCTTTACAACAAGCAAAATGTGCTGTTATTGATGTTAATATTATTTTGAAGGAGTGCTTTTATAGCTATAAATTTGCTTAATTCAACCAATTAACTTAATACAACAGAGTTAAGGTGAACTTTTACAACCAACGAAGTGTGCCGTTAATGATGTCAATATCCTTGTAATCAAGTGCTTTTATGGCTCTAAATCTGCTTAAGTCAACGAATTAAGTTAAACAAGAAAGTGAAAATAAACCTTTGCAAAACAAAAAATATACAGTTAAGGATAATAATATTATGGTCAACAAGTGCTATCATGGGTATAAATCTGCTTAATTTTACGAAATAAGCTAATACAACAAATTTAAAGTAAACCTTTACAACAATTAAAATTTGCTGTTAATGATGTTAATAGCCTAGTAAACAAGTGCTTTTATGGCTGTAAATCTACTTAATTCAACAAATTAAGTTAAACAAGAAAGTGAAAATAAACCTTTGCAAAACAAAAAATATACAGTTAAGGATAATAATATTATGGTCAACAAGTGCTATCATGGGTATAAATCTGCTTAATTTTACGAAATAAGCTAATACAACAAATTTAAAGTAAACCTTTACAACAATTAAAATTTGCTGTTAATGATGTTAATAGCCTAGTAAACAAGTGCTTTTATGGCTGTAAATCTACTTAATTCAACAAATTAAGTTAAACAAGAAAGTGAAAATAAACCTTTGCAACACACAAAATGTACAGTTAAGGATAATAATATTATGGTCAACAAGTGCTATCATGGGTATAAATCTGCTTAATTTTACGAAATAAGCTAATACAACAAATTTAAAGTAAACCTTTACAACAATTAAAATTTGCTGTTAATGATGTTAATAGCCTAGTAAACAAGTGCTTTTATGGCTGTGAATCTACTTAATTCAACAAACTAAGTCAAACAAGAAAGTGAAAATAAACCCTTGCAACACACAAAATGTACAGTTAAGGATAATAATATTATGGTCAACAAGTGCTATGATGGGTATAAATCTGCTTAAGTTTACGAAATAAGCTAATACAACAAATTTAAAGTAAACCTTTACAACAATTAAAATTTGCTGTTAATGATGTTAATAGCCTAGTAAACAAGTGCTTTTATGGCTGTAAATCTACTTAATTCAACAAATTAAGTTAAACAAGAAAGTGAAAATAAACCTTTGCAACACACAAAATGTACAGTTAAGGATAATAATATTATGGTCAACAAGTGCTATCATGGGTATAAATCTGCTTAATTTTACGAAATAAGCTAATACAACAAATTTAAAGTAAACCTTTACAACAATTAAAATTTGCTGTTAATGATGTTAATAGCCTAGTAAACAAGTGCTTTTATGGCTGTAAATCTACTTAATTCAACAAATTAAGTTAAACAAGAAAGTGAAAATAAACCTTTGCAACACACAAAATGTACAGTAAAGGATAATAATATTATGGTCAACAAGTGCTATCATGGGTATAAATCTGCTTAAGTTTACGAAATAAGCTAATACAACAAATTTAAAGTAAACCTTTACAACAATTAAAATTTGCTGTTAATGATGTTAATAGCCTAGTAAACAAGTGCTTTTATGGCTTTAAATCTGCTTAAGTCAACGAATTAAGTTAAACAAGAAAGTGAAAATAAACCTTTGCAAAACACAAAATGTACCGTTAAGGATGATAATATCATGGTCAACAAGTGCTATCATGGGTATAAATCTGCTTATTTTTACGAAACAAGCTAATACAGCAAATTTGAAGTAAATCATTACATTAAATAAAGTTTGCTGTTAATAATGTCAAAAACGTAGTAAAAAAGTGCTTTTATGGCTTTAAATCTACGTAATTCGACGAATTAAGTTGAACAAGAAAGTGAAAATAAACCTTTGCAAAACACAAAATGTACAGATAAAGATTATAATATCATGGTCAACAAGTGCTATCATGGGTATAAATCTGCTTAATTCCACGAAATAAGTTAATTTAACAAATTTAAAGTAATTCTTAAAGATGTTAATATCCTAGTAAACAAGTGCTTTTGTGGCTCTTAATCTAATTAATTCAAGGAACTAAGTTGAACAAGAAAGTGAAAATAAACCTTTGCAAAAAAAATATACAGTTAAGGATTATAATATAATTGTCAAAAAATGCTATAATGGTATAAATCTGCTTAATTTTACGAAATAGGCTAATACAACAAATTTAAAGTAAACCTTTACAACAAATAAACTTTGCTATTAATGATGTTAATAGCCTAGTAAACAAGTGCTTTTATGGCTCTAAATCTGCTTAATTCAACGAATTAAGTTAAACAAGAAAGTTGAAATAAACCTTTGCAAAACAAACAATATACAGTTAAAGATTATAATATAATTATCAAAAAAAGCTATCATGGGTACAAATCTGCTTAATTTTACGATATAAACTAATACAACAAATCTAAAGTAAACCTTTACAACAAATAAAGTTTTGTGTTAATGATGTTAATAGCCTAGTAAACAAGTGCTTTTATGGCTCTAAATCTGCTTAATTCAACGAATTAAGTTAAACAAGAAAGTTAAAATAAACCTTTGCAAAACAAACAATATACAGTTAAGGATTATAATATAATTATCAAAAAAAGCTATCATGGGTACAAATTTGCTTAATTTTACGATATAAACTAATACAACAAATCTAAAGTAAACCTTTACAAAAATAATGTTTTGTGTTAATGATGTTAATAGCCTAGTAAACAAGTGCTTTTATGGCTCTAAATCTGCTTAATTCAACGAATTAACTTAATACAAGAGAGTTAAGGTGAACCTTTACAACAAACAAAGTGTGCCGCTAATGATGTCAATATCCTAGTAATCAAATGCCTTTATGGCTCTAAATCTCCTTACGTCAACGAATTAGGTTAAACAAGAAAGTGAAAATAAACCTTTGCAAAACAAAAAATATACAGTTTAGGATTATAATATAATTATCAAAAAGTGCTATCATGGGTATGAATCTGCTTATATTTTCGAAACAAGCTAATACAACAAATTTAAAGTAAATCTTTACAACAAACAAACTTTGCTGTTAATTATGTTAATATCCTAGTAAAAAAGTTCTTTTATGGCTCTAGATCTGCTTAAGTCAACGAGTTAAGTTAAACAAGAAAGTGAAAATAAACCTTTGCAAAAAAAAATATACAATTAAGGATTATAATATCATGGTCAAAAAGTGCTATCGTGGGTATAAATCAGCTTAATTCGACGAAATAAGTTAATTCAACAAATTTAAAGTAATTCTTTAAAACAACCAAAATGTGCTGTAATGATGTTAATATCCTAGTAAACAAGTGCTTTTATGTCTCTAAGTCTTCTTAATTCAACGAATTAAGTTGAACAAGAAAGTGAAAATAAACCTTTGCAAAACAAAAAATATACAGTTAAGGATTATACTATAATTGTCAAAAAAAGCTATCATGGTATAAATCTGCTTAATTTTACGAAATAAGCTAATACAACAAATTTAAAGTAAACCTTTACAACAAATAAAGTTTTCTGTTAATGATGTTAATAGCCTAGTAAACAAGTGCTTTTATGGCTCTAAATCTACTTAATTCAACGAATTAAGTTAAACAAGAAAGTGAAAATAAACCTTTGCAAAACACAAAATTTACAGTTAAAGATTATAATATCATGGTCAAAAAGTGCTATCATGGGTATAAATCTGCTTAATTCCACGAAATAAGTTAATTCAACAATTTGAAAGTTAACCTTTACAACAACCAAAATGGGCTCTTATTTATGTTAGTATCCTGGTTGAGGAGTGCTTTTATAGCTATAAATTTGCTTAATTCAACGAATTAACTTAATACAACAGAGTTAAGGTGAACCTTTACAACAAACAAATTGTGCCGTTAATGATGTCAATATCCTAGTAATCAAGTGCTTTTATGGCTCTAAATCTGCTTAAGTCAGCGAATTAAGTTAAACAAGAAAGTGAAAATAAACCTTTGCAAAACACAAAATGTACAGTTAAGGATTCTAATATCATGGTCAACAAGTGATATCATGGGTATATATCTGCTTAATTCCACGAAATAAGTTAATACAACAAATTTAAAGTAAACCTTAACAACAAATAAAGTTTTCTATTAATGATGTTAATAGCCTAGTAAACAAGTGCTTTTATGGCTCTAAATCTGCTTAATTCAACGAATTAAGTTGAACAAGAAAATGAAAATAAACCTTTGCAAAACACAAAATGTACAGTTAAGGATAATAATATTATAGTCAACAAGTGCTATCATGGGTATAAATCTGCTTAATTTTACGAAATAAGCTAATACAACAAATTTAAAGTTAACCTTTACAACAAATAAAGTTAGTTGTTAATGATGTCAAAAACTTATAAAAAAGTGCTTTTATGGCTATAAATTTGCTTAATTCAACGAATTAAGTTACACAAGAAAGTGAAAATAAACCTCTGCAAAACAGAAAATATACAGTTAAGGATTATAATATAATTGTCAAAAAGTGCTATCATAGGTATAAATCTGCTTATATTTACGAAACAAGCTAATACAACAAATTTGAAGTAAATCATTACATTAAATAAAGTTTGCTGTTAATAATGTCAAAAACGTAGTAAAAAAGTGCTTTTATGGCTTTAAATCTACGTAATTCAACGAATTATGTTGAACAAGAAAGTGAAAATAAACCTTTGCAAAACACAAAATGTACAGATAAAGATTATAATATCATGGTCAACAAGTGCTATCATGGGTATAAATCTGCTTAATTGCACGAAATAAGTTAATTTAACAAAATTAAAGTAATTCTTAAAGATGTTAATATCCTAGTAAACAAGTGCTTTTGTGGCTCTTAATCTACTTAATTCAAGGAATTAAGTTGAACAAAAAAGTGAAAATAAACCTTTGCAAAACAAAAAATATACAGTTAAGGATTATAATATAATTGTCAAAAAATGCTATAATGGTATAAATCTGCTTAATTTTACGAAATAGGCTAATACAACAAATTTAAAGTAAACCTTTACAACAAATAAAATTTGCTATTAATGATGTTAATAGCCTAGTAAACAAGTGCTTTTAAGGCTCTAAATCTGCTTAATTCAACGAATTAAGTTAAACAAGAAAGTTAAAATAAACCTTTGCAAAACAAACAATATACAGTTAAGGATTATAATATAATTATCAAAAAAAGCTATCATGGGTACAAATCTGCTTAATTTTACGATATAAACTAATACAACAAATCTAAAGTAAACCTTTACAAAAATAATGTTTTGTGTTAATGATGTTAATAGCCTAGTAAACAAGTGCTTTTATGGCTCTAAATCTGCTTAATTCAGTGAATTAACTTAATACAACAGAGTTAAGGTGAACCTTTACAACAAACAAAGTGTGCCGCTAATGATGTCAATATCCTAGTAATCAAATGCCTTTATGGCTCTAAATCTCCTTATGTCAACGAATTAGGTTAAACAAGAAAGTGAAAATAAACCTTTGCAAAACAAAAAATATACAGTTTAGGATTATAATATAATTATTAAAAAGTGCTATCATGGGTATGAATCTGCTTATATTTTCGAAACAAGCTAATACAACAAATTTAAAGTAAATCTTTACAGTAAAAAAGTTTGCTGTTAATGATGTCAAAAACTTAGTAAAAAAAGTGCTTTTATGGCTATAAATCTACGTAATTCAACAAATTAAGTTGAACAAAAAGTGAAAATAACCCTTTGCAAAACACAAAATGTAAAGAAAAATATTATAATATCATGGTCAACAAGTGCTATCGTAGGTATAAATCTGCTTAATTTTACGAAATCAGTTAATACAACAAATCTAAAGTAAACCTTTGCAACAAACAAACTTTGCTGTTAATTATGTTAATATCCTAGTAAAAAAGTTCTTTTATGGCTCTAAATCTGCTTAAGTCAACGAGTTAAGTTAAACAAGAAAGTGAAAATAAACCTTTGCAAAAAAAATATACAATTAAGGATTATAATATCATGGTCAAAAAGTGCTATCGTGGGGATAAATTAGCTTAATTCGACGAAATAAGTTAATTCAACAAATTTAAAGTAATTCTTTAAAACAACCAAAATGTGCTGTAATGATGTTAATATCCTAGTAAACAAGTGCTTTTATGTCTCTAAGTCTTCTTAATTCAACGAATTAAGTTGAACAAGAAAGTGAAAATAAACCTTTGCAAAACACAAAATGTACAGTTAAAGATTATAATATCATGGTCAACAAGTGCTATCATGGGTATAAATCTGCTTAATTCCACGAAATAAGTTATTTCAACAAATTTAAAGTAAACCTTTACAACAAATAAAGTTTTCTGTTAATGATGTTAATAGCCTAGTAAACAAGTGCCTTTATGGCTCTAAATCTGCTTAATTCAACGAATTATGTTAAACAAGAGAGTTAAAATAAACCTTTGCAAAACAAAAAATATACAGTTAAGGATTACAATATAATTGTCAAAAAGTGCTATCATGGGTGCTATGAAAGTGCTATCAAAACTGCTTAATTTTACGAAAAAAGCTAATACAACAAAGTTAAGGTGAACCTTTACAACTAATATATTGTGCCGTTAATGATGTTAATATCCTAGTAAACAAGTGCTTTTATGGCTCTAAATCTTCTTAAATCACCGAATTAAGTTGAGCAAGAAAGAGAAAATAAACCTTTTCAAAACAAAAAATACAGTGTAAGATTATATAATTGTTAAAATGTGCTATCATGGGTATAGATCTGCTTAATTTTACGAAAGAAGCCAATACAACAAATTTAAAGTAAACCTTTACAACAAATAAAGCTTGCTGTTAATGATGTTAAAAACCTAGTAAAACAGTGCTTTTTTGGCTATAAATTTGCTTAATTCAATGAATTAAATTAATACAACAAAGCTAAGGTGAACGTTTACAACAAACAAGGTGTGCTGTAAATGATGTTAATATCCTAGTAAACAAGTGCTTTTATGGCTCTAAATCTGCCTAATTCAACAGATTAAGTTGAACATGAAAGTGAAAATAAACCTTTGCAAAACACAAAATGTACAGATAAAGATTATAATATCATGGTCAACAAGTGCTATCATGGGTATAAATCTGCTTAATTGCACGAAATAAGTTAATTTAACAAAATTAAAGTAATTCTTAAAGATGTTAATATCCTAGTAAACAAGTGCTTTTGTGGCTCTTAATCTACTTAATTCAAGGAATTAAGTTGAACAAAAAAGTGAAAATAAACCTTTGCAAAACAAAAAATATACAGTTAAGGATTATAATATAATTGTCAAAAAATGCTATAATGGTATAAATCTGCTTAATTTTACGAAATAGGCTAATACAACAAATTTAAAGTAAACCTTTACAACAAATAAAATTTGCTATTAATGATGTTAATAGCCTAGTAAACAAGTGCTTTTAAGGCTCTAAATCTGCTTAATTCAACGAATTAAGTTAAACAAGAAAGTTAAAATAAACCTTTGCAAAACAAACAATATACAGTTAAGGATTATAATATAATTATCAAAAAAAGCTATCATGGGTACAAATCTGCTTAATTTTACGATATAAACTAATACAACAAATCTAAAGTAAACCTTTATAAAAATAATGTTTTGTGTTAATGATGTTAATAGCCTAGTAAACAAGTGCTTTTATGGCTCTAAATCTGCTTAATTCAGTGAATTAACTTAATACAACAGAGTTAAGGTGAACCTTTACAACAAACAAAGTGTGCCGCTAATGATGTCAATATCCTAGTAATCAAATGCCTTTATGGCTCTAAATCTCCTTATGTCAACGAATTAGGTTAAACAAGAATGTGAAAATAAACCTTTGCAAAACAAAAAATATACAGTTTAGGATTATAATATAATTATTAAAAAGTGCTATCATGGGTATGAATCTGCTTATATTTTCGAAACAAGCTAATACAACAAATTTAAAGTAAATCTTTACAGTAAAAAAGTTTGCTGTTAATGATGTCAAAAACTTAGTAAAAAAAGTGCTTTTATGGCTATAAATCTACGTAATTCAACAAATTAAGTTGAACAAAAAGTGAAAATAACCCTTTGCAAAACACAAAATGTAAAGAAAAATATTATAATATCATGGTCAACAAGTGCTATCGTAGGTATAAATCTGCTTAATTTTACGAAATCAGTTAATACAACAAATCTAAAGTAAACCTTTGCAACAAACAAACTTTGCTGTTAATTATGTTAATATCCTAGTAAAAAAGTTCTTTTATGGCTCTAAATCTGCTTAAGTCAACGAGTTAAGTTAAACAAGAAAGTGAAAATAAACCTTTGCAAAAAAAATATACAATTAAGGATTATAATATCATGGTCAAAAAGTGCTATCGTGGGGATAAATTAGCTTAATTCGACGAAATAAGTTAATTCAACAAATTTAAAGTAATTCTTTAAAACAACCAAAATGTGCTGTAATGATGTTAATATCCTAGTAAACAAGTGCTTTTATGTCTCTAAGTCTTCTTAATTCAACGAATTAAGTTGAACAAGAAAGTGAAAATAAACCTTTGCAAAACACAAAATGTACAGTTAAAGATTATAATATCATGGTCAACAAGTGCTATCATGGGTATAAATCTGCTTAATTCCACGAAATAAGTTATTTCAACAAATTTAAAGTAAACCTTTACAACAAATAAAGTTTTCTGTTAATGATGTTAATAGCCTAGTAAACAAGTGCCTTTATGGCTCTAAATCTGCTTAATTCAACGAATTATGTTAAACAAGAGAGTTAAAATAAACCTTTGCAAAACAAAAAATATACAGTTAAGGATTACAATATAATTGTCAAAAAGTGCTATCATGGGTGCTATGAAAGTGCTATCAAAACTGCTTAATTTTACGAAAAAAGCTAATACAACAAAGTTAAGGTGAACCTTTACAACTAATATATTGTGCCGTTAATGATGTTAATATCCTAGTAAACAAGTGCTTTTATGGCTCTAAATCTTCTTAAATCCACGAATTAAGTTGAACAAGAAAGAGAAAATAAACCTTTTCAAAACAAAAAATACAGTGTAAGATTATATAATTGTTAAAATGTGCTATCATGGGTATAGATCTGCTTAATTTTACGAAAGAAGCCAATACAACAAATTTAAAGTAAACCTTTACAACAAATAAAGCTTGCTGTTAATGATGTTAAAAACCTAGTAAAACAGTGCTTTTATGGCTATAAATTTGCTTAATTCAATGAATTAAATTAATACAACAAAGCTAAGGTGAACGTTTACAACAACCAAAATGTGCTGTAATGATGCTAATATCCTAGTAAACAAGTGCTTTTATGGCTCTTAATCTACTTAATTCAATCTGCCTAATTCAACAGATTAAGTTGAACATGAAAGTGAAAATAAACCTTTGCAAAACACAAAATGTACAGATAAAGATTATAATATCATGGTCAACAAGTGCTATCATGGGTATAAATCTGCTTAATTGCACGAAATAAGTTAATTTAACAAAATTAAAGTAATTCTTAAAGATGTTAATATCCTAGTAAACAAGTGCTTTTGTGGCTCTTAATCTACTTAATTCAAGGAATTAAGTTGAACAAAAAAGTGAAAATAAACCTTTGCAAAACAAAAAATATACAGTTAAGGATTATAATATAATTGTCAAAAAATGCTATAATGGTATAAATCTGCTTAATTTTACGAAATAGGCTAATACAACAAATTTAAAGTAAACCTTTACAACAAATAAAATTTGCTATTAATGATGTTAATAGCCTAGTAAACAAGTGCTTTTAAGGCTCTAAATCTGCTTAATTCAACGAATTAAGTTAAACAAGAAAGTTAAAATAAACCTTTGCAAAACAAACAATATACAGTTAAGGATTATAATATAATTATCAAAAAAAGCTATCATGGGTACAAATCTGCTTAATTTTACGATATAAACTAATACAACAAATCTAAAGTAAACCTTTACAAAAATAATGTTTTGTGTTAATGATGTTAATAGCCTAGTAAACAAGTGCTTTTATGGCTCTAAATCTGCTTAATTCAGTGAATTAACTTAATACAACAGAGTTAAGGTGAACCTTTACAACAAACAAAGTGTGCCGCTAATGATGTCAATATCCTAGTAATCAAATGCCTTTATGGCTCTAAATCTCCTTATGTCAACGAATTAGGTTAAACAAGAATGTGAAAATAAACCTTTGCAAAACAAAAAATATACAGTTTAGGATTATAATATAATTATTAAAAAGTGCTATCATGGGTATGAATCTGCTTATATTTTCGAAACAAGCTAATACAACAAATTTAAAGTAAATCTTTACAGTAAAAAAGTTTGCTGTTAATGATGTCAAAAACTTAGTAAAAAAGTGCTTTTATGGCTATAAATCTACGTAATTCAACAAATTAAGTTGAACAAAAAGTGAAAATAACCCTTTGCAAAACACAAAATGTAAAGAAAAATATTATAATATCATGGTCAACAAGTGCTATCGTAGGTATAAATCTGCTTAATTTTACGAAATCAGTTAATACAACAAATCTAAAGTAAACCTTTGCAACAAACAAACTTTGCTGTTAATTATGTTAATATCCTAGTAAAAAAGTTCTTTTATGGCTCTAAATCTGCTTAAGTCAACGAGTTAAGTTAAACAAGAAAGTGAAAATAAACCTTTGCAAAAAAAATATACAATTAAGGATTATAATATCATGGTCAAAAAGTGCTATCGTGGGGATAAATTAGCTTAATTCGACGAAATAAGTTAATTCAACAAATTTAAAGTAATTCTTTAAAACAACCAAAATGTGCTGTAATGATGTTAATATCCTAGTAAACAAGTGCTTTTATGTCTCTAAGTCTTCTTAATTCAACGAATTAAGTTGAACAAGAAAGTGAAAATAAACCTTTGCAAAACACAAAATGTACAGTTAAAGATTATAATATCATGGTCAACAAGTGCTATCATGGGTATAAATCTGCTTAATTCCACGAAATAAGTTATTTCAACAAATTTAAAGTAAACCTTTACAACAAATAAAGTTTTCTGTTAATGATGTTAATAGCCTAGTAAACAAGTGCCTTTATGGCTCTAAATCTGCTTAATTCAACGAATTATGTTAAACAAGAGAGTTAAAATAAACCTTTGCAAAACAAAAAATATACAGTTAAGGATTACAATATAATTGTCAAAAAGTGCTATCATGGGTGCTATGAAAGTGCTATCAAAACTGCTTAATTTTACGAAAAAAGCTAATACAACAAAGTTAAGGTGAACCTTTACAACTAATATATTGTGCCGTTAATGATGTTAATATCCTAGTAAACAAGTGCTTTTATGGCTGTAAATCTACTTAATTCAACAAATTAAGTTAAACAAGAAAGTGAAAATAAACCTTTGCAAAACAAAAAATATACAGTTAAGGATAATAATATTATGGTCAACAAGTGCTATCATGGGTATAAATCTGCTTAATTTTACGAAATAAGCTAATACAACAAATTTAAAGTAAACCTTTACAACAATTAAAATTTGCTGTTAATGATGTTAATAGCCTAGTAAACAAGTGCTTTTATGGCTGTAAATCTACTTAATTCAACAAATTAAGTTAAACAAGAAAGTGAAAATAAACCTTTGCAACACACAAAATGTACAGTTAAGGATAATAATATTATGGTCAACAAGTGCTATCATGGGTATAAATCTGCTTAAGTTTACGAAATAAGCTAATACAACAAATTTAAAGTAAACCTTTACAACAATTAAAATTTGCTGTTAATGATGTTAATAGCCTAGTAAACAAGTGCTTTTATGGCTCTAAATCTTCTTAAATCCACGAATTAAGTTGAACAAGAAAGAGAAAATAAACCTTTTCAAAACAAAAAATACAGTGTAAGATTATATAATTGTTAAAATGTGCTATCATGGGTATAGATCTGCTTAATTTTACGAAAGAAGCCAATACAACAAATTTAAAGTAAACCTTTACAACAAATAAAGCTTGCTGTTAATGATGTTAAAAACCTAGTAAAACAGTGCTTTTATGGCTATAAATTTGCTTAATTCAATGAATTAAATTAATACAACAAAGCTAAGGTGAACGTTTACAACAACCAAAATGTGCTGTAATGATGCTAATATCCTAGTAAACAAGTGCTTTTATGGCTCTTAATCTACTTAATTCAACGAATTAAGTTGAACAAGAAAGTGAAAATAAACCTTTGCAAAAAAATATACAATTAAGGATTATACTATAATTGTCAAAAAATGCTATCATGGTATAAATCTGCTTAATTTTACGAAATAAGCTAATACAACAAATTTAAAGCAAACCTTTACAACAA
Source organism: Aurelia sp. 4 Dawson et al 2005 (assembly GCA_964019985.1). NCBI lineage: Eukaryota > Metazoa > Cnidaria > Scyphozoa > Semaeostomeae > Ulmaridae > Aurelia > Aurelia sp. 4 Dawson et al 2005. The sequence continues at coordinate 8,882,251 of OZ026508.1, forward strand.
ACAAACTTTGCTGTTAATTATGTTAATATCATAGAAGACAAGTGCTTTTATGGCTCTAAATCTACTTAATTCAACGAGTTAAGTTAAACAAGAAAGTGAAAATAAAATTTTGAAAAAAAATATACAATTAAGGATTATACTTTAATTGTCAAAAAATGTTATCATGGTATAAATCTGCTTAATTTTACGAAACAAGCTAATACAACAAATTTAAAGTAAACCTTTACAACAAACAAACTTTGCTGTTAATTATATTAATATCCTAGTAAAAATGTTCTTTTATGGCTCTAAATCTGCTTAAGTCAACGAGTTAAGTTATACAAGAAAGTGAAAATAAACCTTTGAAAAAAATATGCAATTAAGGATTATACTATAATTGTCAAAAAAAGTTTTCATGGTATAAATCTGCTTAATTTTACGAAAAAAGATAATACAACAAATTTAAAGTAAACCTTTACAACAAAAAAAGTTTGCTGTTAATGATGTTAATAGCCTAGTAAACAAGTGCTTTTATGGCTCCAAATCTGCTTAATTCAATGAATTAACCTAATACAACAAAGTTAAGGTGAACCTTTACAACTAATATATTGTGCCGTTAATGATGTTAATATCCTAGTAAACAAGTGCTTTTTTAGCTATAAATCTGCTTAATTCAATGAATTAACCTAATACAACAAAGTTAAGGTGAACCTTTACAACTAATATATTGTGCCGTTAATGATGTTAATAACCTAGTAGACAAGTACTTTTATGGCTCTAAATCTTCTTAAATCCACGAATTGAAATAAACAAGGAAGTAAAAATAAACCTTAACAAAACACAAAATGCACAGTTAATGTTTATAATATCATCGTCAACAAGTGCTATCATAGGTATAAATCTGCTTAATTTTACGAAATAAGTTAATTCAACAAATTTAAAGTAATTCTTTACAACAAGCAAAATGTGCTGTTAATGATGTTAATATCCTGGTAAAGGAGTGCTATCATGGGTATAAATCTGCTTAATTTTACGAAATAAGTTAATTCAACAAATTTAAAGTAATTCTTTACAACAAGCAAAATGTGCCGTTAATGATGTTAATATCCTAGTAAACAAGTGCTTTTATGGCTACAAATCTGCTTAATTCAATGAATTAACCTAATACAACAAAGATAAGGTGAACCTTTACAACTAATATATTGTGCCGTTAATGATGTTAATATCCTAGTAAACAAGTGCTTTAATGGCTCTAAATCTGCTCAAATCAACGACTTAAGTTAAACAAGGAAGTAAGAATAAACCTTTGCAAAAAAATATACAGTTAGCTATTATAATATAATTGTGAAAAAGTGCTATCATGGGTATAAATCTGCTTAATTTTACGAAAAAAGCTAAGAATTTTAAGAATTATAATATCATGGTCAACAAGTGCTATCATGGGTATAAATCTCCTTAATCCCACGATATAAGTTAATTCAACAAATTTAAAGTAAACCTTTACAACAAATAAACTTTGCTGTTAATGATTTTAATATCCTAGTAAAAAAGTGCTTTTATGGCTTTTAATCTGCTTAATTTAACTAATTACGTTAAACAAAAAAGTAACAATAAACCTTTGCAAAACACAAAATGTACAGTTAAGGTTTATAATATCATTGTCAACAAGTGCTATCAAGGGTATAAATCTGCTTAATCTTACGAAAAAAGCTAATACAACAAATTTAAGTAAACCTTTACAACAAATAAAGTGTGCTGTTAACGATGTTAATATCCTAGTAAAAAAGTTCTTTTATGGCTCTAAATCTGCTTAATTGAACGAATTAAGTTAAACAACAAAGTGATTATAAACCTTTACAAAGCACAAAATGTACAGTTAAGGATTCTTATATCATTGTTAACAAAAGCTATCATGGGTAAAAACCTGCATCATTCGCGTAATTAGCTAATGCAACAAATTTAAAGTAAACCTTTACAACAAATAAACATTGCATTTAATGATGTTAATATCATAGTAAACAAGTGCTTTTATGGCTCTAAATCTACTTAATTCAACGAATTAAGTTGAACAAGAAAGTGGAAAATAAGCCTTTGCAAAATACAACATGTACAGTTAAGAATTATAATATCATGGTCAATAAGTGCTATCATGGGTACAAATTTGCTTAATTCAATGAATTAAATTAATACAACAAAGTTAAGGTGAACGTTTACAACAAACAAACTTTGCTGTTAATTATGTTAATATCATAGTAAACAAGTGCTTTTATGGCTCTAAATCTACTTAATTCAACGAATTAAGTTGAACATGAAAGTGACAATAAACCTTTGCAAAAAAAATATACCGTTAAGGATTATAATATAATTATCAAAAAGTGCTATCATGGGTATAAATCTGCTTATTTTTACAAAACAAGCTAATACAACAAATTTAAAGTAAACCTTTACAACAAATAAAGTTCTCTGTTAACGATGTTAATATCCTAGTAAGGGAATGCTTTTGTGGCTATAAATCTGCTTTATTCAGCGAATTAACTTTATTTAACAAAGTTAAGAAGAACCTTTACAACAAGCAAAGTGTGCCGTTAATGATGTTAATATCCTAGTAAAAAATGTCTTTTATGGCTCTAAATCTACTTAATTCAACGAGTTAAGTTAAACAAGAAAGTGAAAATAAACCTTTGCAAAAAAATACACAATTAAGGATTATACTATAATTGTCAAAAAATGCTATCATGGTATAAATCTGCTTAATTTTACGAAATAAGCTAATACAACAAATTTAAAGCAAACCTTTACAACAAACAAACTTTGCTGTTAATTATGTTAATATCCTAGTAAAAAAGTTCTTTAATGGCTCTAAATCTGCTCAAATCAACGACTTAAGTTAAACAAGAAAGTAAGAATAAACCTTTGCAAAAGAAATATACAGTTAGCTATTATAATATAATTGTGGGAAAGTGCTATCATGGGTATAAATCTGCTTAATTTTACGAAAAAAGCTAAGAATTTTAAGAATTATAATATCATGGTCAACAAGTGCTATCATGGGTATAAATCTCCTTAATCCCATGATATAAGTTAATTCAACAAATTTAAAGTAAACCTTTACAACAAATAAACTTTGCTGTTAATGATTTTAATATCCTAGTAAAAAAGTGCTTTTATGGCTTTTAATCTGCTTAATTCAACTAATTAAGTTAAACAAAAAAGTAAAAATAAACCTTTGCAAAACAAAAAATGTACAGTTAAGGTTTATAATATCATTGTCAACAAGTGCTATCAAGGGTATAAATCTGCTTAATCTTACGAAAAAAGCTAATACAACAAATTTAAAGTAAAACTTTACAAACAATAATGTTTTCAGTAAATGATGTTAATATCCTTGTAGACAAGTGCTTTTATGGCTCTTAATCTACTTAATTCAACGAATTAAGTTGAACAAGAAAGTGAAAATGAACCTTTACAAAACAAAAATTTACAGTTAAGAATTATAATATCATGGTCAACAAGTGTTATCATGGGTATAAATCTGCTTAATTTTTGCGAAATCAGTTAATACAACAAATTTAAAGTAAACCTTTACAACAAACAAAGTGTGCCGTTAATGATGTTAATATCCTAGTAAAAAAGTTCTTTTATGGCTCTAAATCTGCTTAAGTCAACGAGTTAAGTTAAACAAGAAAGTGAAAATAAGCCTTTGCAAAAAAAATATACAATTAAGGATTATCATATAATTGTCAAAAAATGTTATCATGGTATAAATCTGCTTAATTTTACAAAATAAGTTAATTCAACAAATTTAAGGTAAACCTTTACAACAAACAAACTTTGCTGTTAATTATGTTAATATCCTAGTAAAAAAGTTCTTTAATGGCTCTAAATCTGCTCAAATCAACGACTTAAGTTAAACAAGAAAGTAAAAATAAACCTTTGCAAAAGAAATATACAGTTAGCTATTATAATATAATTGTGGGAAAGTGCTATCATGGGTATAAATCTGCTTAATTTTACGAAAAAAGCTAAGAATTTTAAGAATTATAATATCATGGTCAGCAAGTGCTATCATGGGTATAAATCTCCTTAATCCCACGATATAAGTTAATTCAACAAATTTAAAGTAAACCTTTACAACAAATAAACTTTGCTGTTAATGATTTTAATATCCTAGTAAAAAAGTGCTTTTATGGCTTTTAATCTGCTTAATTCAACTAATTAAGTTAAACAAAAAAGTAAAAATAAACCTTTGCAAAACAAAAAATGTACAGTTAAGGTTTATAATATCATTGTCAACAAGTGCTATCAAGGGTATAAATCTGCTTAATCTTACGAAAAAAGCTAATACAACAAATTTAAGTAAACCTTTACAACAAATAAAGTGTGCTGTTAATGATGTTAATATCCTAGTAAAAAAGTTCTTTTATGGCTCTAAATCTACTTAATTCAACGAATTAAGTTGAACAAAAAAGTGGAAAATAAGTCTTTGCAAAATACAACATGTACAGTTAAGAATTATAATATCATGCTCAACAAGTGCTATCATGGGTATAAATCTCCTTAATCCCACGATGTAAGTTGATTCAACAAATATAAGTAAACCTTTACAACACATAAAGTGTGCTGTTAACAATGTTAATATCCTAGTAAACAAGTGCTTTTATGGCTCTAAATCTGCTTAATTCAATGAATTAACCTAATACAACAAAGTTAAGGTGAACCTTTACAACTAATATATTGTGCCGTGAATGATGTTAATATCCTAGTAAACAAGTGCTTTTATGGCACTAAATCTTCTTAAATCCACGAATTAAGTTGAACAAGAAAGTGAAAATAAACCTTTGCAAAACAAAAAATATACAGTTAAGGATTATAATACAATGGTCAAAAAGTGCTATCATGGGTATACATCTGCTTATTTTTACGAAATAAGCTAATACAACAAATATAAAGTAAACCTTTACAACAATTGAAGTTTGCTGTTAATGATGTTAATAGCCTAGCAAACAAGTAATATCATGGGTATAAATCTGCTTAATTCCAAGAAATAAGTTAATTCAACAAATTTAAAGTAATCCTTTACAACAAGCAAAATGTGCCGTTAATGATGTTAATATCCTAGTAAACAAGTGCTTTCATGGCTATAAATCTGCTTAATTCAATGAATTAACCTAATACAACAAAGTTAAGGTGAACCTTTACAACTAATATATTGTGCCGTTAATGATGTTAATATCCTAGTAAACAAGTGCTTTTATGGCTCTAAATCTTCTTAAATCCACGAATTAAGTTGAACAAGAAAGAGAAAATAAACCTTTTCAAAACAAAAAATACAGTGTAAGATTATATAATTGTTAAAATGTGCTATCATGGGTATAGATCTGCTTAATTTTACGAAAGAAGCCAATACAACAAATTTAAAGTAAACCTTTACAACAAATAAAGCTTGCTGTTAATGATGTTAAAAACCTAGTAAAACAGTGCTTTTATGGCTATAAATTTGCTTAATTCAATGAATTAAATTAATACAACAAAGCTAAGGTGAACGTTTACAACAAACAAAGTGTGCTGTAAATGATGTTAATATCCTAGTAAACAAGTGCTTTTATGGCTCTAAATCTGCCTAATTCAACAGATTAAGTTGAACATGAAAGTGAAAATAAACCTTTGCAAAACACAAAATGTACAGTTAAGGATTATAATATCATGGTCAACAAGTTTTATCGTGGCTATAAATCAGCTTATTTTTATGAAATAACTTAATTCAAAAGATTTAAAGTAAACCTTTACGAGAACCAAAATGTGCTGTTAATGATGTTAATATCCTTGTAAAGGAATGCTTTCATGGCTATCAATCTGCTTAATTCAGCGAATTAACTTAATTCAACAAAATTAAGGTGAACCTTTACAACAAACAAAGTGTGCCCTTAATGATTTTAATATCCTAGTAAACAAGTGCTTTAATGGCTCTAAATCTGCTTCTTTCAACGAATTAAGTTAAACAAGAAAGAGAAAATAAACCTTTGCAAAACACAAAATGTACTGTTAAGGATTATAATACCATTGTCAAATGGTGCTATCAAGGGTATAAATCTGCATCATTCCACGAAATCAGTTAATAGAACAAAACTAAAGAAAACCTTTACAACAAACAAAGTTTGCTGTTAATTATGTTACTATCCTAGTACAAAAGTGCTTTTATGGCTCTAAATCTGTTCAAATCAACGACTCAAGTTAAACAAGGAAGTAAAAATAAACCTTTGCAAAAAAAATATACAGTTAAAGATTATAATATAATTGTCAAAAAGTGCTATCATGGTTATAAATCTGCTTAATTTTACGAAATAAGCTAAAACAACAAATTTAAAGTAAACCTTTACAACAAATAAAGTTTGCTGTTAATGATGTTAATATCCTAGTAAACAAGTGCTTTTATGGCACTAAATCTTCTTAAATCCACGAATTAAGTTGAACAAGAAAGTGAAAATAAACCTTTGCAAAACAAAAAATATACAGTTAAGGATTATAATACAATTGTCAAAAAGTGCTATCATGGGTATACATCTGCTTATTTTTACGAAATAAGCTAATACAACAAATATAAAGTAAACCTTTACAACAATTGAAGTTTGCTGTTAATGATGTTAATAGCCTAGCAAACAAGTAATATCATGGGTATAAATCTGCTTAATTCCAAGAAATAAGTTAATTCAACAAATTTAAAGTAATCTTTTACAACAAGCAAAATGTGCCGTTAATGATGTTAATATCCTAGTAAACAAGTGCTTTCATGGCTATAAATCTGCTTAATTCAATGAATTAACCTAATACAACAAAGTTAAGGTGAACCTTTACAACTAATATATTGTGCCGTTAATGATGTTAATATCCTAGTAAACAAGTGCTTTTATGGCTCTAAATCTTCTTAAATCCACGAATTAAGTTGAACAAGAAAGAGAAAATAAACCTTTTCAAAACAAAAAATACAGTGTAAGATTATATAATTGTTAAAATGTGCTATCATGGGTATAGATCTGCTTAATTTTACGAAAGAAGCCAATACAACAAATTTAAAGTAAACCTTTACAACAAATAAAGCTTGCTGTTAATGATGTTAAAAACCTAGTAAAACAGTGCTTTTATGGCTATAAATTTGCTTAATTCAATGAATTAAATTAATACAACAAAGCTAAGGTGAACGTTTACAACAAACAAAGTGTGCTGTAAATGATGTTAATATCCTAGTAAACAAGTGCTTTTATGGCTCTAAATCTGCCTAATTCAACAGATTAAGTTGAACATGAAAGTGAAAATAAACCTTTGCAAAACACAAAATGTACAGTTAAGGATTATAATATCATGGTCAACAAGTTTTATCGTGGGTATAAATCAGCTTATTTCCATGAAATAACTTAATTCAAAAGATTTAAAGTAAACCTTTACGAGAACCAAAATGTGCTGTTAATGATGTTAATATCCTTGTAAAGGAATGCTTTCATGGCTATCAATCTGCTTAATTCAGCGAATTAACTTAATTCAACAAAATTAAGGTGAACCTTTACAACAAACAAAGTGTGCCCTTAATGATTTTAATATCCTAGTAAACAAGTGCTTTAATGGCTCTAAATCTGCTTCTTTCAACGAATTAAGTTAAACAAGAAAGAGAAAATAAACCTTTGCAAAACACAAAATGTACTGTTAAGGATTATAATACCATTGTCAAATGGTGCTATCAAGGGTATAAATCTGCATCATTCCACGAAATCAGTTAATAGAACAAAACTAAAGAAAACCTTTACAACAAACAAAGTTTGCTGTTAATTATGTTACTATCCTAGTACAAAAGTGCTTTTATGGCTCTAAATCTGTTCAAATCAACGACTCAAGTTAAACAAGGAAGTAAAAATAAACCTTTGCAAAAAAAATATACAGTTAAAGATTATAATATAATTGTCAAAAAGTGCTATCATGGTTATAAATCTGCTTAATTTTACGAAATAAGCTAATACAACAAATTTAAAGTAAACCTTTACAACAAATAAAGTTTGCTGTTAATGATGTTAATATTCTAGTAAACAAGTGCTTTTATGGCTCTAAATCTGCTTAATTCAACGAATTAGGTTAAACAAGAAAGTGAAAATAAACCTTTGCAAAACAAAAAAAATACAGTTAAGGGTTATAATATAATTATCAAAAAGTGCTATCAAGGTTATAAATCTGGTTTATTTTACGAAATAAGCGAATACAACACATTTAAAGTACAACTTTACAAACAATAATGTTTTTAGTAAATGATGTTAATATCCTTGTAGACAAGTGCTTTTATGGCTCTTAATCTACTTAATTCAACGAATTAAGTTGAACAAGAAAGTGAAAATAAACCTTTACAAAACAAAAATTTACAGTTAAGAATTATAATATCATGGTCAACAAGTGTTATCATGGGTATAAATCTGCTTAATTTTTGCGAAATCAGTTAATTTTACAAATTTAAAGTAAACCTTTACAACAAACAAAGTGTGCCGTTAATGATGTTAATATCCTAGTAAAAAAGTTCTTTTATGGCTCTAAATCTGCTTAAGTCAACGAGTTAAGTTAAACAAGAAAGTGAAAATAAGCCTTTGCAAAAAAATATACAATTAAGGATTATCATATAATTGTCAAAAAATGTTATCATGGTATAAATCTGCTTAATTTTACAAAATAAGCTAATACAACAAATTTAAAGTAAACGTTTACAACAAACAAACTTTGCTATTAATTATGTTAATATCCTAGTAAAAAAGTTCTTTAATGGCTCTAAATCTGCTCAAATCAAGGACTTAAGTTAAACAAGAAAGTAAGAATAAACCTTTGCAAAAAAAATATACAGTTAGCTATTATAATATAATTGTGAAAAAGTGCTATCATGGGTATAAATCTGCTTAATTTTACGAAAAAAGCTAAGAATTTTAAGAATTATAATATCATGGTCAACAAGTGCTATCATTGGTATAAATCTCCTTAATCCCACGATATAAGTTAATTCAACAAATTTAAAGTAAACCTTTACAACAAATAAACTTTGCTGTTAATGATTTTAATATCCTAGTAAAAAAGTGCTTTTATGGCTTTTAATCTGCTTAATTCAACTAATTAAGTTAAACAAAAAAGTAAAAATAAACCTTTGCAAAACACAAAATGTACAGTTAAGGTTTATAATATCATTGTCAACAAGTGCTATCAAGGGTATAAATCTGCTTAATCTTACGAAAAAAGCTAATACAAAAAATTTAAGTAAACCTTTACAACAAATAAAGTGTGCTGTTAACGATGTTAATATCCTAGTAAAAAAGTTCTTTTATGGCTCTAAATCTACTTAATTCAACGAATTAAGTTGAACAAAAAAGTGGAAAATAAGCCTTTGCAAAATACAACATGTACAGTTAGGAATTATAATATCATGGTCAACAAGTGCTATCATGGGTATAAATCTCCTTAATCCCACGATATAAGTTAATTCAACAAATTTAAGTAAACGTTTACAACAAATAAAGTGTGCTGTTAACGATGTTAATATCCTAGTAAAGGAGTGCTTTTATTGCTATAAATCTGCTTAATTCAATGAATTAACCTAATACAACAAAGTTAAGATGAACCTTTACAACTAATATATTGTGCCGTGAATGATGTTAATATCCTAGTAAACAAGTGCTTTTATGGCACTAAATCTTCTTAAATCCACGAATTAAGTTAAACAAGAAAGTGAAAATAAACCTTTGCAAAACAAAAAACATACAGTTAAGGATTATAATACAATTGTCAAAAAGTGCTATCATGGGTATACATCTGCTTATTTTTACGAAATAAGCTAATACAACAAATATAAAGTAAACCTTTACAACAATTAAAGTTTGCTGTTAATGATGTCAATAGCCTAGCAAACAAGTAATATCATGGGTATAAATCTGCTTAATTCCAAGAAATAAGTTAATTCAACAAATTTAAAGTAATCCTTTACAACAAGCAAAATGTGCCGTTAATGATGTTAATATCCTAGTAAACAAGTGCTTTTATGGCTATAAATCTGCTTAATTCAATGAATTAACCTTATACAACAAAGTTAAGGTGAACCTTTACAACTAATATATTGTGCCGTTAATGATGTTAATATCCTAGTAAACAAATGCTTTTATGGCTATAAATCTGCTTAATTCAATGAATTAACCTAATACAACAAAGTTAAGGTGAACCTTTACAACTAATATATTGTGCCGTTAATGATGTTAATATCCTAGTAAACAAGTGCTTTTATGGCTCTAAATCTTCTTAAATCCACCAATTAAGTTGAACAAGAAAGAGAAAATAAACCTTTGCAAAACAAAAAATATACAGTTAAGGATTATAATACAATTGTCAAAAAGTGCTATCATGGGTATACATCTGCTTATTTTTACAAAACAAGCTAATACAACAAATTTAAAGTAAACCTTTACAACGAATAAAGTTTGCTGTTAATGATGTTAATATCCTAGTAAAGGAGTGCTTTTATTGCTATAAATCTTCTTAATTCAATGAATTAACCTAATACGACAAAGTTAAGGTGAACCTTTACAACTAATATATTTTGCCGTTAATGATGTTAATATCCTAGTAAACAAGTGCTTTTATGGCTCTAAATCTTCTTAAATCTACGAATTAAGTTGAACAAGAAAGTGAAAATAAACCTTTGCAAAACAAAAAATATACAGTTAAGGATTATAATACAATTGTCAGAAAGTGCTATTACGGGTATACATCTTCTTATTTTTACGAAACAAGCTAATACAACAAATTTAAAGTAAACCTTTACGACAAATAAAGTTTGCTCTTAATGATGTTAATATCCTAGTAAAGGAGTGCTTTTATTGCTATAAATCTGCTTAATTCAATGAATTAACCTAATACAACAAAATTAAGGTGAACCTTTATAACTAATATATTGTGCCGTGAATGATGTTAATATCCTAGTAAACAAGTGCTTTTATGGCACTAAATCTTCTTAAATCCACGAATTAAGTTGAACAAGAAAGTGAAAATAAACCTTTGCAAAACAAAAAATATTTAATTAAGGATTATAATACAATTGTCAAAAAGTGCTATCATGGGTATACATCTGCTTATTTTTACGAAATAAGCTAATACAACAAATAAAAAGTAAACCTTTACAACAATTAAAGTTTGCTGTTAATGATGTTAATAGCCTAGTAAACAAGTAATATCATGGGTATAAATCTGCTTAATTCCAAGAAATAAGATAATTCAACAAATTTAAAGTAATCCTTTACAACAAGCAAAATGAGCCGTTAATGATGTTAATATCCTAGTAGACAAGTGCTTTTATGGCTCTAAATCTTCTGAAATCCACGAATTAAAATGAACAAGAAAGTGAAAATAAACCTTAACAAAACACAAAATGCACAGTTAAGGTTTATAATATCATGGTCAACATGTGCTATCATAGGTATAAATCTGCTTAATTTTACGAAATAAGTTAATTCAACAAATTTAAAGTAATTCTTTACAACAAGAAAAATGTGCTGTTAATGATGTTACTATCCTGGTAAAGGAGTGCTATCATGGGTATAAATCTGCTTAATTTTACGAAATAAGTTAATTCAGCAAATTTAAAGTAATTCTTTACAACAAGCAAAATGTGCCGTTAATGATGTTAATATCCTAGTAAACAAGTGCTTTTATGGCTATAAATCTGCTTAATTCAATGAATTAACCTAATACAACAAAGTTAAGGTGAACCTTTACAACTAATATATTGTGCCGTTAATGATGTTAATATCATAGTAAAAAAGTTCCTTTATGGCTCTAAATCTACTTAATTCAACGAGTTAAGTTAAACAAGAAAGTGAAAATAAACCTTTGCAAAAAAAATATACAATTAAGGATTATACTATAATTGTCAAAAACTGCTATCATGGTATAAATCTGCTTAATTTTACGAAACAAGCTAATACAACAAATTTAAAGTAAACCTTTACAACAAGCAAACTTTGCTGTTAATTATGTTAATATCCTAGTAAAAAAGTTCTTTTATGGCTCTAAATCTGCTTAAGTCAACGAGTTAAGTTAAACAAGAAAGTGAAAATAAACCTTTGCAAAAAAAATATACAATTAAGGATTATACTATAATTGTCAAAAAATGCTATCATGGTATAAATCTGCTTAATTTTACGAAACAAGCTAATACAACAAATTTAAAGTAAACCTTTACAACAAATAAAGCTTGCTGTTAATGATGTTAATAGCCTGGTAAACAAGTGCTTTTATGGCTATAAATCTGCTTAATTCAATGAATTAACCTAAAATAACAAAGTTAAGGTGAACCTTTACAACTAATATATTGTGCCGTTAATGATGTTAATATCCTCGTAAACAAGTGCTTTTATGGCTATAAATCTGCTTAATTCAATGAATTAACCTAATACAACAAAGTTAAGGTGAACCTTTACAACTAATATATTGTGCCGTTAATGATGTTAATATCCTAGTAGACAAATGCTTTTATGGCTCTAAATCTTCTTAAATCCACGAATTAAAATGAACAAGAAAGTGAAAATAAACCTTAACCAAACACAAAATGCACAGTTAAGGTTTATAATATCATGGTCAACAAGTGCTATCATAGGTATAAATCTGCTTAATTTTACGAATAAGTTAATTCAACAAATTTAAAGTAATTCTTTACAACAAGCAAATTGTGCTGTTAATGATGTTAATATCCTGGTAAAGGAGTGCTATCATGGGTATAAATCTGCTTAATTTTACGAAATAGATTAATTCAACAAATTTAAAGTAATTCCTTACAACAAGCAAAATGTGCCGTTAATGATGTTAATATCCTAGTAAACAAGTGCTTTAATGGCTCTAAATCTGCTCAAATCAACGACTTAAGTTAAGCGAGAAAGTAAGAATAAACCTTTGCAAAAAAAATATACAGTTAGCTATTATAATATAATTGTGAAAAAGTGCTATCATGGGTATAAATCTGCTTAATTTTAAGAAAAAAGCTAAGAATTTTAAAAATTATAATATCTTGGTCAACAAGTGCTATCATGGGTATAAATCTCCTTAATCCCACGATATAAGTTAATTCAACAAATTTAAAGTAAACCTTTACAACAAATAAACTTTGCTGTTAATGATTTTAATATCCTAGTAAAAAAGTGCTTTTATGGCTTTTAATCTGCTTAATTCAACTAATTAAGTTAAACAAAAAAGTAAAAATAAACCTTTGTAAAACACAAAATGTACAGTTAAGGTTTATAATATCATTGTCAACAAGCGCTATCAAGGGTATAAATCTGCTTAATCTTACGAAAAAAGCTAATACAACAAATTTAAGTAAACCTTTACAACAAATAAAGTGTGCTGTTAACGATGTTAATATCCTAGTAAAAAAGTTCTTTTATGGCTCTAAATCTGCTTAATTGAACGAATTAAGTTAAACAACAAAGTGATTATAAACCTTTACAAAGCACAAAATGTACAGTTAAGGATTCTTATATCATTGTTAACAAAAGCTATTATGGGTAAAAACCTGCATCATTCCATGAAATAAGCTAATGCAACAAATTTAAAGTAAACCTTTACAACAAATAAAACTTTGCATTTAATGATGTTAATATCATAGTAAACAAGTGCTTTTATGGCTCTAAATCTACTTAATTCAACGAATTAAGTTGAAGAAGAAAGTGGAAAATAATCCTTTGCAAAATACAACATGTACAGTTAAGAATTATAATATCATGGTCAATAAGTGCTATCATGGGTACAAATTTGCTTAATTCAATGAATTAAATTAATACAACAAAGTTAAGGTGAATGTTTACAACAAACAAACTTTGCTGTTAATTATGTTAATATCATTGTAAACAAGTGCTTTTATGGCTCTAAATCTACTTAATTCAACGAATTAAGTTGAACATGAAAGTGACAATAAACCTTTGCAAAAAAAATATACCGTTAAGGATTATAATATAATTATCAAAAAGTGCTATCATGGGTATAAATCTGCTTATTTTTACAAAACAAGCTAATACAACAATTTTAAAGTAAACCTTTACAACAAATAATGTTTGCTGTTAACGATGTTAATATCCTAGTAAGGGAATGCTTTTGTGGCTATAAATCTGCTTTATTCAGCGAATTAACTTAATTTAACAAAGTTAAGAAGAACCTTTACAACAAACAAAGTGTGCCGTTAATGATGTTAATATCCTAGTAAAAAAGTTCTTTTAAGGCTCCTAAATCTACTTAATTCAACGAGTTAAGTTAAACAAGAAAGTGAAAATAAACCTTTGCAAAAAAAATATACAATTAAGGATTATACTATAATTGTCAAAAAATGCTATCATGGTATAAATCTGCTTAATTTTACGAAACAAGCTAATACAACAAATTTAAAGTAAACCTTTACAACAAATAAAGTTTGCTGTTAACGATGTTAATATCCTAGTAAGAGAATGCTTTTGTGGCTATAAATCTGCTTTATTCAGCAAATTAACTTAATTTAACAAAGTTAAGAAGAACCTTTACAACAAACAAAGTGTGCAGTTAATGATGTTAATATCATAGTAAACAAGTGCTTTTATGGCTCTAAATCTACTTAATTCAACGAGTTAAGTTAAACAAGAAAGTGAAAATAAACCTTTGCAAGAAAAATATGCAATTAAGGATTATCATATAATTGTCAAAAAATGTTATCATGGTATAAATCTGCTTAATTTTACGAAACAAGCTAATACAACAAATTTAAAGTAAACCTTTACAACAAACAAACTTTGCTGTTAATTATGTTAATATCCTAGGAAAAAAGTTCTTTTATGGCTCTAAATCTGCTTAAGTCAACGAGTTAAGTTAAACAAGAAAGTGAAAATAAACCTTTGCAAAAAAAATATACAATTAAGGATTATAATATAATTGTCAAAAATTGCTATCATGATATAAATCTGCTTAATTTTACGAAAAAAGATAGTACAACAAATTTAAAGAAATCCTTTACAACAAGCAAAATGTGCCGTTAATGATGTTAATATCCCAGTAAACAAGTGCTTTTATGGCTATAAATCTGCTTAATTCAATGAATTAACCTAATACAACAAAGTTAAGGTGAACCTTTACAACTAATATATTGTGCCGTTAATGATGTTAATATCCTAGTAAACAAGTGCTTTAATGGCTCTAAATCTTCTTATATCCACGAATTAAGTTGAACAAGAAAGTGAAAATAAACCTTTTCAAAACACAAAATACAGTGTAAGATTATATAATTGTTAAAATGTGCTATCATGGGTATAGATCTGCTTAATTTTACGAAAGAAGCCAATACAACAAATTTAAAGTAAACCTTTACAACAAATAAAGTTTGCTGTTAATGATGTTAATATCCCAGTAAACAAGTGCTTTTATGGCTATAAATTTGCTTAATTCAATGAATTAAATTAATACAACAAAGCTAAGGTGAACGTTTACAACAAACAAAGTGTGCTGTAAATGATGTTAATATCCTAGTAAACAAGTGCTTTTATGGCTCTAAATCTGCCTAATTCAACAGATTAAGTTGAACATGAAAGTGAAAATAAACCTTTCAAAACACAAAATGTACAGATTAGGATTATAATATCATGGTCAACAAGTTTTGTCGTGGGTATAAATCAGCTTATTTCCATGAAATAACTTAATTCAAAAGATTTAAAGTAAACCTTTACAAGAACCAAAATGTGCTGTTAATGATGTTAATATCCTTGTAAAGGAATGCTTTCATGGCTATTAATCTGCTTAATTCAGCGAATTAACTTAATTCAACAAAATTAAGGTGAACCTTTACAACAAACAAACTTTGCTGTTAATTATGTTAATATCCTAGTAAAAAAGTTCTTTAATGGCTCTAAATCTGCTTAAATCAACGACTTAAGTTAAACAAGAAAGTAAGAATAAACATTTGCAAAAAAAATATACAGTTAGCTATTATAATATAATTGTGAAAAAGTGCTATCATGGGTATAAATCTGCTTAATTTTACGAAAAAAGCTAAGAATTTTAAGAATTATAATATCATGGTCAACAAGTGCTATCATGGGTATAAATCTCCTTAATCCCACGATATAAGTTAATTCAACAAATTTAAAGTAAACCTTTACAACAAATAAACTTTGCTGTTAATGATTTTAATATCCTAGTAAAAAAGTGCTTTTATGGCTTTTAATCTGCTTAATTCAACTAATTAAGTTAAACAAAAAAGTAAAAATAAACCTTTGCAAAACACAAAATGTACAGTTAAGGTTTATAATATTATTGTCAACAAGTGCTATCTTGGGTAAAAATCTGCTTAATCTTACGAAAAAAGCTAATACAACAAATTTAAGTAAACCTTTACAACAAATAAAGTGTGCTGTTAACGATGTTAATATCCTAGTAAAAAAGTTCTTTTATGGCTCTAAATCTGCTTAATTGAACGAATTAAGTTAAACAACAAAGTGATTATAAACCTTTACAAAGCACAAAATGTACAGTTAAGGATTCTTATATTATTGTTAACAAAAGCTATCATGGGTAAAAACCTGCATCATTCCACGAAATAAGCTAATGCAACAAATTTAATGTAAACCTTTACAACAAATAAACTTTGCATTTAATGATGTTAATATCATAGTAAACAAGTGCTTTTATGGCTCTAAATCTACATAATTCAACGAATTAAGTTGAACAAGAAAGTGGAAAATAAGCCTTTGCAAAATACAACATGTACATTATAATATCATGGTCAATAAGTGCTATCATGGGTACAAATTTGCTTAATTCAATGAATTAAATTAATACAACAAAGTTAAGGTGAACGTTTACAACAAACAAACTTTGCCGTTAATGATGTTAATATCCTAGTAATAAAGTTCTTTTATGGCTCTAAATCTACTTAATTCAACGAGTTAAGTTAAACAAGAAAGTGAAAATAAACCTTTGCAAAAAAAATATACAATTAAGGATAATCATATAATTGTCAAAAAATGTTATCATGGTATAAATCTGCTTAATTTTACGAAACAAGCTAATTCAACAAATTTAAAGTAAACCTTTACAACAAACAAACTTTGCTGTTAATTATATTAATATCCTAGTAAAAAAGTTCTTTTATGGCTCTAAATCTGCTTAAGTCAACGAGTTAAGTTAAACAAGAAAGTGAAAATAAACCTTTGCAAAAAATATATGCAATTAAGGATTATAATAAAATTGTCAAAAATTGCTATCATGATATAAATCTGCTTAATTTTACGAAAAAAGATAATACAACAAATTTAAAGTAAACCTTTACAACAAATAAAGTTTGCTGTTAATGATGTTAGTAGCCTAGTAAACAAGTGCTTTTATGGCTCTAAATCTGCTTAATTCAATGAATTAACCTAATACAACAAAGTTAAGATGAACCTTTACAACTAATATATTGTGCCGTTAATGATGTTAATATCCTAGTAAACAAGTGCCTTTATGGCTATGAATCTGCTTAATTCAATGAATTAACCTAATACAACAAAGTTAAGGTGAACCTTTACAACTAATATATTGTGCCGTTAATGATGTTAATATCCTAGTAGACAAGTGCTTTTATGGCTCTAAATCTTCTTAAATCCACGAATTAAAATGAACAAGAAAGTGAAAATAAACCTTAACAAAACACAAAATGCACAGTAAAGGTTTATAATATCATGGTCAACAAGTGCTATCATAGGTATAAATCTGCTTTATTTTACGAAATAAGTTAATTCAACAAATTTAAAGTAATTCTTTACAACAAGCAAAATGTGCTGTTAATGATGTTAATATCCTGGTAAAGGAGTGCTATCATGGGTATAAATCTGCTTAATTTTACGAAATAAGTTAATTCAAGAAATTTAAAGTAATTCTTTACAACAAGCAAAATGTGCCGTTAATGATGTTAATATCCTAGTAAACAAGTGCTTTTATGGCTATAAATCTGCTTAATTCAATGAATTAACATAATACAACAAAGTTAAGGTGAACATTTACAACTAATATATTGTGCCGTTAATGATGTTAATATCCTAGTAAACAAGTGCCTTTATGGCTGCAAATCTTCTTAAATCCACGAATTAAGTTGAACAAGAAAGAGAAAATAAACCTTTGCAAAACAAAAAATATACAGTTAAGGATTATAATACAATTGTCAAAAAGTGCTATCACGGGTATACATCTGCTTATTTTTACAAAACAAGCTAATACAACAAATTTAAAGCAAACCTTTACAACGAATAAAGTTTGCTGTTAATGATGTTAATATCCTAGTAAAAGAGTGCTTTTATTGCTATAAATCTTCTTAATTCAATGAATTAACCTAATACGACAAAGTTAAGGTGAACATTTACAACTAATATATTTTGCCGTTAATGATGTTAATATCCTAGTAAACAAGTGCTTTTATTGCTCTAAATCTTCTTAAATCCACGAATTAAGTTGAACAAGAAAGTGAAAATAAACCTTTGCAAAACAAAAAATATATAGTTAAGGATTATAATACAATTGTCAGAAAGTGCTATCACGGGTATACATCTGCTTATTTTTACGAAACAAGCTAATACAACAAATTTAAAGTAAACCTTTACGACAAATAAAGTTTGCTTTTAATGATGTTAATATCCTAGTAAAGGAGTGCTTTTATTGCTATAAATCTGCTTAATTCAATGAATTAACCTAATACAACAAAGTTAAGGTGAACCTTTACAACTAATATATTGTGCCGTGAATGATGTTAATATCCTAGTAAACAAGTGCTTTTATGGCACTAAATCTTCTTAAATCCACGAATTAAGTTGAACAGGAAAGTGAAAATAAACCTTTGCAAAACAAAAAATATACAGTTAAGGATTATAATTCAATTGTCAAAAAGTGCTATAATGGGTATACATCTGCTTATTTTTACGAAATAAGCTAATACAACAAATATAAAGTAAACCTTTACAACAATTAAAGTTTGCTGTTAATGATGTTAATAGCCTAGCAAACAAGTAATATCATGGGTATAAATCTGCTTAATTCCAAGAAATAAGTTAATTCAACAAATTTAAAGTAATCCTTTACAACAAGCAAAATGTGCCGTTAATGATGTTAATATCCTAGTAAACAAGTGCTTTTATGGCTATAAATCTGCTTAATTCAATGAATTAACCTAATACAACAAAGTTAAGGTGAACCTTTACAACTAATATATTGTGCCGTTAATGATGTTAATATCCTAGTAAACAAGTGCTTTTATGGCTCTAAATCTTCTTAAATCCACGAATTAAGTTAAACAACAAAGTGATTATAAACCTTTACAAAGCACAAAATGTACAGTTAAGGATTCTTATATCATTGTTAACAAAAGCTATCATGGGTAAAAACCTGCATCATTCGACGAAATAAGCTAATGCAACAAGTTTAAAGTAAACCTTTACAACAAATAAACTTTGCATTTAATGATGTTAATATTCTAGTAAACAAGTGCTTTTATGGCTCTAAATCTTCTTAAATCTACGAATTAAGTTGAACGAGAAAGTGAAAATAAACCATTTCAAAACAAAAAATACAGTGTAAGATTATATAATTGTTAAAATGTGCTATCATGGGTATAGATCTGCTTAATTTTACGAAAGAAGCCAATACAACAAATTTAAAGTAAACCTTTACAACAAATAAAGTTTGCTGTTAATGATGTTAAAAACCTAGTAAAACAGTGCTTTTATGGCTATAAATTTGCTTAATTCAATGAATTAAATTAATACAACAAAGCTAAGGTGAACGTTTACAACAAACAAAGTGTGCTGTAAATGATGTTAATATCCTAGTAAACAAGTGCTTTTATGGCTCTAAATCTGCCTAATTCAACAGATTAAGTTGAACATGAAAGTGAAAATAAACCTTTCAAAACACAAAATGTACAGTTAAGGATGATAATATCATGGTCAACAAGTTTTGTCGTGGGTATAAATCAGCTTATTTCCATGAAATAACTTAATTCAAAAGATTTAAAGTAAACCTTTACAAGAACCAAAATGTCCTGTTAATGATGTTAATATCCTTGTAAAGGAATGCTTTCATGGCTATCAATCTGCTTAATTCAGCGAATTAACTTAATTCAACAAAATTAAGGTGAACCTTTACAACAAACAAAGTGTGCCGTTAATGATTTTAATATCCTAGTAAACAAGTGCTTTAATGGCTCTAAATCTGCTTCTTTCAACGAATTAAGTTAAACAAGAAAGAACAAAAAAAACCTTTGCAAAACACAAAATGTACTGTTAAGAATTATAATACCATTGTTAAATAGTGCTATCATGGGTGTAAATCTGCATCATTCCACGAAATCAGTTAATAGAACAAAACTAAAGAAAACCTTTACAACAAACAAAGTTTGCTTTTAATTATGTTACTATCCTAGTACAAAAGTGCTTTTATGGCTCTAAATCTGTTCAAATCAACGACTCAAGTTAAACAAGGAAGTAAAAATAAACCTTTGCAAAAAAAATATACATAAAGATTAGAATATAAGATAAAATATATAAAATATAATGTTAAAGATTATAATATAATTGTCAAAAAGTGCTTTCATGGTTATAAATCTGCTTAATTTTACGAAATAAGCTAATACAACAAATTTAAAGTAAACCTTTACAACAAATAAAGTTTGCTGTTAATGACGTTAATAGCCTAGTAAACAAGTGCTTTTATGGCTCTAAATCTGCTTAATTCAACGAATTAGGTTAAACAAGAAAGTGAAAATAAACCTTTGCAAAAACATATACAGTTAGCTATTATAATATAATTGTGAAAAAGTGCTATCATGGGTATAAATCTGCTTAATTTTACGAAAAAAGCTAAGAATTTTAAGAATTATAATATCATGGTCAACAAGTGCTATCATGGGTATAAATCTCCTTAATCCCACGATATAAGTTAATTCAACAAATTTAAAGTAAACCTTTACAACAAATAAACTTTGCTGTTAATGATTTTAATATCCTAGTAAAAAAGTGCTTTTATGGCTTTTAATCTGCTTAATTCAATGAATTAACCTAATACAACAAAGTTAAGGTGAACCTTTACAACTAATATATAGTGCCGTGAATGATGTTAATATCCTAGTAAACAAGTGCTTTTATGGCACTAAATCTTCTTAAATCAACGAATTAAGTTGAACAAGAATGTGAAAATAAACCTTTGCAAAACAAAAAATATACAGTTAAGGATTATAATACAATTGTCAGAAAGTGCTATCACGGGTATACATCTGCTTATTTTTACGAAACAAGCTAATACAACAAATTTAAAGTAAACCTTTACGACAAATAAAGTTTGCTTTTAATGATGTTAATATCCTAGTAAAGGAGTGCTTTTATTGCTATAAATCTGCTTAATTCAATGAAATAACCTAATACAACAAAGTTAAGGTGAACCTTTACAACTAATATATTGTGCCGTTAATGATGTTAATATCCTAGTAGACAAGTGCTTTTATGGCTATAAATCTTCTTAAATCCACGAATTAAAATGAACAAGAAAGTGAAAATAAACCTTAACAAAACACAAAATGCACAGTTAAGGTTTATAATATCATGGTCAACAAGTGCTATCATAGGTATAAATCTGCTTAATTTTACGAAATAAGTTAATTCAACAAATTTAAAGTAATTCTTTACAACTAGCAAAATGTGCCGTTAATGATGTTAATATCCAAGTAAACAAGTGCTTTTTTGGCTCTAAATCTTCTTAAATCCACGAATTAAGTTGAACAAGAAAGAGAAAATAGACCTTTGCAAAAATAAAAATATACAGTTAAGGATTGTAATACAATTGTCAAAAAGTGCTATCACGGGTATACATCTGCTTATTTTTACAAAATAAGCTAATACAACAAATTTAAAGTAAACCTTTACGACAAATAAAGTTTGCTTTTAATGATGCTAATATCCTAGTAAAGGAGTGCTTTTTTTGCTATAAATCTGCTTAATTCAATGAATTAACCTAATACGACAAAGTTAAGGTGAACCTTTACAACTAATATATTTTGCAGTTAATATATTTCTTAAATCCACGAATTAAGTTGAACAAGAAAGTGAAAATAGACCTTTTCCAAAACAAAAAATATACAGTTAAGGATTATAATACTATTGTCAGAAAGTGCTATCACGGGTATACATCTGCTTATTTTTACGAAACAAGCTAATACAACAAATTTAAAGTAAACCTTTACGACAAATAAAGTTTGCTTTTAATGATGTTAATATCCTAGTAAAGGAGTGCTTTTATTGCTATAAATCTGCTTAATTCAATGAATTAACCTAATACAACAAAGTTAAGCTGAACCTTTACAACTAATATATTGTGCCGTGAATGATGTTAATATCCTAGTAAACAAGTGCTTTTATGGCTCTAAATCTTCTTAAATCCACGAATTAAGTTGAACAAGAAAGTGAAAAAAAACCTTTCCAAAACAAAAAATATACAGTTAAGGATTATGATACAATTGTCAAAAAGTGCTATCACGGGTATACATCTGCTAATTTTTGCAAAACAAGCTAATACAACAAATTTAAAGTAAACCTTTACAACAAATAAAGCTTGCTGTTAATGATCTTAATATCCTAGTAAAGGAGTGTTTTTATTGCTATAAATCTGCTTAATTCAATGAATTAACTTAATACAACAAAGTTAAGGTGAACCTTTACAACTAATATATCTTGCCGTTAATGATGTTAATATCCTAGTAAACAAGTGCTTTTATGGCTCTAAATCTTCTTAAATCCACGAATTAAGTTGAACAAGAAAGTGAAAATAAACCTTTGCAAAACAAAAAATATACAGTTAAGGATTATAATACAATTGTCAAAAAGTGCTATCATGGGTAAACATCTGCTTATATTTACGAAACAAGCTAATACAACAAATATAAAGTAAACCTTTACGACGATTGATATTTGCTGTTAATGATGTTAATAGCCTAGTAAACAAGTAATATCATGGGTATAAATCTGCTTAATTCCACGAAATAAGTTAATTCAACAAATTTAAAGTAATTCTTTACAACAACCAAAATGTGCTGTTAATGATGTTAATATCCTTGTAAAGGAGTGCTTTTATGGCTATAAACCTGCTTAATTCCATGAATTAACTTAATACAACAGAGTTAAGGTGAACCTTTACAACAAACAAAGTGTGCCGTTAATGATGTCAATATCCTAGTAATCAAGTGCTTTTATGGCTCTAAATCAGCTTAAATCAAAGAATAAAGTTAAACAATAAAGTGAGAATAAACCTTAGCAAAACAAAAAATATACAGTTAAGGATTATAATATCATGGTCAACAAGTGCTATCGTGGGTATAAATCTGCTTAATTTTACGAAATAAGTTAATTCAACAAATTTAAAGTAATTTTTTACAACAAGGAAAATGTGCTCTTAATGATGTTAGTATCCTAGTAAACAAGTGCTTTTGTGGCTCTTAACCTACTTAATTAAAGGAATTAAGTTGAACAATAAAGTGAAAATAAACCTTTGCAAAACAAAAAATATACAGTTAAGGATTATAATATAATTGTCAAAAAATGCCATACTGGTATAAATCTGCTTAATTTTACGAAATAGGCTAATACAACAAATTTAAAGTAAATCTTTACAACAAATAAAGTTTGCTATTAATGATGTTAATAGCCTAGTAAACAAGTGCTTTTATGGCTCTAAATCTGCTTAATTCACCGAATTAAGTTAAACAAGAAAGTTAAAATAAACCTTTGCAAAACAAAAAATATACAGTTAAGGATTATAATATAATTATCAAAAAAAGCTATCATTCGTACAAATCTGCTTAATTTTACGATATAAACTAATACAACAAATCTAATGTAAACCTTTACAAAAAATAAAGTTTGCTGTTATTGATGTTAATATCCTAGTAAAGGAGTGCTTTTATGGCTATAAATTTGCTTAATTCAATGAATTAAATTAATACAACAAAGTTAAGGTGAACGTTTACAACAAACAAAGTGTGCTGTAAATGATGTTAATATCCTAGTAAACAAGTGCTTTTATGGCTCTAAATCTGCCTAATTCAACGGATTAAGTTGAACATGAAAGTGAAAATAAACCTTTGCAAAACACAAAATGTACAGTTAAGGATTATAATATCATGGTCAACAAGTTTTATCGTGGGTATAAATCAGCTTAATTCCATGAAAAAACTTAATTCAAAGATTTAAAGTAAACCTTTACAAGAACCAAAATGTGCTGTCAATGATGTTAATATCCTTGTAAAGGAATGCTTTCATGGCTATAAATCTGCTTAATTCAGCAAATTAACTTAACTCAACAAAGTTAAGGTGAACCTTTACAACAAACTAAGTGTGCCGTTAATGATTTTAATATCCTAGTAAATAAGTGCTTTAATGGCTCTAAATCTGCTTCTTTTAACGAATTAAGTTAAACAAGAAAGAGAAAATAAACCTTTGCAAAACACAAAATGTACTGTTAAGGATTATAATACCATTGTCAAATAGTGCTATCATGGGTATAAATCTGCATCATTCTACGAAATCAGTTACTAGAACAAAACTAAAGAAAACCTTTACAACAAACAAAGTTTGCTGTTAATTATGTTACTATCCTAGTACAAAAGTGCTTTTATGGCTCTAAATCTGCTCAAATCAACGACTCATGATAAACAAGAAAGTAAAAATAAACCTTTGCAAAAAAAATATACAGTTAAGGATTATAATATAATTGTCAAAAGTGCTATCATGGTTATAAATCTGCTTAAATTTACGAAATAAGCTAATACAACAAATTTAAAGTAAACCTTTACAACAAATAAAGTTTGCTGTTAATGACGTTAATAGCCTAGTAAAAAAGTGCTTTTATGGCTCTCAATCTGCTTAATTCAATGAATTAAGTTAAACAAGAAAGTGAGAATAAACCTTTGCAAAACAAAAAATGTACAGTTAAAGATTATAATATCATGGTCAATAAGTGCTATCATGGGTATAAATCTGCATCATTCCACGAAATCATTTAATACAACAAATTTAAAGTAAACCTTTACAACAAACAAACTTTGCTGTTAATTTTGTTAATATCCTAGTAAAAAAGTTCTTTTATGGCTCTAAATCTGCTTAAGTCAACGAGTTAAGTTAAACAAGAAAGTGAAAATAAACCTTTGCAAAAAAATATACAATTAAGGATTATAATATCATGGTCAAAAGTGCTATCGTGGGTATAAATCAGCTTAATTCCACGAAATAATCTAATTCAACAAATTTAAAGTAATTCCTTAAAACAACCAAAATGTGCTGTAATGATGTTAATATCCTAGTAAACAAGTGCTTTTATGTCTCTAAGTCTTCTTAATTCAACGAATTAAGTCGAACAAGAAAGTGAAAATAAACCTTGCAAAACACAAAATGTACAGTTAAAGATTATAATATCATGGTCAACAAGTGCTATCACGGGTATAAATCTGCATCATTCCACGAAATCAGTTAATACAACAAATTTAAAGTAAACCTTTACAACAAATAAAGTTTTCTGTTAATGATGTTAATAGCCTAGTAAACAAGTGCTTTTATGGCTCTAAATCTACTTAATTTAACGAATTAAGTTGAACAAGAAAGTGAAAATAAACCATTGAAAAACTCAAAGTGTACGGTTAAGAATTATAATATCATGGTCAACAAGTGCTATCATGGGTGCTATGAAAGTGCTATCAAAACTGCTTAATTTTATGAAAAAAGCTAATACAACAAATTTAAAGTAAACCTTTACAACAAATAAAGTTTTCTCTGTTAATGATGTTAATATCCTAGTAAACAAGTGCTTTTGTGGCTCTTAATCTACTTAATTCAAGGAGTTATGTTGAACTAGAAAGTGAAAATAAACCTTTGCAAAACAAAAAATATACAGTTAAGGATTATAATATAATTGTCAAAAAAAGCTATCATGGTATAAATCTGCTTAATTGTACGAAATAAGCTAATACAACAAATTTAAAGTAAACCTTTACAACAAATAAAGTTTTCTCTGTTAATGATGTTAATATCCTAGTAAACAAGTGCTTTTGTGGCTCTTAATCTACTTAATTCAAGGAGTAAAGTCGAACAAGAAAGTGAAAATAAACCTTTGCAAAACACAAAATGTACAGTTAAAGATTATAATATCATGGTCAACAAGTGCTATCACGGGTATAAATCTGCATCATTCCACGAAATCAGTTAATACAACAAATTTAAAGTAAACCTTTACAAAAAATAAAGTTTTCTGTTAATGATGTTAATAGCCTAGTAAACAAGTGCTTTTATGGCTCTAAATCTACTTAATTTAACGAATTAAGTTGAACAAGAAAGTGAAAATAAACCATTGAAAAACTCAAAGTGTACGGTTAACAATTATAATATCATAGTCAACAAGTGCTATCATGGGTATGAATCTGCATCATTCCACGAAATCAGTTAATACAACAAATTTAAAGTAAACCTTTACAACAAACAAACTTTACTGTTAATTATGTTAATATCCTAGTAAAAAAGTTCTTTTATGGCTCTAAATCTGCTTAAGTCAACGAGTTAAGTTAAACAACAAAGTGAAAATAAACCTTTGCAAAAAAAATATACAATTAAGGATTATAATATCATGGTCAAAAAGTGCTATCGTGGGTATAAATCAATCAGCTTAATTCCACGAAATAATCTAATTCAACAAATTTAAAGTAATTCTTTAAAACAACCAAAATGTGCTGTAATGATGTTAATATCCTAGTAAACAAGTGCTTTTATGTCTCCAAGTCTTCTTAATTCAACGAATTAAGTCGAACAAGAAAGTGAAAATAAACCTTTGCAAAACACAAAATGTACAGTTAAAGATTATAATATCATGGTCAACAAGTGCTATCATGGGTATAAATCTGCTTAATTCCACGAAATGAGTTAATACAACAAATTTAAAGTAAACCTTTACAAAAAATAAAGTTTTCTGTTAATGATGTTAATAGCCTAGTAAACAAGTGCTTTTATGGCTCTAAATCTACTTAATTTAACGAATTAAGTTGAACAAGAAAGTGAAAATAAACCATTGAAAAACTCAAAGTGTACGGTTAACAATTATAATATCATAGTCAACAAGTGCTATCATGGGTATGAATCTGCATCATTCCACGAAATCAGTTAATACAACAAATTTAAAGTAAACCTTTACAACAAACAAACTTTACTGTTAATTATGTTAATATCCTAGTAAAAAAGTTCTTTTATGGCTCTAAATCTGCTTAAGTCAACGAGTTAAGTTAAACAACAAAGTGAAAATAAACCTTTGCAAAAAAAATATACAATTAAGGATTATAATATCATGGTCAAAAAGTGCTATCGTGGGTATAAATCAATCAGCTTAATTCCACGAAATAATCTAATTCAACAAATTTAAAGTAATTCTTTAAAACAACCAAAATGTGCTGTAATGATGTTAATATCCTAGTAAACAAGTGCTTTTATGTCTCCAAGTCTTCTTAATTCAACGAATTAAGTCGAACAAGAAAGTGAAAATAAACCTTTGCAAAACACAAAATGTACAGTTAAAGATTATAATATCATGGTCGACAAGTGCTATCATGGGTATAAATCTGCTTAATTCCACGAAATGAGTTAATACAACAAATTTAAAGTAAACCTTTACAACAAATAAAGTTTTCTGTTAATGATGTTAATAGCCTAGTAAACAAGTGCTTTTATGGCTCTAAATCTACTTAATTTAATGAATTAAGTTGAACAAGAAAGTGAAAATAAACCATTGCAAAACTCAAAATGTACAGCTAAGAATTATAATATCATGGTCAACAAGTGCTATCATGGGTGCTATGAAAGTGCTATCAAAACTGCTTAATTTTATGAAAAAAGCTAATACAACAAACTTAAAGTAAAACTTTACAACAAATAAAGTTTTCTCTGTTAATGATGTTAATATCCTAGTAAACAAGTGCTTTTGTGGCTCTTAATCTACTTAATTCAAGGAGTTAAGTTGAACTAGAAAGTGAAAATAAACCTTTGCAAAACAAAAAATATACAGTTAAGGATTATAATATAATTGTCAAAAAAAGCTATCATGGTATAAATCTGCTTAATTGTACGAAATAAGCTAATACAACAAATTTAAAGTAAACCTTTACAACAAATAAAGTTTGCTGTTAATGATGTTTATAGCCTAGTAAACAAGTGCTTTTATGGCTCTAAATCTGCTTGATTCAACGAATTAAGTTAAACAAGAAAGTGAAAATAAACCTTTGCAAAACAAAAAATATACAGTTAAGAATTATTATATCAAGGTCAACAAGTGCTATCACGGGTATAAATCTGCATCATTCCACGAAATGAGTTAATACAACAAATTTAAAGTAAACCTTTACAACAAATAAAGTTTTCTGTTAATGATGTTAATAGCCTAGTAAACAAGTGCTTTTATGGCTCTAAATCTACTTAATTTAATGAATTAAGTTGAACAAGAAAGTGAAAATAAACCATTGCAAAACTCAAAATGTACAGCTAAGAATTATAATATCATGGTCAACAAGTGCTATCATGGGTGCTATGAAAGTGCTATCAAAACTGCTTAATTTTATGAAAAAAGCTAATGCAACAAATTTAAAGTAAACCTTTACAACAAATGAAGTTTTCTCTGTTAATGATGTTAATATCCTAGTAAACAAGTGCTTTTGTGGCTCTTAATCTACTTAATTCAAGGAGTTAAGTTGAACTAGAAAGTGAAAATAAACCTTTGCAAAACAAAAAATATACAGTTAAGGATTATAATATAATTGTCAAAAAAAGCTATCATGGTATAAATCTGCTTAATGGTACGAAATAAGCTAATACAACAAATTTAAAGTAAACCTTTACAATAAATAAAGTTTGCTGTTAATGATGTTTATAGCCTAGTAAACAAGTGCTTTTATGGCTCTAAATCTGCTTGATTCAACGAATTAAGTTAAACAAGAAAGTGAAAATAAACCTTTGCAAAACACAAAATGTACAGTTAAGAATTATAATATCATGGCCAACAAGTGTATATACCATGGGTATAAATCTCCTTAATCCCACGAAATAAGTTAATTCAACTAATTTAAAGTAAACCTTTACAACAAATAACGTTTGCTGTTAGTGATGTTGATATCCTAGTAAACAAGTGCTTTCATGGCTCTAAATCTATTTAATTCAACGAATTAAGTTGAACAACAAAGTAAAAATAAACCTTTGCAAAACACAAAATGTACAGTTAAAGCTTATAATATCATGGTCAACAAGTTTTATCATGGGTATAAAATTTCTTAATTCCACGAAATAAGTTAATTCAACAAATTTAAAGTAAACAATTACAACAACCAAAATGTGCTGTTAGTTATGTTCATATCCTTGTAAACGAGTGCTTTTATGGCTATAAATCTGCTTAATACCACGAATTAAGTTAAAAAACAAACTGAAAATAAACCTTTGCAAAACACAAAATGTACAGTTAACAATTAGAATATCATGGTCAATAAGGGCTATCATGGGTAAAAATGTGCTTAATTCTACGAAATAACTTCATAAAATAAATTTAAAGTAAACCTTTACAACAAACAACGTGTGCTGTTAATGATGTTAATATCCTAGTTAAAAAAGTGCTTTTATGGCTCTCAATCTGCTGAATTGGACGAATTAAGTTAAACAAAAAAGTGAAAATAAATCTTTACAAAACACAAAATCTACAGTTAGCGATTATAAGATCATTGTCAAGCAGAGCTATCATGGGTATAAATTTGCTTAATCTTACGAAATAAGCTAATACATGAAACTTAACGTAATCCCTTACAACAAATAAAGTGTGCTATCAATGATGTTGATATCCTAGTAAAAAAGTGCTTTTATAGATTTTTAATCTGCTTAATTCAACAAATTAAGTTAAACAAGAAAGTGAAAATAAACCTTTGCAAAACACAAAATGTACAGTTAAGGTTCATAATATCATTGTCAACAAGTGCTATCATGGGTATAAATCTGCTTAATCTTACGAAAAAAGCTAATACAACAAATTTAAGTAAACCTTTACAACAAATAAAGTGTGCTGTTAACGATGTTAATATCCTAGTAAAAAAGTTCTTTTATGGCTCTAAATCTACTTAATTGAACGAATTAAGTTAAACAACAATGTGATTATAAACCTTTACAAAGCACAAAATGTACAGTTAAGGATTCTTATATCATTGTTAACAAAAGCTATCATTGGTAAAAATCTGCATCATTCCACGAAATAAGCTAATGCAACAAACTCAAAGTAAACCTTTACAACAAATAAATTTTGCTGTTAATGATGTGAATATCATAGTAAAAAAGTGCTTTTATGGCTCTAAATATACTTAATTCAACGAATTAAGTTGAACAAAAAAGTGGAAAATAAGCCTTTGCAAAATACAACATGTACAGTTAAGGATTATAATATAATTGTCAAAAAGTGCCATCATGGGTATAAATCTACTTAATTTAACGGATTGAGTTAATACATCAAATTTAAAATAAACCATTACAACAAACAAAGTATGCTTTAATGATGTTAATATCCTAGTAAACAAGTGCTTTTATGGCTCTAAATCTACTTAAGTCAACGAATTAAGTTGAAGAAGAAAGTGAAAATAAACCTTTGCAAAACACAAAATGTACAGTTAAGAATTATAATATCATGGCCAACAAGTGCTATCATGGGTATAAATCTCCTTAATCCCACGAAATAAGTTAATTCAACTAATTTAAAGTAAACCTTTTCAACAAATAAACTTTGCTGTTAATGATGTTAATGTCCTAGTAAACAAGTGCTTTTACGGCTTTAAATCTGCTTTATTCAACGAATTAAGTTGAACAAGGAAGTAAAAATAAACCTTTGCAAAACAAAAAATGTACAGTTAAAAATAATAATATCATGGTCACCAAGCGATATCATAGGTATAAATCTGCATAATCTTACGAAATAAGTTAATACGACAAATTTAAAGTAAATCTTTACAACAAACAAAATTTGCTGTTAAGGATGTTAATATCCTAGTAAACAAGTGCTTTCATGGCTCTAAATCTATTTAATTCAACGAATTAAGTTGAACAACAAAGTAAAAATAAACCTTTGCAAAACACAAAATGTACAGCTAAGGATTATAATATCATGGTCAACAAGTTTGATCATGGGTATAAAATTGCTTAATTCCACGAAATAAGTTAATTCAACAAATTTAAAGTAAACAATTACAACAACCAAAATGTGCTGTTAGTTATGTTCATATCCTTGTAACAGAGTGCTTTTATGGCTATAAATCTGCTTAATACCACGAATTAAGTTAAAAAACAAACTGAAAATAAACCTTTGCAAAACACAAAATGTACAGTTAACAATTAGAATATTATGGTCAATAAGAGCTATCATGGGTAAAAATGTGCTTAATTCTACGAAATAACTTCATAAAATAAATTTAAAGTAAACCTTTACAACAAACAAAGTGTGCTGTTAATGATGTTAATATCCTAGTTAAAAAAGTGCTTTTATGGCTCTCAATCTGCTGAATTGGACGAATTAAGTTAAACAAAAAAGTGAAAATAAATCTTTACAAAACACAAAATCTACAGTTAGCGATTATAAAATCATGGCCAACAAGTGCTATCAAGGGTATTAATCCCATGAAATAAGTTAATTCAACAAATTTTAAGTGAACCTTTACAACAAATAAACTTTGCTGTTAATGATGTTAATATCCTAGTAAAAAAGTGCTTTTTTGGCCTTAAATCTGCTTAATTCAACGAATTAAGTTATACAAGAAAGTGAAAATAAACCTTTTCAAAATAAAAACAAATATACTGTTAAGGATTATAATATAATTATCAAAAAGTGCCATCATGGGTATAAATCTACTTAATTTAACGGATTGAGTTAATACATCAAATTTAAAGTAAACCTTTACAACAAACAAAGTATGCTTTAATGATGTTAATATCCTAGTAAACAAGTGCTTTTATGGCTCTAAATCTACTTAAGTCAACGAATTAAGTTGAAGAAGAAAGTGAAAATAAACCTTTGCAAAACACAAAATGTACAGTTAACAATTATAATATCATGGCCAACAAGTGCTATCAAGGGTATAAATCTCCTTAATCCCATGAAATAAGTTAATTCAAGAAATTTTAAGGGAACCTTTACAACAAATAAACTTTGCTGTTAATGATGTTAATATCCTAGTAAAAAAGTGCTTTTTTGGCTTTAAATCTGCTTAATTTAACGAATTAAGTTATACAAGAAAGTGAAAATAAACCTTTTCAAAATAAAAAAAATATACTGTTAAGGATTATAATGTAATTGTCAAAAAGTGCCATCATGGGTATAAATCTACTTAATTTAACGGATTGAGTTAATACATCAAATTTAAAGTAAACCTTTACAACAAACAAAGTATGCTTTAATGATGTTAATATCCTAGTAAACAAATGCTTTTATGGCTCTAAATCTACTTAAGTCAACGAATTAAGGTGAAAAAGAAAGTGAAAATAAACCTTTGCAAAACACAAAATGTACAGTTAACAATTATAATATCATGGCCAACAAGTGCTATCAAGGGTATAAATCTCCTTAATCCCATGAAATAAGTTAATACGACAAATTTAAAGTAAATCTTTACAACAAACAAAGTTTGCTGTTAATGATGTTAATATCCTAGTAAACAAGTGCTTTTATGGCTCTAAATCTACTTAAGTCAACGAATAAAGGTGAAGAAGAAATTGAAAATAAACCTTTGCAAAACACAAAATGTACAGTTAAGAATTATAATATCATGGCCAACAAGTGCTATCATGGGTATAAATCTCCTTAATCCCACGAAATAAGTTAATTCAACTAATTTAAAGTAAACCTTTTCAACAAATAAACTTTGCTGTTAATGATGTTAATGTCCTAGTAAACAAGTGCTTTTACGGCTTTAAATCTGCTTAATTCAACGAATTAAGTTGAACAAGAAAGTAAAAATAAACCTTTGCAAAACAAAACATGTACAGTTAAAAATAATAATATCATGGTCACCAAGCGATATCATGGGTATAAATCTGCATAATCTTACGAAATAAGTTAATACGACAAATTTAAAGTAAATCTTTACAACAAACAAAATTTGCTGTTAAGGATGTTAATATCCTAGTAAACAAGTGCTTTCATGGCTCTAAATCTATTTAATTCAACGAATTAAGTTGAACAACAAAGTAAAAATAAACCTTTGCAAAACACAAAATGTACAGCTAAAGATTATAATATCATGGTCAACAAGTTTTATCATGGGTATAAAATTGCTTAATTCCACGAAATAAGTTAATTCAACAAATTTAAAGTAAACAATTACAACAACCAAAATGTGCTGTTAGTTATGTTCATATCCTTGTAAACGAGTGCTTTTATGGCTATAAATCTGCTTAATACCACGAATTAAGTTAAAAAACAAACTGAAAATAAACCTTTGCAAAACACAAAATGTACAGTTAACAATTAGAATATCATGGTCAATAAGGGCTATCATGGGTAAAAATGTGCTTAATTCTACGAAATAACTTCATAAAATAAATTTAAAGTAAACCTTTACAACAAACAACGTGTGCTGTTAATGATGTTAATATCCTAGTTAAAAAAGTGCTTTTATGGCTCTCAATCTGCTGAATTGGACGAATTAAGTTAAACAAAAAAGTGAAAATAAATCTTTACAAAACACAAAATCTACAGTTAGCGATTATAAGATCATTGTCAAGCAGAGCTATCATGGGTATAAATTTGCTTAATCTTACGAAATAAGCTAATACATGAAACTTAACGTAATCCGTTACAACAAATAAAGTGTGCTATTAATGATGTTGATATCCTAGTAAAAAAGTGCTCTTATAGCTTTTAATCTGCTTAATTCAACAAATTAAGTTAAATAAGAAAGTGAAAATAAACCTTTGCAAAACACAAAATGTACAGTTAAGGTTCATAATATCATTGTCAACAAGTGCTATCATGGGTATAAATCTGCTTAATCTTACGAAAAAAGCTAATACAACAAATTTAAGTAAACCTTTACAACAAATAAAGTGTGCTGTTAACGATGTTAATATCCTAGTAAAAAAGTTCTTTTATGGCTCTAAATCTACTTAATTGAACGAATTAAGTTAAACAACAAAGTGATTATAAACCTTTACAAAGCACAAAATGTACAGTTAAGGATTCTTATATCATTGTTAACAAAAGCTATCATTGGTAAAAATCTGCATCATTCCACGAAATAAGCTAATGCAACAAACTCAAAGTAAACCTTTACAACAAATAAATTTTGCTGTTAATGATGTGAATATCATAGTAAAAAAGTGCTTTTATGGCTCTAAATCTACTTAATTCAACGAATTAAGTTGAACAAAAAAGTGGAAAATAAGCCTTTGCAAAATACAACATGTACAGTTAAGGATTATAATATAATTGTCAAAAAGTGCCATCATGGGTATAAATCTACTTAATTTAACGGATTGAGTTAATACATCAAATTTAAAGTAAACCATTACAACAAACAAAGTATGCTTTAATGATGTTAATATCCTAGTAAACAAGTGCTTTTATGGCTCTAAATCTACTTAAGTCAACGAATTAAGTTGAAGAAGAAAGTGAAAATAAACCTTTGCAAAACACAAAATGTACAGTTAAGAATTATAATATCATGGCCAACAAGCGATATCATAGGTATAAATCTGCATAATTTCACAAAATAAGTTAATACGACAAATTTAAAGTAAATCTTTACAACAAACAAAGTTTGCTGTTAATGATGTTAATATCCTAGTAAACAAGTGCTTTTATGGCTCTAAATCTACTTAAGTCAACGAATAAAGGTGAAGAAGAAAGTGAAAATAAACCTTTGCAAAACACAAAATGTACAGTTAAGAATTATAATATCATGGCCAACAAGTGCTATCATGGGTATAAATCTCCTTAATCCCACGAAATAAGTTAATTCAACTAATTTAAAGTAAACCTTTTCAACAAATAAACTTTGCTGTTAATGATGTTAATGTCCTAGTAAACAAGTGCTTTTACGGCTTTAAATCTGCTTAATTCAACGAATTAAGTTGAACAAGAAAGTAAAAATAAACCTTTGCAAAACAAAAAATGTACAGTTAAAAATAATAATATCATGGTCACCAAGCGATATCATAGGTATAAATCTGCATAATCTTACGAAATAAGTTAATACGACAAATTTAAAGTAAATCTTTACAACAAACAAAATTTGCTGTTAAGGATGTTAATATCCTAGTAAACAAGTGCTTTCATGGCTCTAAATCTATTTAATTCAACGAATTAAGTTGAACAACAAAGTAAAAATAAACCTTTGCAAAACACAAAATGTACAGCTAAGGATTATAATATCATGGTCAACAAGTTTGATCATGGGTATAAAATTGCTTAATTCCACGAAATAAGTTAATTCAACAAATTTAAAGTAAACAATTACAACAACCAAAATGTGCTGTTAGTTATGTTCATATCCTTGTAAAAGAGTGCTTTTATGGCTATAAATCTGCTTAATACCCAAATTAAGTTAAAAAACAATTTGAAAATAAACCTTTGCAAAACACAAAATGTACAGTTAACAATTAGAATATCATGGTCAATAAGGGCTATCATGGGTAAAAATGTGCTTAATTCTACGAAATAACTTCATAAAATAAATTTAAAGTAAACCTTTACAACAAACAAAGTGTGCTGTTAATGATGTTAATATCCTAGTTAAAAAAGTGCTTTTATGGCTCTCAATCTGCTGAATTGGACGAATTAAGTTAAACAAAAAAGTGAAAATAAATCTTTACAAAACACAAAATCTACAGTTAGCGATTATAAAATCATTGACAAGCAGAGCTATCATGGGTATAAATTTGCTTAATCTTACGAAATAAGCTAATACATGAAACTTAACGTAAACCGTTACAACAAATAAAGTGTGCTATTAATGATGTCGATATCCTAGTAAAAAAGTGCTTTTATGGCTCTTAATCTGCTTAATTCAACAAATTAAGTTAAACAAGAAAGTGAAAATAAACCTTTGCAAAACACAAAATGTACAGTTAAGGTTCATAATATCATTGTCAACAAGTGCTATCATAGGTATAAATTTGCTTAATCTTGCGAAGTAAGCTAATACAACAAATTTAACGTAAACCGTTACAACAAATAAAGTGTGCTTTAATGATTTTGACATCTTAGTAAAAAAGTGCTTTTATGGCTCTAAATCCGCTTAATTGAACGAATTAAGTTAAACAAGAAAGTGAAAATGAACCTTTTTAAAACAAAAAATCTACTGTTAGCTTTTATAACATAATTGTCAAAAAGTGGTATCATGGGTATAAATCTGCTTAATTTTACGATAAAAGCTAATACAACAATTTCAAAGTAAATCTTTATAACAAATAATGTTCGCTGTTAATGATGTTAATATCATGGTAAACAAGTGCTTTCATGGCTCTAAATCCCAATAATTCAACGAAGTAAGTTGAACAACAAAGTAAAAATAAACCTTTGCAAAATACAAAATGTACATCTAAAGATTATAATATCATGGTCAAGAAGTTTTATCATGGGTATAAAATTGCTTAATTCCACGAAATAAGTTAATTAAAAAAATTTAAAGTAAACAATTACAACAACCAAAATGTGCTGTTAGTGATGTTCATATCCTTGTAAACGAGTGCTTTTATGGCTATAAATCTGCTTAATTCAACGAATTAAGTTAAAAAACAAAGTGAAAATAAACCTTTACAAAGCACAAAATGTACAGTAATGGATTATAATATCATAGTCAACAAGTGCTATCATGGGTATAAATCTGCTTAATTCCACGAAATAAGTTAATGAAATAAATTTAAAGTAAACCTTTACAACAACTAAAATGTGCTGTTAATGATGTTAATATCCTTGTAAAGGAGTGCTTTTATGGCTATAAATCTGCTTAATTCAACGAATTAAGTTAAACAACAAAGTGAAAATAAACATTTGCAAAGCACAAATGTCAGTTAAGGATTCTAATTTCATTATTGAAAAAAGGTATCATGATTATAAATCTGCATCTTTCCACGAAAAAGGTTACTACAACAAACTTAAAGTAAACCTTTACAACAAATAAAATTTGCTGTTAATGATGTTAATATCCTAGTAAACAAGTGCTTTTATGGCTATAAATCTGCTTAATTCAATGAATTAACTTAATACAACAAAGTTAAGGTGAACATTTAGAACTAATATATTGTGCCGTTAATGATGTTAATATCCTAGTAAACAAGTGCTTTTATGGCTCTAAATCTTCTTAAATCCACGAATTAAGTTAAACAACAAAGTGATTATAAACCTTTTCAAAGCACAAAATGTACAGTTAAGGATTCTTATATCATTGTTAACAAAAGCTATCATTGGGTAAAAATCTGCATCATTCCACGAAATAAGCTAATGCAACAAACTTAAAGTAAACCTTTACAACAAATAAATTTTGCTGTTAATGATGTGAATATTAAGTAAACAAGTGCTATTATGGCTCTAAATCTGCTCAAATCAACGACTTAAGATAAACAAGAAAGTACAAATAAACCTTTGCAAAAAAATATACAGTTAAGGATTATAATATAATTGTCAAAAAGTGCTATCATGGTTATAAATCTGCTTAATTTTACGAAATAAGCTAATACAACAAATTTAAAGTAAACCTTTACAACAAATAAAATTTGCTGTTAATGACGTTAATAGCCTAGTAAAAAAGTGCTTTTATGGCTCTCAATCTGCTTAATTCAACGAATTAAGTTAAACAAGAAAGTGAAAATAAACTTTTGCAAAACAAAAAATATACAATTAAGAATTATAATATCATGCTCAACAAGTGCTATCATGGGTATAAATCTGCATCATTCCTCGAAATCAGTTAATACAACAAATTTAAAGTAAACCTTTACAACAAACAAACTTTGCTGTTAATAATTTTAATATCCTAGTAAAAAAGTGCTTTTATGGCTTTAAATCTGCTCAAATCAACGACTTAAGATAAAAAAGAAAGTAAAAATAAACCTTTGCAAAAAAAATATACAGTTAAGGATTATAATATAATTATCAAAAACTGCTATCATGGGTATAAATCTGCTTAATTTTACAAAATAAACTAATACGACATATTTAAAGTAAAAATTTACAACGAATAAAGTTTTCTGTTAATGATGTTAATAGCCTAGTAAACAAGTGCATTTATGGCTCTAAATCTGCTTAATTCAACGAATTAAGTTAAACAAGAAATTGAAAATAACCCTTTGCAAAACACAAAATGTACGATTAAGGATTATAATATCATGGTCAACAAGTGTTATCGTGGGTATAAATCAGCTTAATTCTATGAAATAACTTAACTCAAAAAATTTAAAGTAAACTTTTACAAGAACCAAAATGTGCTGTTAATGATGTTAATATCCTTGTAAACAAGTTCTTTAATCGCTCTAAATCGGCTTATTTCAACGAATTAAGTTAAACAAAAAAGAGAAAAAAAGCCTTTTCAAAACAAAAAATATACTGTTAGGGATTATTATATCATTGTCAACAAAGGGCTATCATGGGTATAAATTTGCTTAATCTTACGAAATAAGCTAATACAACAAATTTAACATAAACATTTACAAGAACCACAATGAACCGTTAAGGATGACAATATCCTTGTAAAAAATTGGTTTGATGCCTTAAAGTCTGCTTAATTCAACGAATTAAGTTAATACAACAATGTTAAAGTGAACCTTTACAACAAACAAAGTGTGCTGTCAACGACGCCAACATCCTAGTAAACAAGTGCTTTTATGGCTCTAAATCTACTTAATTCAACGAATTAAGGTGAAGAAGAAAGTGACAATAAACCTTTAAAAAACACAAAATGTACAGTTAAAGATTATAATATTATTGTGAACAAGTGATATCATTGGTATAAATCTGCGTAATTCCACGAAATAAGTTAATACAACAAATTTAAATTAAAACTTTACAACAGCCAAAATGTGCTGTTAATGACGTTAATATCCTTGTAAAGGAGGGGTTTTATGGCTATAAATCTGCATAATTCAATGAATTAACTTAATACAACAAGGTCAAGGTCAACCTTTACAACAAACAAAGTGTGCCGTTAATGATGTTAATATCCGTTAATATCCTAGTAAACAAGTGCTTTTATTGCCCTAAATCTGCTTGATTTAACGAATTAAGTTATACCAAAAAAGTGAAAATAAACCTTTTCAAAACGAAAAATATACTGTTAAGGATTATAATATAATTGTCAAAAAGTGCTATCATGGGTATAAATCTGCTTATTTTAACGGATTGAGTTGATACATCAAATTTAAAGTAAACCTTTACAACAAACAAAGTTTCTGTTAATGATGTTTATGTCCTAGTAAACTAGTGCTTTTATGGCTCTAAATCTACTTAATTCAACGAATTAAGGTGAAGAAGAAGGTGAAAATAAACCTTTGCAAAACACAAAATTTACATTTAAGATGTATAATATCATGGTCAACAAGTGCTATCATGGATATAAATCTCCTTAATCCAACGAAATAAGTTAATTCAACAAATTTAAAGTAAACCTTTACAACAACCAAAATGTGCTGTTATTGATGTTAATATCCCTGTAAAGGAGTGCTTTTATGGCTATAAATCTGCATAACTCAACGAATTAACTTAA
The DNA here is from genome assembly GCA_964019985.1 of Aurelia sp. 4 Dawson et al 2005. NCBI lineage: Eukaryota > Metazoa > Cnidaria > Scyphozoa > Semaeostomeae > Ulmaridae > Aurelia > Aurelia sp. 4 Dawson et al 2005. The sequence continues at coordinate 8,922,056 of OZ026508.1, forward strand.
TACAACAAGGTTATCGTGAAACTTTACAATAAACAAAGTGTGCCGTTAATGATGTTAATATCCTAGTAAACAAGTGCTTTTATTAGCCTAAATCTGCTTAATTCAACGAATTAACTTATACAAGAAAGTAAAAATAAACCTTTTCAAAACAACAAATATACTGTTAGGGATTATTATATCATTGTCAACAAAGAGCTATCATGGGTATAAATTTGCTTAATCTTACGAAATAAGCTAATACAACAAATTTAACATAAACATTTACAAGAACCACAATGAACCGTTAAGGATGGCAATATCCTTGTAAAAAATTGGTTTGATGCCTTAAAGTCTGCTTATTTCAACGAATTAAGTTAATACAACAATGTTAAAGTGAACCTTTACAACAAACAAAGTGTGCTGTCAACGACGCCAACATCCTAGTAAACAAGTGCTTTTATGGCTCTAAATCTACTTAATTCAACGAATTAAGGTGAAGAAGAAAGTGACAATAAACCTTTAAAAAACACAAAATGTACAGTTAAAGATTATAATATTATTGTGAACAAGTGATATCATTGGTATAAATCTGCGTAATTCCACGAAATAAGTTAATACAACAAATTTAAATTAAAACTTTACAACAGCCAAAATGTGCTGTTAATGACGTTAATATCCTTGTAAAGGAGGGGTTTTATGGCTATAAATCTGCATAATTCAATGAATTAACTTAATACAACAAGGTCAAGGTCAACCTTTACAACAAACAAAGTGTGCCGTTAATGATGTTAATATCCGTTAATATCCTAGTAAACAAGTGCTTTTATTGCCCTAAATCTGCTTAATTTAACGAATTAAGTTATACAAAAAAGTGAAAATAAACCTTTTCAAAACGAAAAATATACTGTTAAGGATTATAATATAATTCTCAAAAAGTGCTATCATGGGTATAAATCTGCTTAATTTTACGAAAAAAGCTAATACAACAATTTTAAAGTAAACCTTTACAACAAACAAAGTTTGCTTTTAATGATGTTAATATCCTAGTAAGCAAATGCTTTTATGGCTCTAAATCTACTTAATTCAACGAATTAAGTTAAACAACAAAGTGAAAACAAACCTTTACAAGTCACAAAATATACAGTTAATGATGCTAATTTAATTGTCAACAAGTGCTATCATGGAATAAATCTGCTTAATTCCTCGAAATAAGTTAATACAACAAATTTAAAGTAAACCTTTAGAACAAACAAAGTGTGCTGTTAATGATGTTAATATCCTAGTAAACAGGTGCTTTTATGGCTATTAATCTGCTTAATTCAACGAATTAAGTTAAACAACAAAGTCAAAATAAACTTTTACAACAAACAAATTGTTCTGTTAATTATGTTAATATCCTAGTAGACAAGTACTTTTATGGGTATAAAATCTGCTAAGTTTTGCGACTTAAATTTATACAATAAGGTTGACCTTATCTTTATCGCAAACAAAGTTTACTGTAAAAGATGCTAATATCATTGTCAACAAGTGCTATCATTGGTATAAATCTGCTTATTTCCATGAAATAAGTTAATACAACAAAATTAAAGTAAACTGTTATAACAAACACAATATAATGTCAAAAGATACTAATATCCTTGTAAACAAGTCTTTTTATGGCTATCAATCTGCTTAACTCTACGAATTAAGTTAATACAACAAACTTAAAGTGATCCTTTACAACAACCAAATTGTGCTGGTAATGATGTTAATTTCCTAGTAAACAATTGCTTTATGGGTGTAAAGCTTTTTATTTTTAGGACTTGAATTAGTACAATAAGGTTGACCTTATCTTTAAAACAAGCAAAATATGCTTAAAAAGATGGTAATATCATCGTCAACAAGTGCTATCATGGGTATAAATCTGCTTAATTTTACGAAATAAGCTAATAGAACAAATTTAAAGTGAACCTTTACAACAAATAAAGTATGCTGTTAATGATATTAATATACTAGTAAAAAAGTGCTTTTATGGCTCAAATCTGCTTAATTCAACGAATTTAGTTTAACAACAAAGTAAAAACAAACCTTTCCAAGACACAAAATGTACAGTTAAGGATGCTAATATCATTGTCAACAAGTGCTATTATGGGTATAAATCTGCTTCATTCCACGAAAAAAAGTTAATACAACAAATTTAAAGTAAACCTTTACAACAAGAATAATGAACCGTTAAAGATGCTAATATTCTTGTAAGCAATTGCGTTTATGGCTAAAAATCTGCTTAATTCAACGAATTAAGTTAATACAACAAAGTTAAAGTGAACCTATACAACAAACAAAGTGTGCTGTTAATGATGTTAATATCCTAGTAAACAAGTGCTTTTATGGCTGTAAATCTGCTTAATTCAACGAATTAAGTTAATACAACAAAGTGAAAATAAACATTTACAAGACACAAAATTTGCAGTTAAGGATGCTAATATCATTGTCAACAAGTGCTATCATGGGTATAATTCTGCCTAATTCAACGAAAAAAGTTAATACAACGAATTTAAAGTAAACCTTTAGAAGAAACAAAGTATGCTGTTAATGATGTTAATATCCTAGTAAAGAGGTGCTTTTATGGGTATAAATCTGCTTAATTCAACGAATTAAGTTAAACAACAAAGTGAAAATAAATCTTTACAAAACACAAAATGTACAGTTAAAGATTGTAATATCATTGTTAACAAAAGCTGTCATGGGTATAAATCTGCATCATTCAACGAAATAAGTTAATACAACAAATTTAAGGTGGGCCTTTACAAGAAATAAAATATGCTGTTTATGATGTTAATATCCTAGTAAAAAAGTGCTTTTATGGCTTATTAATCTGCTTAATTCAACGAATTAAGTTAAACAACAAAGTCAAAATAAACTTTTACAACAAAAAAAATGTGCTGTTAATTATGTTAATATCCTAGTAGACAAGTGCTTTTATGGGTATGAATCTGCTTAGTTTTGCCATGGGCTGTAGGAGACTACTTTATTAGCCTAAAAGTGCTTAAATCGCCTCATAAAGAAATATATTCATTCAAGCTTACGTTGCATTGGCCGTCTTTTTTTTCTTCATAGTTTTCTCATCCAATATTTCTACCCAAGCAGTATGCACACCACAACAGTGGCCATGTGGGCACCAGCGCCATGTTGCATTGATTCTACGCATACGCATGTAGTGCTGGGGCGACTGTGCCTCGATATGAGGTATTGGTTCTTCAGGGAAGTCCCCAAACGCAAACGAGAAGGGATTGGGGATCCCCCTGGCGCGAAAGCAAGGAGAGGAAGAGAAAAGAATGGGTAGGAAGAAGGGGCTTGGGGACGATAGGACCTATTGTTTCAAAAAGCGCAACTTTTCTCCAAGGGGCTTGTAACATTCTCCACAAGGAAACAAGAGCGAAATTGTGAAAAACTTTTGCAATTATTCAGGGGGTCTTCATCATGAACGATGTGAGTGAATCAAAATGGTGAATGATTTGGAGTTACTGCTGTTTGTTGAAAGCAAATTGAATATGCTCGGAGAGTCTACCCCCGCTGTATGAATGGTTTCGGATGAGACAGCTGACGCAAAGCTTGTTGCAGAGCTGGCAAAACAATCTGGAAGATCAGCCAAGGGATGGGCATCACCCTGTCCTCATGTCCTGGTGGTGGCGTGGTTTTTGACCATGAAAGAAAAACAAGGATGGCCTAGATATAGAACTGAATTTAATCTTGCCGAAGAAAAAGACCCATAAATGGCCATGGACAAACGAGTGACATCTTTAACATCATCGTAGGCCCAGTTCAAAACGCTGGAAAGGAATGAAATGATGAAATGCCATCGACCGACAAGCGAAGCAAGATTCTTGCTGGCAAGCGAGACGCCATCGACCAGCAAAGCAAGATTCAGAAACAATGAAATGTCATGCTGAAGAATGCACAAGAATCTATGGAATTTGTCAGTGTCTGGCCTGTTTAAATTGGACACACATATATGGGAATTTATTTGACCGAAAATGACTCTGCATGGATGGAGACAGGTTCGCAGTGAACTGACAGTGTCAAATGAACTTGAGACTTTTGACATGAAAACATTTAGGGATTGAGGGGTTGGTAGTAACTTTGTATAATTGTTTTAGCAGGGCACATTTAATAAAGAGCAACACGGAGGGACCTGTGCTCTTCCAATAAAATTTTTTAAGGCATGTTATAATCTATAGTTAGTGTATTTGAGGTAGGATGGTTGTGATGGTTTCACAATTTAATTGTATAGGTAGATTAATTTCCCTCAGATTAATGGGAACACTTGTGCAAAGTGGCCTCCTTCCATAATCTACCCACTTATAATCTACCCTAATAATTGCCTAATAATTGCCTCCTGAAATATTTATACCACCTGATCTGGCCTTCAGTTCTACCTTGATTCCATTGTGGCAACCCCCCTCCCCTGGTGAATACCCCCAAGGAAGTTAAACAGGGGCAAATTCATCTGGGTAAGCAGTTCTGAACCATACTTTGCACATAAGAAAACCATCCATGATACTTGAATTTGATAGGAATTTGGTCTGTTTGATACTGTTAGTCTTCTGTCAATTTCTTTCTGATGCCCTTCCCTCAAAAATATTGTCTTGGACAGAATAGGTACTTGTGAAATATGTTGAATATCACCTAGACATAAATTTATACTTCATATCTCCAGTACGTACAAAGATTTTATGGACACATGGTCTGATTAATTTTTGTTACAGGAAAGATCCTGCTATTACAAGTTTTTGGATTTTAGATCCCTTGGATCCAAGATCCAAGAAAGACATCTGTCACAAGTCATGCATCCATCCTTTTGAACTATAACTCCCAAAAGTCAAAATCAGTCTTGGGGTTTGTTGGAACCACAATGCAGGGATTTGTAGCTCCTGAACTCATAGTATCAAAGCTCAGTGTATTATCTGGTGTTTAAATGTTGTGATATCTGTTTATAACCCTTTTTCAACTGCCTTTGTCCTATTTTGGAAGATTTGCTATTGTATATGATTAATTTAAGGCAACAAAATTAAATGATTGACTGATTAATTGCACACAGGTAGATACTAACAAGGCATAAGACTGTTAGAAGATGCCATCCATTACAATTTTGTGACAATGTAATATACATGTAGTATAAAGTATAACTTTATATTAAAAGCACACAAATGCTATATTCTTATGAGAGGGTGGATGAATTTGTCAAGCGTTTTGCTATGTCTGACTTCATTACCTCTCTATCTTTGCGCGGGGGGGGGGCTATTCAGTAGAGGATCATGCTACAGGTGGTGACAAGAAACTTTTTACTAAGATTCATTGTATTCTTCAAACTGTTAAAGATTCATTATTAGAAGAACATCTTGGTGAAAAGTTCTTTGCAGCCATATTTAGTGTAATTATCCATTGTCAACTTGGAGGGGAGGTCAAAAAAATTGCAGTGCGTCCAACATTCTCCTTCTAAGAGTGGAGCTCTTAATTGACTGATAACAAAGCCGAGGCCAAGCTCTAAAGCCAATGCCAAGCTCTAAATCTTGCTACTAAACAACACATAAAAAGTTGCAAAAATACATTGAGAATGTAGACCTGCCGACTGTCAGCATTTCCATGGAAAATTATCATTACATTTTCTTTAATTTTTTCATAAGAAACCAATTACAGTATTTATAAATGTAGCTCACATTTTTCCAAAGATAAGAAATTGCCATGGTAGAGCTTCCAACTTTAAGTTTCCTACGGTCAGTGAAATGGACGCTGTACATGGTCAACATGTTGACATTATTTTGAGTGTAAATCCTGTTAACATTAGTGTTAAGATTAAAATGGATACTTGAAAGCCCTTGGCAAAGTGCTTTTGTTCTATAATAAAAATATTGAAAATTCATACAACTTCATGAGAGACTTAATTGCAATAATGTCCCAAAATCTAAAACACTGATTATCAGTCTCTGACTAAAATGAAAAATAAGTGTAAAGTATATGTTACCTCATGATCTCAGACTTTATGTGACCATTCAATTTCATGTAAATACATACATTGCTATATTACGTAAGTTAGCAAATACCTTGTGAAATCAACTCTGTAAAAATTCAGCCACATCAGAAAATTTGACTCATCTGTCGGCAAACATATTTGGCAGCTTTATCAAGAAAGTGATTGCAAGGCAAGCCATCAATAAGAAGAGGAAACTTGCTGATTTATTGAATAGAAAAAGAAAATTACTTACCATTTACTCAGTGATGCAGTACAGGCCTTGCCCGCATGAACATGACAAGAATTCTTGACATTATGGCAAGGATTCTAGAGCCATACAAAATACTTCAGTTTCTTGTAAACAAGAACTCTTAAGCAGGACAACCCAGTTAAAATTGCTGTATGCTTGGGGCAGTGGGAAACCCTTCTTCAAGTGGTTTTATGTGATCCCTAAAAAGTTGAAAAGTATTACTTCAGCATCTTGTGTTTAAAACGAAGTAAATTCGAAATAAATTCTCTTAAATTTTCATAAAAGAGCATAAAAGTTACTAGAGACTTCCTGGATGAGTAGCTGGAGACAGAGATCCTTTTCTGTAGAAATTTCTGCCTATTTCAAAATTTTATAAGGATGCAAAATAGCTTTCTCTTGATAATACCAACGAACCAATCAAGGGAAATATTCCTGTTTTGATCAAGGGGATAGTAACAATAGTGATGTTAAAAATATGAATAATGTCGAAGATAAGATTTATTCTTCTGTCAAGGCTGGTCCTATGAGATGATTAAAAAGAATCCTTCTCAAAACTCAAGCCAAGGGCAGTCATATAATTTTCAAAGGCAAAGTTAGTTTTACTTGTCATTTGTCTCAATACAAAAGAAAGTTTCCATGCTTGCCCAACATGAATGTTTTCAGTTGATCAAGCCCTACTGAATTGATATCTCAAAATCTAAGTCATGAGTGAGTAGAGTGGGTGCAGGGATTTTTAGGAATAACACCCTTTTCTTTTCTTGGAAGCGGGGAGTTTTCCAATGCAAGGGAGCTGTGACTGGCCATTTGGGTTTCTTGGGGACCACCTTTGAGACTCTTCTCCGATCTCCAGCTCCAATCAAAAGTATGTCTGGATCACATTTTGTAGAATTGTGGGCCGAAAACGACTTCACGTAATGATTCTCACTGCAAGCAACTAAGGAAAATGAGCTGTTGTCTTACCTGCAACCAAATTCTTGAACAGGGATGCGGCCATGTTTTCCCTTTGCTACATGGCCATACTTCAGAAACAGTTCGAAAAAGCCCGCGCAATGATTTCTCGCCTTATACATAGCCTCTTAGTGAAGAGTAGGGAGGAGATCTGCTCACTGCACATCCCCCGTCAATCATGGATCGAGCTGCGAACGAGTGCCCAGGCTGTGACGTCAAAGCCTGGGCACTCCGTATAAATTTTATGGGTCCAAAGATACACACCTTGTCGATAAAATCCAGCGCAGTGGCAGCGTTCTTCCTACCCACACTCTTTCCTTTATCGGTTCGCCCCAGCACTACATGCGCATGCGTAGAAACAATGCAATATAGCGCTGGTGCCCACATGGCCACCGTTGTGGTGTGCATACTGCATAGGTGAAAATATTTGACAGAAGACAATGAAGAAAAAAAAGACCGCCACAGCATCGTAAGTTTGAATCAATAGATTTAAGCACTTTTAGGCTAATACAGTAGTCTCCCACCGCCCATGGTTTTGCGACTTACATTAATACAATAAGGTTGACCTTATCTTTAACGCAAACAAAGTGTACTGTAAAAGATGCTAATATCATTGTCAACAAGTGCTATCATGGGTATAAATCTGCATAATTCCACGAAAAAAGTTAATACAACAAAGTTAAAGTAAACCTTTACAACAAATAAAGTGTGCTGTTAATGATGTTAATATCCTGGTAAACAAGTGCTTTTATGGCTCTAAATTTGCTTAATTCAACGAATTAAGTTAATACAACAAAGTTAAAGTAAACCCTTACAAAAAATAAAGTGTGCTGTTAATGATGTTAATATCCTAGTAAACAAGTGCTTTTATGGGTATAAATCTGCTTAATTCAACGAATTAAGTTAATACAACAGAGTTAAAGTGAACCTTTACAAAACAGAAAATGTACAGTTAAGGATGCTAATATCATTGTTAACAAGTGCTATCATGGGTACCAATCTGCTTAATTTTCAAAATAAGCTAATACAACAAATTTAAAGTAAACCTTTAAAATAAATAAAGTGTGCTGTTTTTGATGCTAATATCCTTGTAAGCAACTGCGTTTATGGCTAAAAATCTGCTTAATTAAACGAATTAAGTCAATACAACAAAGTTAAAGTAAACTATTATAACAAACACAATGTAATGTCAAAGATACTAATATCCTTGTAAACAAGTGAATTTCATGGCTATAAATCTGCTTAATTTAACGAATTACGTTAATACGATAAAGTCAAAGTAAACCTTTACAACAAATAAAATGTGCGGTTAATGATGTTAATATCCAAGTAAACAAGTGCTTTTATGGGTATAAATCTGCTTAGTTGTGCGACTTAAGTTAATACAATCAGGTTGACCTTATCTTTAAAGCAAACAAAGTGTACTGTAAAAGATGCTAATATCATTGTCAACAAGTCCTATCATGGGTAAAAATCTGCTTAATTCCACGAAATAAGTTAATACAACAAATTTAAAGTAAACCTTTACAACTAGCACAATGAACCTTTTAGGATGTTAATATCCTTGTAAACGATTGGTTTTATGGCTAAACATCTGCTTAATTCAACGAATTAAGTTAAAACAACAAAGTTAAAGTAAACTTTTACAACAAACAAAATGTGCTGTTGATGATGTTAATATCCTAGTATAAATCTGCCTAATTCAACGAATTAAGTTAAACAACAAAGTGAAAATAAACCCTTTACAAAACACAACATGTACAGTTAACGATGCTAATATAATTGTTCAAAAGTGCTATCATGGCTAAATCTGCTTAAAAATCTGCTTAATTCAATGAAAAAAGTCAATACAAAAAATTTTAAGTAAACCTTTACAACAAGCACAATGAACCGTTATGGATGCTAATATTCTTGTAACCAATTGGTTTTATGGCTTAAAATCTGCTTAATTCAACGAATTAAGTAAATACAACAAAGTTAAAGTGAACCCTTACAACAAATAAAGTGTGCTGTTAGTGATGTTAATATCCTCATAAACAAGTGCTTTTATGATTATAAATCTGCTTAATTAAAGGAAATAAGTCAAAACAACAAAGTTAAAGTAAACTGTTATAACAAACACAATGTAATGTCAATGATACTAATATCCTTGTAAACAAGTGTTTTCATGGCTATAAATCTGCTTAATTCAATGCATTAAGTTAAACAACAAAGTGAAAATAAACCTTTACAAAACACAAAATGTACAGTTAATTATACAAATATCATTGTCAACAAGTGCTATCATGAGTATAAATCTCTTAATTCAACGAAAAAAGTTAATACAACTAATTTAAGGTAAACCTTTACAACAAGCAGAACGAGCCGTTAAGGATGCTAACATTCTTGTAAGCAATTGGTTTTATAGCTAAAAATTTGCTTATTTCAACGAATTAATTTAACACAACAAAGTTAAAGTTAACCTTTACAACAAATGAAGTGTGCTGTTAATGATGTTAATATCCTTTTACACAAGTGCTTTTATTGGTATGAATCTGCTTAGATTAGCGACTTAAATTAATACAATAAGGTTGACTTTATCTTTAAAAAAAACAAAGTGTACTGAAAAAGATGCTAATATTATTGTCAACAAGTGCTATCGTTGGTATAAATCTGCATAATTCCACGAAATACGTTAATAAAACTAATTTCAAGTCAACCTTTATAACAAACAAAGTGTGCTGCTAATAATGGTAATATCCTAGTAAACAAGTGCTTTTATGGCTATAAATTTGCTTAATTTAACAAATTAAGTTAAATACCAAAGTGAAACTAAACCTTTGCAAAACTTAAAATGTACAGTTAAGGGGTATATTATCATTGTCAGCAAGTGCTATCATGTGTATACATCTGCTTAATTCAACGAAATAAGTCAATACAACAAAGTTAAAGTAAACTATTATAACAAACACAGTGTGCCGTTAATGATAATAATATCCCAGTAAACAAGTGCTTTTATGGCTATAAATCTGCTTAATTCAACGCATTATGTTAAACAACAAAGTGAAAATAAACCTTTACAAAACACAAAATGTACAGTTAAGGATGCAAATATCATTGTCAGCAAGTGCTATAATGGGTTTAAATGTTCTTAATACAACGAATTATTTTACTGCAACATAGTTAATGTAAACCTTTACAACAAACAAAGTTTAATGTTAGTGATAATAATATCCCAGTAGATAAGTGCTTTTATGTCTATAAATCTGGTAATTGAATGAATTAAGTTAAACAACAAACTGAAAATAGATCTTTACAAAACACAAAATGTACGGTAAAGGATGCAAATATCATTGTCAACAAGTGCTATAATGAGTATAAATCTACATAATTCAACGAAAAAACTTAATACAACCAATTTAAAGTAAACCTTTACAACAAGCACAATCAACAGTTAAGGATGCAAGTATTCTCTTAAGCAATTGGTTTTATAACTAAAAATCTTCTTATTTCAACGAATTAAGTTAAAACAACAAAGTTAAAGTGAACCTTTACAACAAATAAAGTGTGCTGTAAATGATGTTAATATCCTAGCAAACAAGTGCTTTTATTTGTATAAATCCGCTTGGTTTTGCAACTTAAATCAATACAATAGGGTTGACTTTATCTTTAAAGCAACCAAAATGTACTGTAAAAAATGCTAATATCATTGTCAACAAGTGCTATCATGGGTACAAATCTGCCTAAATCCACAAAATAAGTTAATACATCAAATTTTAAGTAAACCTTTACAAGAAGCATAATTAACCGTTAAGGATGCTAATATTCTTGTAAGCAATTGGTTTATGGCTAAAAATCTGCTTAATTCAACGAATTAAGTTAATACAACAATGTTAAAGTGAACCTTTACAACAAACAAAGTGTGCTGTTAGTGATATTAATATCCTCGTAAACAAGTGCTTTCATGGGTATAAATCTGCTTAGTTAAAGGAATTAAGTCAAAACAACAAAACTAAAGTAAACTGTTATAACAAACCCAATGTAATGTCAATGTTACTAATATCCTTGTAAAAAAATGTTTTTATGGCTATAAATCTGCTTAATGTAACAAATCAAGTTAATACAACAAATTTAAAGTAAACTGTTATAACAAACACAATGTAATGTCAATGATACTAACAGCCTTGTAAACAAGTGTTTTAATGGCTATAAATCTGCTTAATACAACGAATTATTTTAATACAACAAAGTTAATGTAAACCTTTACAACAAACAAAGGGTGCTGTTAGTGATAATAATATCCAAGTAAACAAGTGCTTTTATGGCTATAAATCTGGTAATTCAACGAATTAAGTTAAACAACAAAGTGAAAATAAATCTTTACAAAACACAAAATATACAGTTAAGGATTCAAATATCATTGTCAACAAGTGCTATAATGAGTACAAATCTGCTTAATACAACGAAAATGTTAATACAACTAATTTAAAATAAACCTTTACAACAAGCACAATGAACCTTTAAGGATGCAAATATTCCCTTAAGCAATTGGCTTTATAACTAAAAATCTGCTTAATTCAACGAATTAAGTCAATACAACAAAGTTAAGGTAAACATTTACAACAGACAAAGTGTGCTGTTAATGATGTTAATATCCTAGTAAAAAAGTGCTCTTATGGCAATAAATCTGCTTAATTCAACGAATTCAACAAAGTGAAAATGAACCTTGAGAAAACACAAAATGTACAGTTAAGAATGCTAATATCATTGTCAACAAGTGCTATCATGGGTATAAATCTACTTAATTCAGCAAAAAAATTAACACAACAAATTTAAAGTAAACCTTTACAAAAAGCACTATGAGCTGTGAAGGATGCTAATATCCTTGTAAACACGTGTTTTCATGGCTATAAATCTGCTAAATCCAACTAATTAAGTTAATGCGAGAAAGTTAAAGTTAACCTTTACAACAAACAAATTGTACTGTTAGAGGTACTAACATCATTGTCAACAAATGCTATTATAGGTATAAATCTGCTTATTTCAACGAATTAAGTCAATACAACAAAGTTAAAGTGAACCTTTACAACAAACAATGTGTGCCCTTAATGATGTGCCCTTAATATCCTAGTAAACAAGTGCTTTTATGGGTCTAACTATTCTTAGTTTTGCGATTTAAATTAACACAATAAGGTTGAATTTATCTTTAAAACAAACGAAGTGTTTTGTAAAAGATGCTAATATCATTATCAAAAATTGCTATTGTGAGTAGAAATTTGCTTAAGTCAACGAACTAAGGTAATACAACAAAGTTAAAGTGAACTTTTACGACAAACTAAGTGTGCTGTTAATGAGTTTAATATCCTAGTAAACAAGTGCTTTTATGGCTCTAAATCTGCTTAATTCAACGAATTAAGTTAAACAACAAAGAGAAAATAAACCTTTACAATACACAAAATTTACAGTTAAGGATTATAATATCATTGCCAACAAGTCCTATCATGGGTATAAATCTGCTTAATTCAAGGAAATAAGTCAAAAAGCAAAGTTAAAGTAAACTGTCATAGCAAACACAATGTAATGTCATAGATACTAATATCCTTGTAAAAAAATGTTTTCATGGCTATAAATCTGCTAATCCAAGGAATTTAGTTAATACAACAAAGCTAATTTAAACCGTTAGAACAAACAAAGTGTGCTGTTAGTGATGTTAAAACTCTGGAAACAGGTACTTTAATGGCTATAAATTTGCTTAATTCAACGAGTTAAGTTAAACAACAAAGCTAAAATAAACCTTTACAAAACATAAAATGTACAGTTAAGGATTATAATATCATTGTCAACAAGTGCTATAATGGGTATAAATCTGCTTAATTCAAAAAAATAAGTCAAAACAACAAAGTTAAAGTAATCTGTTATGACAAACATAATGTATTGTCAAAAATATTAATATTCTTGCAAAAAAGTGTTTTTATGGCCATAAATCTGTTTAATCCAAGGAATTAAGTTAATACAACAAAGTTAAAGTAAACCTTCATAACAAACAAAGTGTTCTGTTAATGATGTTGATATCCTAGTAAACAAGTGTTTTTATGTGTATAAATCTGCTTAGTTTTGCGACTTAAATAAATAGAATAAGGTTGATTTTATCTTAAAAAAAGTGTACTGTAAAAGATACTAATATTATTGTCAGCAAGTGCCATCATGGGTATAAATATGCTTAAATCCACGAAATAACTTAATACACAAATTTAAAGTAAACCTTCAAAACAAACAAAGTGTGCTGTTAATGATGTTAATATCTTAGTAAACAATTGCTTTTATGGCTATCAATCTGCTTAATTCAACGAATTAAGTTAAACAGCAAAGCAAAAATAAAACTCTACAAAACACAAAATGTACAGTTAAGGATGCTAATTTCCTTGTAAGCAATTGGTTTTATGGCTAAAAATCTGCTGAATTCAACAAATCAAGTTAATACAACAAAGTTATAGTGAACCTTTACAACAAAAAAGTGTGCTGTTAATGATGTTAATATCCTAGTTAACAAGTGCTTTTATGGGTATAACTCTGCTTAGTTTTGCGACTTAAATTAGTTGAATAAGGTTGACCTTATCTTTACAACAAACAAAGTGTATGGTAAAACATGCTAATATCATTGTCAACAAGGGCTATTATGGGTATAAATCTAGGAAACAGCAAAGTTAAAGTGAACCTTTACAACAAACAAAGTGTGCTGTTATTGATGTTAATATCATTGTTAACAAGTGCTATCATGGGTATTATCATCATCATCATCAACCCATAGTCTCACGACCGTAGGGGCATATAGATGCTTTCCGAACAATCAGCTTCCACTGTTCTCTGTCTCTTGCTTTCTTCATAATTTTCACTAATCTTCAGCATTGTCCACTCTTTTATGTTATCTATCTACTGTTTCTCTGGTCTGCCTCTTCCTCTTTTTCCTTCTACCATCCCTTCCATGATCATTTTGGCCAAGCTGTTTTCCTGCCTAACAAGGTGCCTAAACCATTGGAGCTTCCTTTTCCTTACAGTTCCCAATAACCTTTCTGATGTACCAGTTTTTGCATCTATTTGATTTTTAATACTCTCATTTGCGACGTGTGCAGTATATGGAATCTGTAACATGTGTCTGTAGCACTTGAATTCAAAATTCTCTATCCTTTTCTCCATTTCTTTACTCAGCGTCCAGGACTGGCAGCCATAAAATGCAATTGATGTTATTACCGCTTTCAACAGTCGCACTTTGGTGTTTACCGTGATCTTTTTATTTCTCCATATCTTGTTATACTTTATCATAGATGCTAATGCCATTGCTAATCTGGTCTTAATTTCTTTTTCACATCTAGCATTATCGGATATGTAAGCTCCTAAATATTTGAAATCATTTACTTTCTCTATGGTATGGTTTCCGACTTGGATGTCAATGTTGTCTGCGTCTTGCATGTTGTTTTTCTTCCCAATCTGCATAATCTTACACTTTTCGCCATTAATCTCCATTCCCATCTTTGCTGATGCCTTGTCTAGCCTCTCCGTTAGTTCAGATAGCTTTTCCATTGAATCGGTAATCAAAGCAATATCTTCAGCAAATCTCAGGTTAGTGATTGGTTTTCCATTTGTCGATACAGCTGTTTCAAAGCCTTCTAAGGCCTCTGACATTATTTGTTCAAGAAATATGTTGAATAGATAGGGTGACAGCAGACACCCTTGTCTTACGCCAACTGTTGACTTAAACCAGTCCGTCAAGGTGTTATCAACTTGCACGGTGCTCTTTGAATCATCATATAAAGCCATTATCATATCAACAAGCTTGTGATCAATGTTGTGCTTTTTCATTACGGCCCATAATGCTTCTTGCCACACTCGATCAAATGCCTCTCTATAATCTATGAAATTGTGATATAAGGTCTTGCCTTTTTCTTTGAACTTCTCACATAATATTCTTAAGTTGGTAATCTGCTCTGTTGTACTTCTCCCCTTACTAAATCCCGTTTGTTCTTCAGATATTATTTGTTTGATTTGGGGTTTTGACCGACTTAATATTATACGTAGTAACACTTTACTTGGATGACTTATTAAACTAATCGTTCTGTGGTTCTGACATTTCTTAAGATTTCCTTTCTTAGGTAATTTGATTAGTATTGATTTTGTCCACTGTTCTGGCCATTTGTTCTTTTTCCATGCTTCATTACAGATCTTCAACATTACTTTGTGCATTTCTTTCCCTCCTGCCTTCAACAGCTCCGCAGGAATGTTGTCGATTCCTGCTGCCTTACCATTTTTTAGACTATTTATTGCTTCAGTAACTGCTTAATCTGCTTATCATGGGTATAAATCTGCTTAATTCAAGGAAATAAGTCAAAACAATGAAGTTAAAGTAAACTTTCATAACAAACACAATGTAATGTCATAGATACTAATATCCTTGTAAAAAAGTGTTTCATGGCTATAAATCTGCTTAATCCAAAGAATGTAGTTAATACAACAAAGTTAAATTAAACCTTTAGAAAAAACAAAGTGTGCAGTTAGTGATGTTAAAATTCCGTAAACAGGTGCTTTTATGGCTATAAGTCTGCTTAATTCAACGAGTTAAGTTAAACAACAAAGTTAAAATAAACCTTTAAAAAACACAAAATGTGCAGTTAAGGATTATAATATCATTGTCAAGAAGTGCTATAATGGGTATAAATCTGCTTAATTCAAAAAAATAAGTCAAAACAACAAAGTTAAAGTAAAATGTTATAACAAACATAATGTATTGTCAAAAATACTAATATCCTTGCAAAAAAGTGTTTTCATGGCTATAAATCTGTTTAATCCAAGGAATTAAGTTAATACAACAAAGTTAAAGTAAACCTTCACAACAAACAAAATATTCTGTTAATGATGTTGATATCCTAGTAAACAAGTGCTTTTATGTGTATAAATCTGCTTAGTTTTGCGACTTAAATAGATAGAATAAGGTTGATTTTATCCTTAAAAAAACAAAGTGTACTGTAAAAGATGCTAATATTATCGTCAACAAGTGCTATCATGGGTATGAATCTGGATAATTTTACGAAATAAGTTAGTACAACAAATTTAAAGTAAACCTTTACAACAAACAAAGTGTGCTCTTAATGATGTTAATATACTAGTAAACAACTGCTTTTATGGCTATAGATCTGCTTAATTCAACGAATTAAGTTAAACAACATTGTGAAAATAAACCTTTACAAATCATAAAATGTACAATTAAGGATGCTAATATTTTTGCAAGCGATTGGTTTTATGGCTCAAAATCTGCTTAATTCACCTAATTATGTTAAAACAACAAGTCTTCAAAAATCAAATTTAAAGTAAACCTTTACGACAAACAAAGTATGCTGTTAATGATGTTAATATACTAGTAAACAACTGCTTTTATGGCTATAGATCTGCTTAATTCAACGAATTAAGTTAAACAACATTGTGAAAATAAACCTTTACAAATCATAAAATGTACAATTAGGGATGCTAATATTTTTGCAAGCGATTGGTTTTATGGCTCAAAATCTGCTTAATTCACCTAATTATGTTAAAACAACAAGTCTTCAAAAATCAAATTTAAAGTAAACCTTTACGACAAACAAAGTATGCTGTTAATGATGTTAATATACTAGTAAACAAGTGCTATTATGGGTATTAATCTGCTTAATTCAACAACAAAGTGAAAATAAACCCTCACAAAACTGAAAATGTACAGTTAAGAATTATAATATCATTGTGAACAAGTGCTATCTTTGGTATAAATCTGCATAATTCAAGGAAATATGTCAAAACAACAAAGTTAAAGTAAACTGTTTTAACAAACACAATGTAATGTCAAAGATACTAATATCCTTGTAAACAAGTGTTTTCATGGCTATAAATCTCCTTAATTCAACGAATTAAGTCAATACAACAAAGTTAAAGTAAACATTTACAACAAGCAAAGTGTGCTGTTAATGATGTTAGTATCCTAGTAAACAAGTGCTTTTAAGGCGTTAAATCTGCTTAATTCAACGAATTAAGTTAAACGACAAAGTGAAAATGAACCTTTACAAAACACAAAATGTACAGCTAAGGATGGTAATATCATTGTCAACGAGTGCCATCATAGGTATAAATATGCTTAAATCCACGAAATAACTTAATACACAAATTAGAGCAGTTGCGCACGAGAAATCACATTGACAGTGTTTTGTTTAATGTCGAAGATCTGATGTTGGGGGATCAATGGAGGCAAACAATATGGAAGAGGAAGTACATGTGACCGTACAAGCAGTTGAA
This sequence comes from Aurelia sp. 4 Dawson et al 2005, assembly GCA_964019985.1. Taxonomy (NCBI): domain Eukaryota; kingdom Metazoa; phylum Cnidaria; class Scyphozoa; order Semaeostomeae; family Ulmaridae; genus Aurelia; species Aurelia sp. 4 Dawson et al 2005. The sequence goes on from OZ026508.1 coordinate 8,939,512, forward strand.
GAGGATGATAATGGGAGACTTATTGGACGATTTGTCAGTGGGAGTGTCGTGAATCTGTCATGGAGGGAACTTTCGGAAGAAGACGTAAGTCTTCTTTCGAAAGGCCTGAAGTTTTCACCCACTCCCACTGACATCGATAAAGCTCAGTTGAAGGCTGACATTGAGGAGTTCAAACGCCGAATGAGACTTCGATGGTATTTTAGAAATAACGAGGACGATAGTTTCACAGATGATAATAGCAATGATCACTTCAGAACTAAGTCGACATGGCAGCCCCCCAAGGATGACCCACTTCTAGAAAACTATCTCTCACTGCTGGAGAAGGAGGTATTGTCTGTCTCGCCGGAGGGTAAGAATTTTAGTAATCTTTCTCCTTCTGAACAACTTTCTTTGAAACGACTTAAATGTGATAGGAACATAGTAATCAAGGAAGCAGTCAAGGGATCAGCGGTTGTAGTTTGGGATCGGGGGGATTACATAAGTTAGGCTAACCGACAATTAGACGATAGGCAGGCTTATGAAGAAATAGAGGTGGACCCCACGGTAGATTTGGGTAAGACCATTAACTCTAGGTTGAAGGAGCTTAGGGAGGAGGATCGGGATTAGAGGAAGTGACTGATTATTTACAAGTTAAAGATTCTAGGCTAGGTAGATCTTATTTGTTGCCTAAGATCCACAAGGGTCTTAGTAGCGTTAAGGGGCGACCGTTCATTTCCAATTGTGGTACAGTAACAGAGCATCTTTCAGAGTATTTAGACCACCACCTGAACTCGTTGGTTAGCCAAAGTAGGTCGTATGTTAAGGACACTAAACAATTTCTTTCTAGGCTAAGTAAGTTAGGAAAGATACCAGAGGGGGCCTGGTTGTGCACAGTTGATGTTGTGGGACTCTATCCCAGCATTCCACACGGAGAGGGTTTAGAGGCCATCAGGGGAGCGCTGGATAGAACGGAAAACCCGGGCGTGGCTTCTGATACCCTAGTGGGGCTGGCATCCTTGGTCTTGGAGAATAATTATTTTGAATTTAACGATAGGTTTTATAGGCAGAAATTGGGCACGGCTATAGGCACGAAGTTCGCTCCGGCCTGTGCCAATCTCTTCATGACCCGGTTGGAAGAGAGATTGTTGGATGCTTCACCTGACAAGCCCCTCGTCTGGATGAGATTCATCGATGATGTATTCTTTATCTGGACGCATGGGGAAGATAAGCTGAAGTCTTATCAATCATCTCAACAGTAGCCACGAAACCATTAAGTTTACTAGCGAACAATCACGGGATAGGAATAGCTTTTTAGATGTTCAGGTTAGCTTGGGGGAGGGGGAGTCCTTTCGACAGACTTGTTCTGCAAGCCAACTGATACACATCAGTACTTGCATAAGGAGTCTTGTCACCCTTGGCACACAAAGAAGGCGATCCCCTATGGTCAGGCTCTTAGGTTGCGTAGGATATGTTCGGAAGATCGACAATTTCAGGAGAGAGTAGGCGAGTTAGCTGGATGGCTTCAGGACAGGGGCTACGAAGAGTCTTTAGTTAGCGAACAAATAGGTAGGGTACGTAGGTTGGATAGGACAACTCTTCTAGCAAATTCGGGAAGTAGGACCAATGACCAAGGGAGGAGAGGAAAGGGTTCCGCTTGTTGCGACGTACCATCCAGCACTCAATAGTTTGGGGAAGGTTGCCAGGAGACTCCATCCTATGCTCACGAATTCGGAGGAGCATAGGGAGGTGTTTCCTGAGCCACCTTTGATAGCATTTAGGAGATGTAAGAACCTTAAGGATATACTTGTTAGGGCTAGGCTGAGTAATGAGGGAAATGGGGGGACAGATAAGAAGGGGTGTTCTCGTTGTGGTAAATCTCGTTGTCAAGTGTGTAACGTTATGAGTAATAGTGAACATTTTCATTCTAACATAGATAGCAGGGAATATAGGATAAACTATTCGTTTAATTGTGACTCGTCAAATGTTGTGTATTTGTTGGAATGTACTGTTTGTGGTGTACAATATGTTGGTAGTACCTGCACGCCTTTTAGGCTTAGGTTTAATAATTAAAAGGCGTGCAGTCGTAAGTTTAATTCGAGGGCCTCAGTACCCCAGGCGGAATTCTTCAGACATTTCACTGAAGAAGGCCACCACAGATTTCTGAAGGATATTAGCGTCAAGATAATCGATAGGCTGACGGAGGGAAATAGGATGAGGGAAAGCTTCTGGCAATATCGGCTGGATTGCTTTGTCCCTAAGGGTTTAAACTTTAGGCAGGTTGATACATAGATTTCATTATTTTTTACATTTTGGCTGTTGTGTTGTTTTAATTTTGACGCTGAGCTTTTCGTTAGGGACACACGCTGTTTTTTTAGGGTTTTCTGTTCTGCCAATACTCTCTCGGATCTTTCTATTGTTTGTTTTGTAGTAACAAGCGATCTTTTTCAGCTTCGGCGAGACAGACACAGCCACCGACTTTAGCAGTTCTTTACTCTGCGCTTTCTTTGATCTTTCTCCCGCTACCTTTGTAATTACCGGCTGCTTTAACACATCATAATTACGCTTTGTAATAGGTAGGACCCGCTTAGGCTATTGTTTTGTGTTCTTTGTAATTTCGATATCTTTATGTATGCTCCGTCTGATTTTGAACAGTTATTACTGATGAAGGCTTTGGCCGAAACGTTTAAACGAATGTGTTCTTTCTGAGTGTCTATATATATATATATATATATATATATATATATATATATATATATAGATGCTCAAAGAAAAACACTTCTGGTAAACGTTTCGACTTGCGTCTTCATCAGTATTATATAACCCTAAGCCTAGGGTTAGGGTTATTATATAAAAAAGTCGAAACGAAATACAAATTGAGAACAGGCATTACTGATTATTGCAGACTTGTATATTTTTTTTGATGAATATTTATAGACGTCAGTCTCAACAGGAAAGCCAATGAGCGCTGTGAGCGCTTTTATGACAGGGAACTACCTCTGTCAACCTGTTACCTGAGACTGACGTTCTCGGCAGCATCTGAGGCTTTAATACCGAGCTTTATTTGAGGTTTTATTAATAGAAAAATGGCGCTTTGGCCTAGGCCTTTTTCGGCCGAATATCTTAGAGCTATCACCGGACTTTTCTCGGCGTGCTTTGCCTTTTTGGAATTAGAAAATGCTGCAATCAGAGTTGCTTGGCCAGGGAGCAATCATTCCATCTTTTTGGCCCTACAACATTAATTTTTGCCTGAACCCAAAGTGTCTTAAGTGCAAAGAAGCAAATAGGTCGAAACGAAAAAGTACAGTGCACAAGTAAAAATATAAGTCAAAACGAAATACAAATTGAGAACAGACATCACTGATTATTGCATTATTATTATTATTATTATTATTATTATTATTATTATTATTATTATCGATTTATTTCAAGTTGGCAACTTACATAGCTATGTGAAATTAAAAAGCTAATTCAAGCCAACAAATTAAATACAATGTTACATAAATATATGCAAGGAAAACAAGTCAATAAAATTACAAAAATTCATATCAATGTACAAAGTTCATATTAAAAATGGTGTAAAACTATAAAAAGCCGAGCCGAGGAATATACTGCCTGCAAAGTCTGCAGTCGCAGTCTTCATTGGTCCAATATTTGATTTTATTCTTAAATTGTTGCACAGAATTTGAATCCTTGATTTCCTGTGGAAGATAGTGGCAAATGCACTGCCCTCTGTATCGAATTGTTTCAGTACCACAATTAACTGTATGTACCATAGGAAGTAAAAATGTATTGGTATTTCTCAAATTATATCTAACACTTCTTTTCAAAAAAATTTCGTCCATAAAACTGGGGTTTAAATTATTTATAGTTTTGAACATTTCAGTCATTAGCAATTGCACATTTTTCTGGTGTATTGTTACAGATCTATCTTTTTCCAACAAAGATTCGAAGCTGGAAGCATAGTCTTTATATGCAATTCGTAAGGCTCTTTCATGCAGTCTATTGATCTTGTTATTCATTTTTCTGCTATGGAACATCCATACCAAAGGACAGTATTGGAACTGGCTAGTTACAAATGCTCTCAAGACTTACAGACTTGTATATTTTTTTGATAAATATTTATAGACGTCAGTCTCAACAGGAAAGCCAATGGGCACTGTGAGCGCTTTTATGACAGGCAACTACCTCTGTCAACCTGTTACCTGAGACTGACGTTCTCGGCAGCATCTGAGGCTTTAATACCGAGCTTTATTTGACGTTTTATTAATAGAAAAATGGCGCTTTGGCCTAGGCCTTTTTCGGCCGAATATTTTAGAGCTATCACCGGACTTTTCTCGGCGTGCTTTGCCTTTTTGGCATTTGAAAATGCTGCATTCAGAGTTGCTTGGCCAGGGAACAATCATTACATCTTTTTGGCCCTACAACATTAATTTTTGCCTGAACCCAAAATGTCTTATGTGCAAAGAAGCAAATAGGTCGAAACGAAAAAGTACAGTGCACAAGTAAAAATATAAGTCGAAACGAAATACAAATTGAGAACAGGCATCACTAATTATTGCAGACTTGTCTATTTTTTTTGATAAATATTTATAGACGTCAGTCTCAACAGGAAAGCCAATGGGCGCTGTGAGCGCTTTTATGACAGGGAACTACCTCTGTCAACCTGTTACCTGAGACTGACGTTCTCGGCAGCATCTGAGGCTTTAATACCGAGCTTTATTTGAGGTTTTATTTATAGAAAAATGGCGCTTTGGCCTAGGCCTTTTTCGGCCTTTTTCATCCAATTCGCCAGACAGCACCTCAATATCAGCGATGAGAGCGTCCAAATCATAAAGCACTGCCGAAAATCCCTCCTTTTCAATAACAACACACCCTGGGCCAAAAAATCCACTGCAGAAAACTTTGATGTAACGATGGGCAGTTACGACGGAGCAGAAATTTGCGAACTTGTTGGAATCTACATACTTTCTGAACTGTCAAAAATTGCAAACCAGAAAGACTGCGGCCTCTACCGAGACGACGGCCTGATTCTACTTTGAAATTCAAATGGAAAGCGAGCAGACAAATTACGAAAGGATATAGCAGCAACCTTTAAGAGCATGGGATTCCAAATCAAAATTAAATCCAACCTCAAACAAGTAGATTTCCTCGACGTAACGCTCAACCTCACAACTGGAACACACCACCCGTACAAAAAAGATAACGACCAGCTTCTCTACATTAATACATCTTCAAACCATCCACCCACTGTCATCAAACAAATCCCAAACTCAATCAGCAGAAGACTCTCAGATAATTCATCAAATAAGGAAATCTTCAACAATGCCAAACCAGGATACGAAAAAGCCCTCAAAGCAAGCGGACACCCACCGACCCTCTCATACTCATCACCACACCCACCCAAACAAACCAGAACGAGAAAAAGAAACATCATCTGGTTCAACCCACCTTACAACGCTAGTGTCCAAACAAACGTAGGAAAAATCTTCTTACACCTCATCGATAAACATTTCCCAAGATCGAGCAAACTCCATAAGATATTCAACAAAAACACTCTCAAACTGAGCTACAGTTGCACCGAAAACATATCTCAGATTATCAAGAAACACAACCAAAAGATAGCAAACCCCAAATGCAAAGCCACCAACCCATCTTGCAACTGCAGAGTTAAATCTCAATGCCCCCTACAAGGAAAATGCAGCACACAAAACGTCATCTACAAAGCAACAGCAACAACACCATCAACCACCCCAAAAACATACATAGGATTAACTGAAGGACCATTCAAGCAAAGGTACTCTCAGCATAAATTGTCATTCACCCATCCCAAATACAAACAGAGCACGACACTGTCAAAATTCATATGGGATTCCAAAACAGCAGGAACCACGCCCAAAGTCTCTTGGGCTATCGCCAAATCAGTCCCAGCTTACAGCAACATCACCAAAAGATGCCTTCTTTGACTCATTGAGAAGTTATCCATCATCTCGTTTGAAAACCAGAAAAACCTTCTAAGCAATAGATCAGAACTCTTATCCAAATGCCGACACCAAAACAAATTCCTACTTAGCAACTTCCATGCAAAGGACTAGTCACCCAGGACTTTCTAACTGGGACTTTCTGACACTAATCCTATTAACTCTAAAATTATTCCCTATTGTCTTCTGTTTCAACTGATGTGCCGACTTTCCAGTAAAAACTAGCTTCTGACAATTTGTAGCATTATTGCCTGATGATCGTATCAACGTGAAACTATTAGTTGCAACACAAGGTTCTCATTTTCTGTGTAAACCTGTCTATAACGCTCTGCTACATGCATTGAGCACTCTGGTTACATGCACAAACCATAAACAACTATGTATGTATATATATATATATATATATATACACACACATATATATATATAAATATATATATGTGTATATATATATATATATATAAATATACAGGGTGTCCCAGAAAAATTGTGCCCCGTTTGCCTGAAGATTGCGAGAAAAAAGCAAAAGATTATCACTAACCTTTTCCATGATGTTGCTCTTCAGATGTTCAATTAAAGTTTGCCACCGTTCCCGTGAAAATCCGTCGAAAAATGATGGAGCTATGACTTTCAGAAGACCAAATCTGCCTGTTGACTGAAACCAGTGGTCGGCCATTTTATCTTACTATTTTGCAAAGATAAACAGCTTCATGGATGAACTGAAATAGCAGCCTTTAATGTCATAGCTCTCATCAAACTTCCAATAATCATCAGAGAGTTAGACTATTTTTTACCGCACGATCTTTGATAGAATGCAAAAGTGAAGATCAGAATTCCCAAAGTAATAAAAAATCAAAAGCTTCGACAAAAATATATTTCACATTTAATTTGTTGCCATCCCTAGCGTATCCCTACTCAGATTTCTCCCTTCATTTTATACAAGCAATTGTTGATTTACCACCGAAGACAATGAACTAAAAGAAACGAGAAGGGCAAAAGATTTTTGGAGCTGTATTGTCTCATTTTGAACTGATAGATAAACTAAATAATTGCTGCACTCACCACACCTGCAAACAAAATGTGACTATATTTTTGTCATTACCTTTCGATTGTTTATTTTATCATGGGATCCTCGTCTTCGTCTTGACATTCAATAAAGGATCGAGGGTAAGAAATAGCTGAAGTCTCTGATGATTATTGAAACTTTCGCGAGAGCTATGAGATTGGAGGCTACTGTTTCAGCTCATCCATGAAGCTGCTTTTCGTTGCAAAATAGTAATACAAAATGGCCGAACGCTGGTTTCAGTCATTAAAGAAATTTGGTCTTCTGAACGTCATAGCTCCATCACTTCTTAACAGATTTTTACGGGGATGGAAGTAAACTTTAATTTAACATCTTGCGAGCAACATCATGCCAAAATATGGTGACGACCTTTTGCTGCTTTGTCGTGGTCTTCAGGCAAACGGGGCACAAATTTTCTGGGACACCCTATATATATATATATATATATATATATATATATATATATATATATATATATATATATATATATATATATATAGATGCTCAAAGAAAAACACTTCTGGTAAACGTTTCGACTTGCGTCTTCATCAGTATTGCTTATCAAATCCGAAAGAACGTACATATAACCAAAAATACAATAGATGTGTTATTCAATAACTTCAAACGAAACCTACCTAGTACAAGGTGTGAATGAAGCATACAGCTTTTGCGGCATAGGGAAGATAAAAGAAAGCGCAGAACAAAGAACCGCTGGAGTCGGCGTCTGTGTCTGTCTCGCCGAAGCTGCAAAGATAGCATGTATAACAAAAAATGATAGAAAGATCCGAGAGCAGATTGGCAGAACAGAAAACCCTAAAAAAAAGCGTGTGTATCTAACAAAAAGCTCAGTGCAAAAATCAAAACAACATAACAACCAAAATTAAAACAAAAATGAAATCTATGTATCTACCTGCCTAGTGTTTAAACCCTTAGGGGCAAAGCAATCCAGCCGATATCGCCAGAAGCTTTCCCTCATCCTATTTCCCCCCGTTAGCCTATCGATTATCTTAACACTAATATCCTTCAGAAACCCGTGGTGGCCTTCTTCAGTAAATTGCCTGAAGAATTCCACCTGGGGTACTGAGGCCCCCGAATTAAACTTACGACTGCACGCCTTGTAATTATCAAACCTAAGCCTAAAAGGCGTGCAGGTGCTACCAACATATTGTACACCACAAACAGTACATTCCAACAAATACACAACATTTGACGAGTCACAATTAAACGAATAATTTATCCTATATTCCCGGCTATCTATGTTCGAATGAAAATGCTCACTATTACTCATGACATTACACACTTGACAACGAGATTTACCACAACGAGAACATCCCTTTTTATCATTCCCCCCATTTCCCTCATTACTCAACCTAGCCCTAACAAGTATATCCTTAAGGTTCTTACATCTCCTAAATGCTATTAAAGGTGGCTCAGGAAACACCTTCCTATGCTCCTCCAAATTCGTGAGCATAGGATGGAGTCTCCTGGCAACCTTCCCCAAACTATTGAGCGCTGGATGATACGTCACAACAAGTGGAACCCTTTCCCCCCTCCCTTGGTCATTGGTCCTATTTCCCGAATTTGCTAGAAGAGTTGCCCTATCTAACCTACGTACCCTATCTATTTGCTCATTTACTAAAGACTCTTCGTAGCCCCTGTCCTTAAGCCATCCAGCCAACTCACCTACCCTCTCCTTAAATTGGCGATCCTCCGAACATATCCTACGAAACCTATGTGCCTGACCATAGGGGATCGCCTTCTTAGTATGCCAGGGGTGACAAGACTTCTTGTGCAAGTACTAGAAGATCCTATATATATATATACACACACACACACACATATATATATACACACACATATATATATATGTGTTTACATATATATATATATATATATATATATATATATATATATATATATATATATATATATATATATATATATATATATATATATATATATATATATATATATATATATATATATATATATATATATTTATACATATATATATATAGTTGGATACTATAGATAAGGCGGACGCAAAGAAAAAGACAATTTTGGCACACTAAGGCCTTTCGAACCTACGTTTTCATCAGAGTGCGACTTTACATTTGAGGTAAGAGTAGTGATTATTGGTATATAAGGCGAAAAAGGATTAAAATGATTGAAAGATTGATTTATGCTGTCTTTCGTTGATGGGGGCTCTACTTAATTTAGTTCATCAAGGCGTGTCCGCGTTTGAATAGTCTGTTTTCATAATCTATTAACGAATTGGAGTCACTTAATTTAATGAAAGCATAAACTTTGAAAAATGGTTCTTGTAGGTTCTTGTTCGTTTTTCCGCAATTAAATACGTGTCTAGGTAAAGCCACAAAGCCACAACCAAACCCAACACTGCAGCTACAACACCAAACGACGCCGCTTCTGCAGTCCCCAAACCCGATCCCCCAAGAAGACCAAAAAAAGAGAACAATCTCGTAGGTGCAACACAGATCCCACGCCGACAAGGTCAAGCATTTCAAGGCAGCTATGATCTCCAAATGCCAAAAAACTACCGCTGCCAGAAACTCCCGCGCCCACCTCCGCTTTTTCCGCTAAACTCCTCAGCCTTTCATCCTTTACCCTGGCACAGAGACACGCTTCCCTATTAAAGAATGGACGAAAATTCACTCCAATATCAACTCCAAAGAACACTTTTCATAGCAACATCAAGGATTTTACACGCAAAGCGAAAATACGAGAAGTTTTTGCAGACAAAGAAATTGAGGACATTTCACTACATCGTAATAAATCGAATAGACCGATCTTCACTAATAACCCAGAAATCAACTTGATTTGCAACTTCATGGAACTTTTAGAGCCAACAAAACATTTCGCTAAAGACAATCTAACACAAGAGGAAAGGAACGCCCTGCAAGAATTAACCTGCAGAGACGACATAATCATTAAGAGAGCCGACAAAGGAGGCAATTTTGTCATCATGGATAAGGATTTCTATAGAGAAAAGCTAGTCTTACAGGGTCACTTGAATGGAAATGATTATAAAGAAGTAACATTAGACCAAGACAATATCGTCATGAGAAACTTGAAAACCTTAGTTAATAAGCATCAGGACGTTTTGACAACAAAAGAACAACAATTCATCACAAATTTCGAATGGAAAAGCAGCAATATTTACGTGCTCCCAAAGATCCGTAAATGTCAAGACATCATTAACACCTTATCGAATTCTAATGCGGAATACATCGAAATGTCAGCATCGTAAAACTTGAAAGGGAGACCGATCGTTGCAGGGGCCGTATCGCCCACCCAAAGACTCAGTGAATTTTTAGACACCCTTCTAAAACCAATCGTACCTTCATTATCGACTTACGTCAAAGATGACTGGGATTTCCTGAGAAAAATTCCAACAGAATTCGAAACCTACAGTAAAATGTACTCGTATGACGTCGTAAGCCTATACACTAGCATTCCACACGAACTTGGATTAACTGCAATTGATTATTGGATAGACGCTAGATCAGATCTGATTCCAGAACGTTTTTCGAAGTCATTTATCCTCGAAGCCGTTAAATTTGTACTTGAAAACAATAATTTTTTATTTGACAACAAAATGTTTCGACAAATCTCGGGAACTGCAATGGGAACAAAATTCGCACCACCCTATGCCTGCTTAACTATGGGTTACTTAGAGGAAACAATACTATTCCCCATTACTTTAAAGAAATACTTTGATAATCAATCGTGCGATTACATAAAACACAATTACCTTCGATACATGGACGACCGATATATAGCCTTGCCAGAAAACATTAATTCGGAAATATTTAAGAACGCTTTGAACAAATTACACCCCGCAATTAAATTCACAATGGAAGAAGGAAAATCAATATCTGAACATGAAGAATCGTTACATTTTCTCGACATTGAAATCATTCTAACAAAGGGGAAAAATTCACACCGACATTTACTACAAAGATACCAACCCACATGATTACCTTAACTTCCATAGTGCTCACCCAACATATATCAAAAACACTATACCCTTCAATCTGGCAAAATGAGTAATCGTATTTGTCACAAAAGAAGATAGAATGAAATTTCGACTCGAAGAGTTAAAAAAACTGGTTATTAAAATGTAACTACCCAAACGATCTGATAGACCAAGCATTCCACAAAGCAAGATTACAGGGCCCGGCACAAAATCCAGAAAACAACATTATCATTCTCGTAACAACCTTTTACCCAAGCTTAAACTACGGACACATCATGAAAACAATTGCAAACCTGTTCAGAACCATCAGCGACCTAGACACGAAAAGAAAATTCAAAGACACCAAACCAGTGCTAATAATAATAACAATAACAATAATAATAATAATAATAATAATAATAATAATAATAATAATAATAATAATAATAATAATAATAATAATAATAATAATAATAATAATAATAATAATAATAATAATAATAATAATAATAATAATAATAATAATAATAATAATAATAATAATAATAATAATAATAATAATAATAATAATAATAATAATAATGATAATGATAATAATAATATACCATATTTATACAGGATAACCTTTTCAGTAAAGATGTTACTGCTATCAACAAGGGTCCTGTTGAAACTAAAAATTTTAAAGTAAAAAGATCAAACTTACAAGAGATCGAGTAAAAACTGTAAAAAACTTACTAACAATCAGGTTCTGAATTTAAAAACAAAGTGTGTTTATTTTCCTTCTGACGTCACTTGGTAGGCCATTGTATATTGACGCTCCTTGAAAAGCAAAAGTTTTCTTCCTGATTCACATCTCACTTTTGGAAGTATAAGGAGAGATCCATTTCCACGTGTGTTTTTGCCATGATCAAATTTTGTGAAGATGTTCTTCAGCGATTCCGTGCAGATTCCATTGACTGACTTGAAAACATCAATTGAGATACGTTTCTTTCGCGTTTGTTCGAGGCTGTCCCATTTCAGGGTTATGCTGCTATCTCTGGCCACAATTCTTTTGGCCCTGTCTTGTATTGATTGCAATTTAGATTTGGCGGTATCACCCAAGCTTATGTACACTGGATAGCAATATAAAAGGACAGGCCTTATCATTACGTTGTATATCTTCTCAGCTACATGTGGGCTAATATTAGGTCGAATCCGCTGCAGCAGTTTCAAGCGACTTGAGGCTTTCTTGTAGATTTTATTAATTTGTTCTTGCAATGTCAGATGATGGTCAAGGGTGACACCAAGATATTCATAACTGCTACTTTGGTTGATTTTAGCACCTCCAATTTCAATATGGCATGATTGTTGCCTTGACAATTTTTGACTTGTTCCATACATGACGAATTCAGTTTTGCCTTTCTTTAGATTCATTATCAAATTGTTGTCCGTCAACCATTTCCCAACGAGGCTTGCTTCATGGTTTATGACATCCTCAACAGCTTTTGCTGATTTATCCGAATAGAATATTACTGTATCGTCGGCGTACATCAGGATTTTGCATTTATTCATTACAAGGTTTAGATCATTGATCAAGATTACGAACAAGAGTGGGCCAAGTATTGATCCCTGGGGGACTCCATACGTAATGTGCTCAGTTTGTGACCTCACACCATCATAGCAAACATACTCAGTCCTGTTAAAAAGGTAATCTTCTAACCAAGCAAGCTCTAAGCTCTTTATGCCATAATGAGGTAATTTTGTCAGCAAGTTACCGTGGTGGACAGTGTCAAAGGCTTTGCGTAAATCCATGTACAACGTTCCTGTGCAGCGACTTGCATCCATGTTACTTCGAATGTGATCAAGGAACAGGGTAACAGCGTCTTGCGTTGATCTGCCTCTTCGAAAGCCATATTGGGCGTCAGACAGCAGTTTGTTGGTTTCGAGGTATTCGGAAAGCTGTTTATGCACAATTTTTTCTAAGACTTTCGACAGCACATTAAGTACCGAGATTGGCCTATAATTATCGAAATTTGATTTTTCTCCAGACTTGTAAATAGGTATCACTCTGGCACATTTTTCACTATTTGGAAATACGCCACTTTGCAGACTTTGGTTTGCCAGAAAGCAAAGGGGTGCGGCAATTTGCTCTGATCCGTCTTTTATTAGCCTTGCGGGTAGGTCGTCCGGCCCTGCTGACTTTGATGTTTTCAATGAATTCAAAACCATCAGTACTTCCCTTATCAGAATGTCCTTGAATTTGAAGGTAATACCGTTGGGGTTCAGCTTTGACAACAATTGATTACTTTTGAAAAACTTCCATGTTTTATCGAAAATGCTGGATGTTTTTGTTTGAAGGGAAGACCCTATTGTGGCGAAAAATGAGCAGAATTTATCTGCTATTTTAGCTTTGTCAGATACACGTTTGCCGTCGATGTTAAAGAGATTGCACTTTGAACTTTTGTTTTTTGATGGAAAGCATTTTTTAACTTGCTTCCAGAAATCTTTCGGACTGTCGATGTTATCGCGTAGCATCCTTCGACAGTGATTTGCTTTATTACGACGAATTAGATTCGTTATCTCATTTCGGAGCCTCTTGTACTATTGCTAGATTGCTAGATTGCTAGACATCTAATGCTAGATTCGCTAGCATTAAAGCAGCCCCCTAACCTCACTTCTTTATTAACAAAAGCCACATTCACATCTACTGCCGATCCTAGACAACTCGATATACAAGATCCCGGAATCTTCCTATGCAAAAAAGCTCGATGCAAATTATGTAAATTGTATTTGCAGCCACTCAAAAACTTCACGACAGCAAACGGTAGCATTTGGAACATAAAATCGCAAATCACATGCAATAGCAAGAACGTTGTGTATTTTTTTCATGCAACCTTTGTGACGGCAACATGAATTATATTGGTCAAACAACGAACTTGAGACAACGAATGAACAACCATATCTCAGAATCCAGAAGTGGAATATCGTCGTGTAACTTTCTTAGACACGTACTTAATTGCGGAAAAACGAACAAGAACCTACAAGAACCATTTTTCAAAGCTTATGCTTTCATTGAATTAAGTGACTCCAATTTGTTAATAGGTTATGAAAACAGACTATTCAAACACGGACACGCCTTGATGAACTGAATTAAGTAGAGCCCCCATCAACGAAAGACAGCATAAATCAATCTTTCAATCATTCTAATCCTTTTTCGCCTTATATACCAATAATCACTACTCTAACCTCAAATGTAAAGTCGCACTCTGATGAGAACGTAGGTTCGAAAGGCCTTAATGTGCCAAAATTGTGTCTTTTTCTTTGCGTCCGCCTTATCTACAGTATCCAAGTTTGAGTAACCATTTTTAGTATCAAGTTATATATATACATACATACATATATATATATATATATATATATATATATATACATACACATATATATATATATATATATATATATATACATATATACATATATATATATATATAACTCTTGTGATAAACAGACTGATCCCAGATGGCTACAAATTTATACACCAACCACGTGAAAACAGAAAGGGTGGGGGTGTGGCAGTTCTTCATAGGAATGGTATAGATGTAAAAATGAAAAGACAGGGAATTACAAAATCTTTGGAATATATTGATTGCTATGTGACATGCGAGAATAGATCATTTGAGCTGATAGCTATTTATCGTCCTGGAACAAATCCAAAGGATGGAAAGGCTGTTCCTATTTCTACCTTTTTTGGGGATTTTATGGAAATTCTTGATAGTCATGATACTGCAACATACGACTTAGTGATTGCTGGTGACTTGAACTTTCATGTCAATGATGACAACAATGCTGAAGCAACTCAATTCAATGAAATTCTGTCTACATATAATTTAACACAGCTTGTTCAAAATCCCACACATGAGAGTGGCTACACATTAGATCTAGTCATTACAAGGGCTTTGTCAAACTTTGTGAGGAATGTAACAGTGGAGCAGAAAATCTCTGATCACTTTGCAATTAATTGTCAACTAGCCCTCAAGAAGCCTGGCATTGAAAAGAAGGAAGTTACTTTCAGAAAGCTGAATCAGATTGATTTTGACAAGTTTAATTTGGAGCTCTGTGAAAAGTTTAAAGGTTTTGACCAGCTATGTGATATAAATGACCTCACTGCTTCATACAACAGCACTTTGCGTGAAGTACTTGACAAACATGCCCCTGAGCAAACAAAAGTTATCACTTTGCGTAACAAGCATCAAGGTTTTTCTCTTGACATCAGAAATGAAAAGAAAAAAAGGAGACAGCTTGAGAGACGCTGGAGAAGAACTAAGTCTGCTATTGACAGAGAGGAGTTTGCGAAGCAAAAGGAAAAGGTGAAGCAAATGTTGGAAGATTCAGACACGGAGTTTTACTCGAATTTGGTCTTGGAAAATTCAGGCAATTCAAAAAGATTATTCAATGCTCTGAACAAAATGCTAAAAAAGAAACATGAGTCCCAGTTGCCACAGCATGACTCGGCCTTGCAGCTAGCTGATGAATTTATGGAATATTTTACAGCAAAAATAGAGAAAATTCAGGACTTCATCGACCAAACTATTGCTGCTAATGATCATGATTGTAACAATGTGGAAGAACTGAAATATAAGAACTCTATGTCAGCCTTCAGTATGCTTTCTGAGGCAAATGTTAATGATCTCATAATAAAGTCACCAGCAACATTTTGTGATTCAGATCCAGTCCCAACATGGCTTCTAGGTCGTTGCCAAGAAATTGTTATAAAAGTCATGACTCAGATCATTAACAAATCACTGCTATCAGCAGTTATGCCTGAAGATTTTAAATTGGCATTACTAATTCCATTATTAAAGAAGATTGGACTTGAAATCATAAAGCCTAATTTTCGACCTGTCTCCAATTTACCTTATGCTTCTAAAATGATTGAAAGGGCAGTTGCAAATCAAGTGGTTGAGCACATGAAACAGAACGACTTATTTGAACCTTTGCAATCAGCATACCAGGAAGGTCATAGTACTGAGACTGCTTTATTAAAAGTCCAAAATGATTTACTTGTGGCTATGGACAATCAAAGGGTTTCCATTCTTGTATTACTCGACCTTTCAGCTGCTTTTGATACTGTAAATCATCGTTTGCTCCTGAAACGACTTAATGAAAGATGCGGTGTAGTGGGAGATGCGTTAAAATGGTTTGAGTCTTATCTAACAGATCGTTCTCAAACTGTTAAAGTAAAAAATGTAACATCGAAGAAAATGACTCTGTCCTGTGGTGTTCCTCAAGGTTCAGTATTGGGACCATTGTTGTTTCTGGTTTATACATTGCCATTAGGAGACATTATGCGTAAAAAAGGACTGCAGTTTCACATTTATGCTGATGATACACAAATTTACATGTCATTCACACCTAATATTGACTGCATAAGTTTCTCTATATCAAGAATCGAAGAGTGTATCAAAGATATTGAAGCGTGGATGCTGATAAACAGGCTTAAGCTTAATGGTGACAAAACTGAAATGCTGATTGTTGGCACCCATAAACAATGCAAGAAACTCTCAAACATATCCATTAATGTTGGAGGTAGTGTCATTGAACCCAGTGAAAAAGCGAGAAATCTTGGCGCTGTTTTTGATACGAATTTGACACTGAAATCACACGTGAACGCATTGTGCAAATCAGCTAGATATCATCTGCACAACATTAGCCTTGCTCGAAGATACCTTACCAAGGAGGCTGCGGAGAAAGCTATTCACGCCTTTGTCATGTCAAGACTTGACTGTAACAATTCTTTGTTATATGGATTACCATCATGCGAATTACAAAAGCTACAGAAGATACAGAATGCTGCTGCAAGAATGTTAACGGGCGAACGTAAACGCAGTCACATAACACCGGTGTTGAAGCAACTGCATTGGTTGCCTGTAACAAGTAGAATACAATACAAAATACTAATGTTAACCTTTAAATGTTTAAAAGATCTAGCACCAAAATATCTTAAAGAATTATTAAAATTGCGTAAGGCTTCTCGTTGCACTAGATCTGCATGTGATGAACTATTACTAGAAGTAGGGAAGACCAGATTAGCAACGGCTGGTGATCGTGCTTTTGTAAATGTTGCCCCTTTCCTTTGGAACAGACTCCCCTATTCGGTTAGAGCTTGTAACACAGTTGAAACTTTTAAATCTCGTTTGAAGACCCATTTATTTGAACAGTATTTTAATGAATGAATTGCTTAACTTGGATTTTTAATGAAACGTTGTAAACTTTTGTATTTTTAATCATATTTTAATTAGTCTTAGTGTTTTTAATTGTAATGCGCCTATGAGCCCTGCGGATATATGGCGCAATATAAGTGTTTTTATTATTATTATTATTAACTCAGAACTTCAAGTGACTACAACTTTATAAATGGCGCTACTAGTTTCATCCGTTCTTGCGACTCATCAGGCTACAATGTATGCTTGATTAATGAGACGTATTGATTGAATATAACGAAATCGAGGCTCTGTCGGTTGCTTTGAGCACGATTTAGAGAAGGTTTGAATTTCTGTATGAAATATTCCTCCTTTTCTTTTCGAAATGTTTCGTCCTGGTTTTAGAGCTTGTAGAAGGGACAAGTTGTAAACATTGGGGAGACATTTGTTGCGCAGTTATGAATATGATTACTTACATTTAATTTTCTTTACTGGGCTTGAATTATTTAATTTTGATGGACCGCCGCCCTGTGTCTTAATGTATCACCTGATTCTCCGAGCTAGTTTTCTTTACATGCGTTGCATGTTAAGACGTAAAGGAAATCTTTTACTCCAGAATTCATCTTTGTTTTGATATTAGACATTGCCTTGTTATTTCCGGAGCCTATTTCTACCTGGCTGCCAACAAGGATTTCTTTACAAGTTTGACAGCGGGGATCCTTACAGTGGGATATTTTGGGCTCGATAGAAGTAGTGTAGTTTGCTTTGAACTTAGCTCTTGTTAGAATTCGTTTTAGATTTTCTTGCTGTCGCCTGCTGGGTATCAATTTCATTTCTTTCATTGCCTTATCCATTTTAGGGCTTGCATTTAGAATTGGTATGGATTCCCGTATCATTGAGAACATATCAGGGTTTCTAGGGTTATATGTTGATACAAATGTTAGCAGATTGTCTATTCTGTCTTTTGGTGTATTTGAACGTAATGTTTCTTGTGGGATATTTTTTGATTCATCAGAGTTAATGGATAGCCAAGATGAATAAGAGTACTTATAAGTTGTTCTAATCTATATACTAAGATGCGTCATAGGAATGACCCGAAACCTTTTGTCTTCCCGTTGTTTCCTCTCTCAGCACTGTAAACAGCATAAGTCAGAAACTGCGTCTCTCCCACGGAAAAGAACCTTCCCAGCTTTTGCTCCGAAGTCTGAAGTGGATACGAATGGTTTTATTTTCTTTCTCTGCAATATGGGGGCTGGGGTACATCCATTTTTATCCAAGCTTCAACTCCCAAGGGAATGATCCTTGCACATATCCTCATTGCCGGACTATCAGTTTGTTGGATCTTTATCGTACTCTCGTCCGTTATTTCACGAAAAAGCTAAAAGAGAGGCCAGACTTACTCAGATCGCTTTCTTTTTCCAGCTAAGCTCCAGAGAGGCATAAAGGAAGGTTTTAACGGGGTCTTGAATGAGAGGGGAAGCCAATTCTGAGCGAAATGGCACTGAAAACGTTTCAAAATCCAAGACTTTCTTTCCTCTACCGTCCTGGATTATATACCTCAAACTTCAAAGAAGCCACCATTCCTTTGAAATGATCAACAGCTTTGTTTGAGTTTGCAAGGAGGCCTATAGAAAACTTTTCAGCATTGAAATTTTGAAAGAAGGCTTTGAAATAAGGTGAATGCATTCCGTTCGTCTGACGCAATACCAAGGTAATGAATTCCTGGAAATGAGAAATCTCAGCGAGAATGATATGGACGTGTTCTACCACAGAGAGCTCCAATGGGGATTAGCCTGTGTTCCAGACCATCACCCAGGATGGTCTGAAACACAGGCTAAGGGGGATGCAATGAGAGTGCAAGTTTTTCTGGGGGGCATTGGGCTAAAAAGAGACAGTAGCTCATGTCTTCTCAAACTTATCAAACTTATTAGATTTGTACGGCTTCTTTTTCCACGCGTTTGGAGGTTTAAGAGGTTTAGGGATTGTTCTTTTAAGAGCATAGGAAGCATAGGGGTAAATGAAGACAAAAGCCACCTGTCTTCTCAGGAAATTGGTTCCAGCTAAGATATCATTGGCAAGTAAAAGATACAAGAAAGTAGCTGTGATACGAAACACTGGAAGACATCTACAAGTTACGAACCAACCTTGGATGCACTCATCCTCCCAAATATCTGCGGAAAATTATGTGCAAACCTGAAGTTGAGCAGAAATTCTTCAAATACGACAGTGGCAAATGGATATTAAGTATCCAAAAAAGCCAAGGTGTTTAGGGATTTTTTCAGGCTCCTGTTCACTCCAGTTGTGATTTCCTGCCAGTCCTTTTGAGTCTTGGTAATTTTGCTCTTTGTACCCCATCTTATTACTGTTCATTATGCAGGCTCTGATAGGGTTTTTGGGAGGAAGAGAACATGGCCTAAGAAAGGCCGGAGCCATGGAGCATGAATAGAAAATGCAGGACCTTGAGAGCACATACGTTTTTCGAGAACTTACTTCTATAGTTTTATACTTTCATTAAAGTCCCATACACCCTCCAATTACTGTACAGGTTGTCTATTTTGAATGCCAAGGTAACCAATGCAATTAATGAGTTCTTTTTTAAGGGGAGGGGGATTTTGAGCCGTAATGAGAAAACGGCCATGTTTTGGGAACTTTTTGAAGTGCCCACAAAAATGGCGATCTTACGACAAAAGTACCTTTCCTCGCCAAAGTAAAGAACGTTGTAAGTAAAGAATTTCTGAGTTCATCTCTCCCAGACCCCTATCTTTCCTGCACCAATAACACAAATCAATGCCCTCTTTCACTAATATGCTCTTACGGGTCTATTCAACACTGCAAGGATGCACTCCAAGGCTGGATGTATTATGCAAGGCTTTTAGGGAAGACATTCCAGTGACAGATTTGGCAGGCCTGATAGATTATCAGAAATCTGAAGCAAAAATTAGCACCCACCTTAGATTGGCTTGAAATATGGAAGCATCAAGGAATTACTGGGAGCAAAAGGCTAATTTTGAGGGGAGCAAAGGAACATGCTGCTTTTTAAGAGGGGAGTAATGGAGCAACCATCCCCCTTTAAGAGCCTCATTATGGCATATGCTTTGAAGAACAACGATTGGGATTGATCTGCAATTTTAACATTTTCATGGAAAGACATGTTTTCCAAAAGGTATACGAGATCTTTACAGTGTCATAGCCCCTATCGCTGCCAGTAAGTTTACAGTAAGTCCTTCAAAAAGCCCCCCGAAAATATTTTCGCAAAGATATTTTTGGATGCGGCATATTCTGGGCGCTTATTCGAGGGAGGGGGTATGTTTAGCAGCAACCAAAAATATTACGAGTGCTATTCTTTTCTGTTACTTGGTGCTGCTCAAGATGCTCAAAACGGCACATATATTAGGATAATTGCTTTCGAGGCAATATCTATAGATCTAAGCCCTGAGTGTGACATAAATTTAAAATGTTGAACAAAGAAAGTCAGTCAAATACCCAGGGGGCACTCGACACACAAGCATACGGGGGCGGTCAGTTGAAGGGATTTTAAAGCAACCCTAAGATATTAGTTCAGCTTAATTGAAACCCAAAAATATCATCTCTTTTTATGTTATTGTATACTAAGAAAACTGTGCATGAACATGATAGATCATGAAACAATGCAGATTAAGGCTAGAATTGCCTTTTAAGAAACCCAAAATATCAGTTGAACAATATTTTATGGAGTGCCCTTTGCGTCTAAATGCTAATGGTTAATTTTCATGGTCTTTGTCAGCTTTATGCGCTGTTTTCGCTTTCCGTTTCTGTTTTTTGTTATTCCCTTTCTGTTTATTCCGTTCCCTTTGTCTAATTAAGGGGTCGCAAACATATCGATTTTTCCCCAACAACGTCGTTTGGACGTTTTATGGGGGGGGGAGGGGTTTCGCTCAAGACGTTTTCAAATTGAGACGTTATATCGAGAAAAAGGTCAGATAAAAGAAATCACAACCTGTAAAATCTGAACGTTGTCTTTGTTAACTGACTCTCATTGTCAAAATAAGCCTTCTAATATGCTCGGATCTTAAACTCTTTCATTTTAAAAGTTGGCCTACAAAAAAAGAAACTCAGACCATAACATAAAGATCTTTTTAAATTCAACTCAACAATGATACGAAATCAACTTGCAATTGAACTCAGCAATAGTACGATATCAGCTGAATCCTTATCCTGGTGGCTAAGGTACGGCAACGTCGACATTTATGACTTTCACAATTATGTAATAAGGACTTCCCGTCAATAGTATGCAGGGAACATCCCTCAAATTAGGTTCTATAGGAACACCCCCTAGTAACGACCCCGCTGGGCATTAAAAATACGGCGGGGAAAATTCCCAAATCATAAATTTTCAGCGGGGATTACAAAAATCATGGCGGAGAAGGGCAAAATTTCGGCGGGGAAATTAAGATGGTGCATGATGCACCTGCTAAGCTGCTAACTTCTCAAAAGTGAAAGAAACATGTTCTATCTGGCATGATGCTCATTCAACAATCTAACGATGATCAATCATGACTTTCTTGACGCACAATGATGATTTCGAAAATATGTCAGATTTACGTGACGTTCCCCCGACGTTGAATGATGATAGTCCAACACGTCCAAAGCGACGTGTCAAATTGGTCTTCTATACGTTCAAAAATATTCTACCCATTTAATTAAGAATATCCATAGCTCTATAGTCGAAGCAATTAAATGTTTGTAAAGGTACTACCTGGAACTGTGAACGCTACTCAGATACCAGAGTTGCAGTAAATGTCTTTTGCTAGTACGTAACATTTTGGTTATAGGCAATATTTTTGGCTAAAGGATGCCCCATTCGTACTGCAAGTTAAACCAGCTGCAACAAAGCCAAGTTATCGAATGGGGCCTTCTGATTGGTCAGTCCAACAAATCCAATGATTTGATTCTTTGAAATTTAAAAGCTGGTTTAACTCTGTCGGTGCGAATGCAGTAATAATCCGATGTTGCAGCAGAGTACTTAATGAAGCGGGTATTAACAAAATTTGTATTTGTCATTCAATGGCAAAGTTGACATAGTACCAGATGTTGCTTATCAACGGGCCATCAAAACTGGAGGGTATACTTCGGCTTTTAACAACAGGGCACAAAAGGGGCATCGTTTATACATTAACTCCCATTTACATCACAAAATATTTAGCTCAGCACGGAAAGAACAGTAACTAGCACCAAAATTCAAGTTTGGCATCATAAAGAGGTAAGCAGTCCCACCCGGATGGGCGTCAGCGACATGTGTAATGAAGCAAGTGTGACTGACACGAATGCATATGCATAGCCGCCCACCGCCCAACCCCTCCCCTGCCCCACAAAGCACGAAGATATCGTAACTTACCGTGAAGCATGAAACCCGACCAGAAAAGTGACAATTTCTTACCTGAAGGAATTATAGTAATATTTTCAGCGGGGAAAGTAACAGAAACTTGGCGGGGAACATTATGAAAGCCAAATCTGGCGGGGAAACAAATTTTCTTGGCGGGTCATCATGCTACCTCAGCGGGGAAGCGTTTTCAGCGGGGTCGTTACTGGGGGGTGTATAGGAATTACATCTATCTTTGTAGTTTCGCAAGAAATGTCAAAGGCTTGTAAGAAAACTTTTCAGTTACTTTGTATGACAATCCTTTCCAGGTTCACTTTTTCTAATGATATTATTTCACTATTCATTATCAGACACCAAGGAACAACGAATTATTCATTTAAAGATCATTTAGGAACAACAAATTATTCATTTACAGATCATTTAGAATTTCATGAAATTGATCCTCATGACAAAATGTAGAGTCCCATTAGATCAAACAGTCATCTAAATATCTTAGCCATTCATTTTCAAACTTCTTCCGGTGTTCCTCCCCAAATTTGGCTTTTAATTTTTGGTATAATTTGAGTTCTAGGAAGGCTACTACCAAAGTTGCATAGACAGGTGCGCATTTTTTGCCCATAGCTGTTCCTTGGATTTGTAAATATTTCTGACCATCAAAATTGAATACATTTTTCTGAAGGATTATCTTAAGGCTTTGTAGAATGAATTCGTCATCAATGTTTCTTGTTTTTGTGGTAGGATATTTTTCTAACCAATATTTTATGGCTTCTTGGCCTAGATCGTTGTCAATATTAGTGTACATGCTTGAAATGTCAATTGTTAAAAATTTTCGTGTTTTATCGGCGGCCCGTGGTATTTTGGTAAGAAAATCAATATAATCTCTTATGTAACTCTTTACTTTGCAAAGGTGTGGCCTCAGGATTTTATCAATGAAATCGTTGCTGAGTCGGCTTGTGACACATTGTGGTCCTGCTATAATTGGCCTCATTGTAAGGTTCGAAGGGCAATCGATGACATCGTGGGCCCTAGTGAGCCCCCAAAGCTATTGATCTTACAACCAATCAAAAAGGTGAATAAACAAGGATATACATTGAATGGTCCCCTTGTCTTTACTTCGAATGACCCCTTTGTCTTCCCATTGCGTTGATTGTTAAATTTACAGTGGAGAACAAAAGAACAAAGCTAATTGGATAATCGTTTACCAGCCTTATGTATACCGGGTGAGTCAAAAAAAGTTTCGGCGTTTGGCAGGCTGTGGAACAAAAAGTACGAGACAAATTTTCAAAAATAAAACACCAAGCTGTCAGTCAAAGACTAACTTAGATCAGGAAATTTTCACCAATAAAATCTCCCACCCCCCCAGACTCAGAAATTAGGAAAATGCTTGTAAGGGGTTGTATGGGAATTAGAGTTCCATGCTTTGATTTTGGTCCATGATTTACATGCCATTGAGGTCTAAGTTCTTTGAAACTTCTTGTCAGCATGGTATAGAAATCTCTAGGTAATGCTGCCCTATGATGTGTCATTCTCAGTGGAATTGTAGACATTTCATCGAAAAGGGTATTGTTTGTAAAAATGCTGCAAATGCATTAAAGAACTCGAATAAAAGGAAGCAAAGATCGTGCTTTACGGTTTTGTTTTGCATGGTAGAGACAGGAAAATATTTAGCATTTGACTTTTAAAACAATGTTTTATATAGAACGTTACAAAAAATGACAACAATCTATTGAAATACTGACTTGCCGGTGTCGCCTCGATGCGGAGTCACCCAAACGGCAAGTCTATCGCAAGCCGCAAGCTCCGCTGCGCTAGCCATCACCGAGTTGGCTCCCTTGATTCTTGAGAGGCTGCTAATTCGTTATTGCCTAGTGTGGATACGTTATGTCGTTGTCCTTTTTGCGAGGTTGTAAAGGGGGGTGAGTGATGATCGGGATTATGGGGTCGGATAAGTGATACCACCTGAATAGATATCATTTCTCAGTAAACAGCTTTTCATCTGACACAGTGACCACACCCAATCTCAAAGACCAACACCAATTAAGAGTTTTAATTTATTTTATCGGTGCTTTTGGGTGATTTTCGGGGAGCGGCAATGATGATGAGGTTAGTGTTAGATGAGGTTAATGTTAGAAGGGGTGATTGGGAGCCCTTAGTTTTGGAAGTCGGTTTGGACCGCTATTTATGGGCAACAGATTTGTTGATATTCCAGTAAGGAGATAGTGCTCCAATCAAATACTATCTTGTTTCCGTACGAAAGAGCGCTTCCAAAATGAGGCAAACTTCATTCGAGAATTCTAACTAAGGTATCTTATCTTCAACGGTAGCTCCTCCTTAAACATTTTAGCAAACTTCAACAACAAATGGGGCTGTTGAAACTCTTGGCTCCCTAAATTCCCTTTGAATGACGTGATATCTAATAATGCGAAGATACTCTCGTGAATCAAGACCTCCTTCGACGAAATGAGGACCAAAAACTGCACCAGTTCTCATAACACCCATTCGTACCATTAATTGGCCTGCCCCTTGCTTAAACTCAATGTAATGACCAGGAGGATGGCCTTTTCCACGCAAGGAATAATTAATTACGTTTTTGCTATTGACCTCAGAGTTCAAGCTAAAGATAGCTTAGTCCAAAATGATGAGATTGTTGAGAAACTAAGGTTGCTGAGCATTGGTTTCAACAAATCTTTGGCTGAATGCCCGGCGCAAGGCTGGATCACCAGCCTCTGAGTTTTGCTTCCTTATTAAAACACAGGTGTAACGTGCAAGTATTTTTGTGTTGACTTTAAAAAACATCTTTTTCATTTATTGTCAAGAAACGCTTATTGTCGAAGAACGTTTACTATCGAGGGACAGTTATTGTCGAGGAACGTTTATTGTCAAGGGACGCTTTTTGCCAAGAGACGTTTATTGTCGAGGGGAGCTATTGTCGAGGGACGGTTTGGGTGATGTTTGTTACTTGTTTACTTGAAGTTTGCTTTTGATCGTATAGGTGTTTGTTGAACTTTGACCTTGTTTGCGTCGCGGTTTCTTATTTTCTTTAGATCTGGTACATATATTTCTCGTGTTTGTCCATATATAGTGTTGTTTGTGCTCGATCTCCGTAGCTATAAATACCCGCACAAAGGCTTCTGTGTGTGTAGAAAATGCAGTCATCCTAGTCTGAAGGCAAAGTGCGGATGCTGAGTACATCAACTGGTACACCAGGCAGGCTACACAAGCCGCAGAGCATGTTGCTGTTATCTTTATAGCTACGAAGGCAAATAGATTGTGAGTTTTGCTTAGCTTTCTTTTCTTCTATGACTTTATATGATATGATGACTTTTAATTTACGGTATTTTTGAAAGATTTGTTCGAATCGACTTATTACTTGATAACGTGTAGACAAATATTTATTGTATGTTTGATTTATTTTAGCAAACCACATTTCGTGTTCTGTAACAGTTTGTAGTAGTTTGTTTGCTGTGTATCTGCCGACTCGAGGGACCGGAAGTGCGTTTGACCAAAAGCTGTTTGGTGCTTTACAATAGGGATGGAATTTTAGACTTTTGGCTATGCGAACAAAAGAGCTTTGAGGGAGCCCAAGACCATTCCTCCGCGAAGATCGACTCCCATCTTCAATGAGTTCTTCTCGAACCCTCTCTATGTTTTGATCAGAACATGCAGTTCGAAGTCTTTCGCTACAACTTTTATGCAAGTTATGGCAAGTTCCCTTTGCCTGAAGCTTTTTATATGTCTTCCGAACAGTTACAGCAGACGGTGCATTGATACCTGGCCACCGAGCAGGCCAACGTCCCAAAATTTCTTCGGCATTTTCTATGGCGGCCATCTCTAAGCATATCCAAACTCGTTATTCTTTAGTAAGGCGAGAATGAGATCGTTTTAAAATCATTAGATCGTTTTAAAAAACAACTAAAAACGCATCTAAAGAGCTAGACTCTCAAACGCAACTCCCTGGAAGAACAGCAATGATTAGGTTTATTGGGCTTTAGGTTTTTATTCTTAGAGTTTTATCATTGTAATTAGATATTGTATATTTTGATTAGCTGAAGGATTTCTTTTGTGTATAAATAATATTAAATGAAAATGAAATGAAAAAATGAATGGTTGTTCGAATTTGGTTGCAAAGAATATTGCAGATGAAGAACCTTTGACCATTTAATAGTTTCAATTTTGATCTTGAAATAGGTACATTTTCCTGATTTTCAATGCATGTTTAGTTTCCAAATCGTGAGAAACCGGAAAGTATTGTTGTTGCGGAAACTTGCGTTAAATGAAAT
The DNA here is from genome assembly GCA_964019985.1 of Aurelia sp. 4 Dawson et al 2005. Taxonomy (NCBI): domain Eukaryota; kingdom Metazoa; phylum Cnidaria; class Scyphozoa; order Semaeostomeae; family Ulmaridae; genus Aurelia; species Aurelia sp. 4 Dawson et al 2005. Next base: position 8,966,326 of record OZ026508.1, read on the forward strand.
GCAGTGAAACGATTTAAAGTTCGAAATTTATTTTGAACCAAATCTTCTCAAGCCCTTGGGAGGGATCCTTCGGCCTGTAACAAGTTATTGAATATCTTTCTCGGAAACTGACAACTACATTGAATTTCAATTTCCATGGGAAGTAGCTAATTCGTGGACCAGATTCAATCATGGAATTTTAACGTTGTTCTCGTTCCGATACATGCCCTTTACCAGCATTTTCCTTATTTCTGAGTCTAAAAAAGAGTGTTTATTGAAATAACTTTTCTCATCTAAGTTAGCCCTTGACTGATAGCTTCACGTTTTAGTTTTGAGAATCGGCCGCGTGCAATTTTTTCCACAGCCCGCCAAACGCCGAAACTTTTTTTGACTCACCCGGTATATATATATAGATTACCTAAGGTCTGAAACGTTCTGAAATTACTTGATCCTGTCTTAATTTATTTGATAATGTCTTAACCACTGGATTCGAGCTGTACGCGAGTTACTTAAAATTTTCGTCTCGAAAGCACTGAAAGAGGCGAAGAAACAGCCAAAAGACTCAATTTGATTGTACACAAAGTCAGAGAGAACGTCATGAAGTGATCATTTATAATCCAATGCACGTTTTTTGGTTCCACATCGGATGGAATGTCAAAATACTTTCAGTGATAGAAAGAAGTGTATTTCCTTCGGAAATTTCATTGAATTTATACTTTTATGCAAGTACTGCGTTCCTGTGTCAAGAGGGCTAAGAAAACAAACAGCAGAGAAGCGACATGATGGGGACAAACAAGCAGGGAGGCTCCATCAATCTTTAAATCCTTAAAACACTATGAAAACGTTCTCTCTTAGTCCATTTATGTTAAGTCTTCAGAAAATTTTAGAGAATTTGTTTGCTCAAAAGCTGTTGTCAACCTGCTATACCACATGAATGTAGGACGCAACTTTGGCTATAGGTCGTCATGCCAACGACAGCCACTGCACATAGATTGCTATTAAGCGTAAATCACAGACCAAAGTACCTGTTCATAATTCATGGTACAATTCAAGCTTCGTAAATGCATGCTCAAGAAAGGATTTGAATGAAATGTCCTCCACATCGATATTCATCCCTACGGTAGGAGGAGAAAATGGCTTCCAAGAGCAAATTCTTATGTGCTTTGGTGAGTGTTAACAGTTTTACATTAAACCTTACAGTTGAATGATTTGTAATTTTTATGCCAAAGTACACAATCAACTGACGATTACGTCAATTCTATTAAATGAACACCCACTTGCAGAAGCCCCGGCTCTAAACGCTAATTTACCATTCTTTCGTATAACTGCAGATGTCCATGACCAGTCAAGCAACATCCGTTTTTGAGATGCATTTCTCTCAATGCATTTGTCTTGCTAATGCCTGCAATAGTTTATACATGAGCCGTGTACCAAGCCCTGTTATGTAAACTTTTGGAGCTAAACGGCATTTTTTGGTTAAATTTTCTCTTCGACTAAAATTAACGTCATATGAATGCTATTTCAAGCTCAGGATCTGACAATGTGTGTCAGCTTGATGCATCAAGTAAAATTCCACGATTCAAAATTTTTATTAGAAACGTATCTTCAGTTGGCTTTTACGAATTTTTGCCGTATCTTTTTTTTTAGGGAATAAACTTGCTTTAGGATTACTCTTTGGGATGGTAAAATGCAATTTTCTTGTATCCCTTGCCTTTCATAGCCAGGATATCCAAAATGAAAATCAGGAAAGGAAATAAGTAGTTTCATTCAGAATTATTTCTCAAGTCTATGAATCTCCGGTACAGACTGCTTCATTGAGCTAAGGTTATGGAAGGGCTACATTGTGTGCAAATTAATCTCTCACATCAATGACAAATGTGATTCACAATTTAGGTGACCTAGAAGGGTAACTACCGTATATGCTGGTACGGGATGTGCTATTTTTTGGGATGCCTTTGTTCGAGAAGAAAATAAAGTTTGGGCTGTCATTTTTGGCAAAGTTATGACATTTTGGAGTGGCATTTTAGAGAAATCAAATCTTAGGGTATTGATTCTGATCAAATTTTACTTAACTGGTTAAAAGTTTGGATCGTTCACAGTTTTAGGACATAAATTTTTAATGGCCTGTAAATTTTCGAGTATTCATTCTCGCGAGAATTTATAAACCTTGGGGTGGATTAACAGAGAAGAGATCGTTGAATGATTTGTGGTTGTGTGTGAGACTCTTAGGCCTAGGCCTAATCATTGCTGCTGTTGTTGCAGTTGTTGAGATAACTGGATGTCACCTTCATCTCCAGTCAAGTCAGATCGGTGGGAATGATATTATGTGTTATGTCAACTACCCTTCCAGCTATGGTGGTTTATATGGAAAGAATGGTGCTTTTAAATGTAATGGTTGTCGTGGTAAAAGGGCTGGCAAGCAGGTGCAGGACAAGATGTTCAAAATCGAAACAATATCAACTGTCAGGAATGTTGAAGCATACTCAAAGGTTTCACAGAAAGGAGTCAATCATGCTAACCTTAGGTGTGTTCCTAGGGTACAAATGGCAATAAATCCAGTGAAGTTCTGTCATCTCAATGCTCAGTCTGTCAGGAATAAGGCTGAATATATCAAGGATTACATCAATGAGAAGGATTTGGATGTTTGTGCTATTTCGGAGACATGGCTTTATGAGTCTGATGATACCGTAAGAACAGAATTGTTGCCGGAGGGCTATAAAATCAAAGATATCCCCAGAGGTGATGGTACCATGAGGGGAGGCGGTGTAGGAATAGTTGTTAAATCACAATTTGACATCAAAATTGAAAAGAATCAATCAAGCTCATCATTTGAATACATGGTTGCACATATTTCTTATCAGAATCTCAGTATCACAGTTGTTACTGTTTATAGACCTGATTCAAACATAAATCATGCTCCAGTAAGTACATTTCTAGATGAATTCTGTGAAATTGTTTCACCACTGTGCATATCTGCTTCACATTGCTTATATGTGGAGATTTCAATTTTCATGTGGAGAATAATCAGGATAGTGAAGCTAAGAAATTCATGGAAACTCTTTCTTGTCTGAATCTTGTGCAACATGTGAAAGGTCCCACCCATAGAAATGGTGGTACATTAGATTTATTGATTACAAGAGAAGGAGACAATATAATTGGACATGGTCCTGTAGTAGATCATAGGATTTCTGACCATGATTCGTTCATTGTGGAGCTTAATAGTGTCAAACCAAAACCAATCCGGAAAGTTATTACATATAGAAAGTTAAAGGGCATCAATATGGATTCGTTCAGGGACAGTCTAGTGGAATCTGAGTTATGTTCTGATTTCAAGGGCACAGCTGGGGAATATGTGGAACTGTATGACTTAGTGTTGTCTGGGTTATTGGACTTGCATGCTCCAACACATTCTTCTTTGGTTACAGTTCGTGATAAAAGGCCATGGATTAGTGAAAAATTTTTAGAAGAAAAAAGGAAGTGCCGTCAACTTGAAAGAAAGTGGAGACAAAACAAATCAGATGAGCAGAAGAGAAAGGATTTTGTGGCTCAAAGAAATGTTACCAAAGCTGTCCTAAATAGTGATAAGAGTGTTTATTTCAAGGCTTTGATTCAGGATAAACATGACAATCCTATGGCTTTGTTTCGTATTGTGAACTCTCTTCTTGGAAAAAACAAAGAAAATCCTTTACCACCACATGAAAGTATCTCAGCTTTAGCAAATGATTTCAATTCATTTTTTGTTGGCAAGATTGAGAAAATAAGATCAAAACTTGATGCTTTAGAGGAAACTGAACTATCATTTAATATGACTGTACCACAGCCTCCTTGTGAGTTATTCAGAGAGTTTCAAGAAGTATCCACTGAGGATGTGAAGAAGATTTTATCAAAAGGGAAACTGAAGAGTTGTGACCTGGATCCTTTGCCAGCAGCAATCCTGAAGCAATGCTTGGATATATTACTGCCCGTCATTGTTCGCATTGTTAATGTCATACTTGCATCTAGCTGTATGCCTGCAAGTCTTAAGCAGGCACTCGTCATACCTCATTTGAAGAAAACAACTTTAGAATTACTTTTTCCCAGTTATAGGCCAGTTTCGAATCTGGCATTCATTGGAAAAGTTACTGAGAAGGTTGCAGCTAATCAACTAATAAGTCATATGTCTGATCACGGTATTGGTGAAATATTTCAATCATCTTACAAAGAGTTTCATAGCACAGAGACTGCTTTACTTCGAGTCAATAATGATATCTTGCGAGCTCTGGATAAGGGCCAATGTGTGCTCCTAATTCTTTTGGATTTATCAGCTGCATTTGATACCATAGATCATGGTATTCTGCTGGAGCGTCTTGTGAGGTATGTTGGGGTCACTGGGAGTGCACTGCAATGGTTCAAGGACTATCTAACTGATCGCAAACAAAATGTTCTAATCAATGGTCATAGGTCAGCTCAGTCTAGTTTAGCACAAGGAGTTCCTCAAGGGAGTGTGCTTGGACCTATTTTGTTCACTGTGTATATGCTACCCCTGGGTAAAATTATGCGTCACCATGACTTGGATTACCACTTCTATGCTGATGATTCTCAGTTATACTTAGTGTTTCAGCCGGTGCAGGAATCTGCAGATACTGCCATTGATAGGATGATGAGCTGTATATCTGATGTCCGCTCGTGGATGGGTGCAAACAAGCTGATGTTAAATGATCAGAAATCTGAATATATGATTGTGACGAAAAATGGATTACCGGATGATGTAAAATTGCTCAATTTTAAAATTGGTGAATCTGTTATAGAGCCATCTGAGTCCTTAAGGAATCTGGGAAGCAGATGGGATAAGCACATGAATATGTCTACTCATGTTGCTAATATTTCAAAGGCGTGCTTCATGCAGCTTCGCAATCTTTGGTCAATCAAGAAGTTTGTTGATAGCGACACGTTAGTTACGCTTACTCATGCTTTTGTAACATCCAAATTGGACTATGGTAACGCGCTGTTGTATGGTATTCCAAAAAACACAATGTCGAGGCTACAGTATGTACAAAACTGTGCAGCCAGGTTAATAAGAGGTGCTCGTAAATTTGATCATGTGACACCCTTGCTCATTGACTTACACTGGTTACCAATGACGTATAGACCAATGTTTAAGATCCTCCTGACTGTGTTTAAGATTCTTCAGGGTAGGGCCCCTGAATATTTGACAGAATTGATTACTATTTACAATCCTGGTAGATCCTTGCGATCTAATGGTAACCATGTTTTGAATGTGCCCCGCTCTAATACGAAAAGTTGGGGCGACAGAGCTTTTAGTATTGCTGGTCCCAGATTATGGAACTCGCTCCCAATTGAACTACGCACGACGACTAACATTGAAGAGTTCAAGTCAAGATTAAAGACTCATTTGTTTAACATGGCATTCGAGGGATACTTATAATTTTAATTTTATATAAGCTTTTATATCTGATTTGTAACTATTTGGGAACTATTTCTACATTATCTATATTTGTTAAGGCGCCTTTGAATATATTTTATTGTAGATAAATGGCGCTATAAAAATGTTCTAATAATAATAATAATAATAATAATAATAATAATAATAATAATAATAATAATAATAATAATAATAATAATAATAATAATAATAATAATAATAATAATAATAATAATAATAATAAATGGCACTCCCCCGTCATCCGCCTATTGAAGTTACCGTTCTAAGGGGCTAGGAGTTATTGTTAGTTTTTCTATTGACTGCAATGTTTGCACGATCCCTCCCATCAGTGTTAAATTGAACTGCAAAGCTTACATAGATTTCATAAATTAAAAGTGAAAAGCCAACTTTAAAAAGTTTGGTGTTAGCTTGGATTGGATGGATCCACACTATAAGGCTTCGTCTTCTTGGGAGTTTTGTTTTAGTTAAGGTTTATGAAGCCCTTCAACTGATGTTCTGATTTTTTTCTTAACTGACAGAGCCAAAGGATTTCCCTTATTTCCACATTTAAGCTTGGAAGGGAAAAATTTCTTTGCGTTAGTTCTATTACTACCGGGGGGAGGGCACAAAGTGCCCCCGGCGCAGATTATTTGATGCAGTTCGAATTCTGTGGTCAGTTCGAAAGATACGGAGCTGAAACTTGGTGACTTTTCCTCAAATTTAATATACTAATAAAAAACCTAAAAACATTTTCAAGATGGTGGACACTGATCACGTGACCAACATCTGTTCAGCACGTGGTCAGCAGTAAAAGAAAAAAGAAAGGACTCTTATTTTTCCAGAAAGATCACAGATTATTGAAAATACTGCCATTCAATAGATCTTGACAAGAGCTTTCAGATGACGTTTATGACGTCATATAAATAATAACAAATGTATTAGAAAAATTTTGATGACCAAAATTGGTCATTGTAATTACTATACATCATCTTAAGGCATTTTAGAGTTTGGTAATTAGGGGTTTGAATTAAACAATGAAAAACTGGTGTATATAAATAATGAATATATGATATATATATCATGAACTTGAATAGATATTATACTGTGGATTTTCACTCATTGATGCTTTGTGATACATTTTGGTCCATTTAAAAAAGGAATAACCAAATAAGAACTTAAATATTTGCAATTTTGCCAACAGGGAGCAAATACAGCAATTTTCCTCAATTATGACGTCATTGTGACATCATGGATTCAATGAAAAATAACAAAAGTAACCTATTGTGTAGATTTTGTTACGGTACACCATTGTACCAAGTTTCATTCTCATATCTGCAACATTGGTGACTTTACGGAGGGGGGCATTTTGTGCCTTCCCCCAAGGTACTACAAGGGTCCAAAAAGCCCCGTATTAATAGGGTTAACTCAAGCTAAAACTTGGGGAGATGTGAAGACCTTATCGCTTCTTTTGATACAAAGTGTGTTTATCATGTTATGTTTGTTTTCACTAAATATGGTCATGGTCAGCGTCATATCAGTTTTCCTGGAATCAATCAAAGATGGTTGATAATAAGGTTGTGGATTGAAAAAGTTTTCAGAGCCTAATATTTTTCATGATTTCCATATTTTTTCATACTTACTTCTTTTATGGAGGGTTGCCTTTAACAAGTTGATTTTCAAGGAGCCCTCCGATAAAAACGTTAATTACAATATCACAGTATAAATCAAACTATAACTAGCAATAACTTTAGTTAGTGAGTGCAGCGTTTTGGGAAATGCGAAGAAACTGGATTACGTCATGCGCTGATCAAGATGCCGAACACGGTTTGCTGGGCAACCCTAATCGAATCGATGGAATGGCCGTTGCTCTAGAAATAATTCAGCTGTGGATAAATCGAGAAACTCAAACAAACACTTTAACCCTTTAGCAGCCAGCATCTTTTGAGAAATTGGTAAAAATGACATCTGGTGTTACTTTGGCTTAATTTGAAATTATATTTGTGGGCAAAGGGCAGAAAGCTATATATCATCATGTTCCTTAAAAAATTCCCTTTCAAACCTGCTCCCAGTTTGCATTCTTTGATTTTGGCGCGAGGAAATTCATTCTGAAGTCAATTTTAGCGCGTAAATTTGAAATAAGTAGACTTACACCATTCACTAGCAGTGCAGCTTTTCTCAGGCAAAGCGGCTGGAAACTCATAAAATTATTGTGGTAAATGAACAGATCTTCCTCTCTATCAAACAGCCTAAGCTGTCTCCAAATGCGATGATCTTTGCTTGACAATATTCATGAAACAAAGCAGCCAAAGCTTCCTGTGCTGAAAGCTGTTTCACATCTTTACTTGTAGACCGTAGCCCTGATGTCAACAATCTGTCCTCCATTTTGAAATTTTGTGAACGAAAACTTCCTTTCCTTTCAAAACAAAATTAGTAAGAGAAAGCCAAAAGTAGCTTAAGACAATCACTTTGCTATCTGTTAGCCTCTTTCTGATAACTGGAAGGCTCAAAGTTGCTCTTATTATGGCCTTCATTGTTTGGGGCGAAAATGGGCCTAAGTTGCAAACAGAGGAGCTTTCTCCTCGCAGCTTCCAACATGAAAAGGCTCGTTATTCTTCGAATGTCGGAAATAAATTGCAAATGATGATCAAAATAGGTAAAGTATGTGGTTTTGCATCAAATTTTGACACCCCGATGCCATTTACTACGCGCAAAACCGTGCGGAGTTGACTCCGCGTGGAATTTCCGCGCACATGCCAGAGTGGAGGCAGAGCAACGAACTCACTCTGGAGACGAGACTGGCACTGAATTGATTTGACCACAAATCGAAAGAAAGAAAGAAAGAAAGAGACAGAGATATCGCACCTTGCTAATTGTTTTGATATATAATAAAGCTAACGCTGCAATAACCTGTTTATGAAATTTAAACTTATGTACAATAATGTTAAAAAGTTAAAATAAAAGTGACAGGGCAAATGTTTCAGATCTTAAATAGTTTTCTTGAACCTATATACACAAATCAGATCTTTCAACAGGGCACAGGGACCCATAAATCTTCCAATTTTACTCTTATCAGCCAATGTTGTTGCCGTATTTTCGTCACATGACCGAAAATAAGCTCTTTGAGGCGAATTTTCGAGAAGCCTTACGAAAATCTAAATGGACATTTGAGTAACAAAGATACAGAACTGGTTTTGCCACGAGTCGATTCTACCGGCCCTACTCCATATTTTGCATTTTGCATTTCAATAAAATCTCATCAGGGATCAGCACTACATCGAATTTCATCCCAAAGAAAATAGGCCTATATTCAAATATCCTTTGGGAACACAACAAATAACATATAGCTTCCAAAATGTTACACCTTATGTGAATTATAGCAAGGAATAAGATGACTGTTTGCTTGCGATGATTGTTTACTTAAGATGATTATAAGTTTCCAAATCCTTGATAAGTTACGGCTATTTACCACGAAGAGAGCTATTGGGCCTGCCTTCATCCACTGCAGAATGCCATTGTTCCGCTTCAAATTGGCTTCTTCGCTGCTGTAGCAAGGTAGCACAGCTATTCACCAACAACATAACACCAATTTCCACTATTCTCCGCCGAAGAATCACCATATCAACTTTGGTAACACGATGAACTGTCAACACAGCTCTTCGCCATACTATCTATTCCAAGTTTGGAAACAGTGCGCTCACGTGGAAGGAAAAATTTCTGTTATTGTCAAAGCGCTCTTGATGTCATGGTCAAGAGGTAGGTCTCGTATCATCCTCTACAAGGACTTAGCCTTCGTTTTAGTATGAAAAAGTGGAAGAGATTTAGGCAAGGCTTTCAAAATTATCTGTCTAGAAATTGGAAGATGGAGCAGTTCACTTGCTGGAAGATATTTGTATGGAAGAATGATCCATGAAAAGAGGGCAAGTGTGCTTATTGAGTGCGATTTATTGTGCTTTATTTGTTATGTCTGCTCGTTATGGAAAAGAAAGTGCAAGGATTTGGAGAAGAAAGCTAGCGTGTTGTCATCAGCATAATTATACATGGTTGCTTGCTTTATAAAAGAGAAAAGATCATTTATGGAGAAATTGAAAGGTATAGGACCTAAAACTCATCCCTGTGGCACTCCTGATACAATTTCTTGAAAGAACCGTAGACTTGGTTTATTCGGACACTCTGCTTCCGTTTTTAAGATAGGAATAAACGAGAACCATTTTCATCAAAACCATATGCATGAAATTTAACTATAATCAAGTCATGCGGGATGCAATCAAAAGCTTTTGACAGCTTACATTTCCACTCTTCCATAAGTTTAATTAAAATATGTGTGCTGTAAGCTGTTCTTTAAGCTGCAATCAAATTTGATCAACTTGATTGATATTCTGTGCCAGTTAGACTCATACGCATATAAAGTTAGCAGGTTCCCTAAGTCTAAGCAAACCATATGCGGTGTTAAGGTGATACATTGACGCGCGTGTGAGAGTGCGAGCGAAGCGAGCAGGAAATTTTTGATGCTTTTGCTGGCGAAAGAAAATATCACAGTGAACAGATTAGGAGGAGATGGTGGCTGGTTAACTTCGTGCATTTTGCGCGTGGTGTTGAGGTGGAATTCCCTATCGGGCCATTTGGGACTTAGCAAATTAAGCAAATCCTGGGAGGGTTACTAGCTGGCGTCTCTTTTTCTGCTCCCTTGGAAACATGTATACGGCTGACACTCTCAGTCTCATGTGGGAAAAAGTAAAAGGCAAAACAAATAGCAAAGACAAAAAAGATATCTCTTTCTTTAAGTAGGGCACATTGTAAAACAGTTTACTTAAACACAAACTGAATGTATTACCCTGGGTGAATAATTGAAAATGAAAAAATGAACTAGATCGGCCTTATTATTGGAAATTATTGGAACTCTATGGTTTGGAATGTGTGTAGGGAATTCTAATTTTACTTTGAACTGAAGTTTATGTTAATTTTGTTTACGTTGTAAAAATATGTCTCATTGTAAGTTTATAGCTAGTTTGTGATGTAACAAGAGATTTTAATCTTGACTTTTTGTAATCTTTATTGTAATTTTAATTTTGTTTACGTTTCATATAAACCTGGCCGTCCGTAATTGAAAAGTTAACTGATGAAGATTTATTCGAAACTTCTTTGCATTTCACAGTTGTATTTCTATAATAATGGAAACTTTCATTCATATATCTTAAAATACATACAAAGTAGAATAATAAGTATAACTAAGCTATGTAGTAAACTCTACATTACAGGGCATTAACTACATACTCACACAGGCTAATAAAAAGTGATAAAAGTTCTAAAAATTATTTTTTAAAAGTGATAAAAGTTCTAAAAATTATTTTTTAAAAGGATAAAAGTTCGAGCTCGGTCCATTCATTTTTCTGCGACAAAAAATGAAATAGGAAGTACGAATGCAAATGTTGATAATGCTTTTAGTTAGATATTGAATTTCTGTCTCTGGAATCTTTAGTTTTGTCATCATGTCAAGAAACTTCTTGCTGTCTTTTTCAATAAACCGCAGGCACCCATTGAAATGTTGGCATATACAATATCGTCATATGATTTCTTTAATCTGTCAACTAGAGCCTTGTATTTTTGACGTTTCCTTGTGCTATCAAGTCCCATATTAGTTTCAAAACCTATTGTAAGCTCTAATAGCATAACGAATTTCTGTTGGACTATGACAATATCAGGCTCACCAGTTATGATACATGGAGAATCGAACATTGACTGTATGTATTTAATGCCGAATTTTATTGTTTATAAAACAGTAGACATTACTAAATTACAATTCCTAAACTAGACATTGTTATCTAGTTGTTGTATTTGATTCGTTTTAAAGCATAGAAATTTACGATTGTTGAATGTTGACCAAAGGATTTTACTCTTTAATTTCTTCTCTTGTATCCACATAAATTCATGACATCAAGACAGTTCTCTTTCCCACCAAAAGCAAATGTTTCGACGGTGGCAATTTTTTTTCGCTTTCTGTTTGGTTATCACCAACATAAGGAAAACAGATACCGCTGTACCGTCACCAACATGAGCAAAACAGATACCACTGGTTGACTTGAAATTTGAATGTGAGTAAAACTGTGACTTTAATTGGAATTTTGTTCTATTTTGACACTTGTGCAGCTGTTTCCAAAGCAAGTGATTGCATATTGATGAATACGGTAAAATGATTTCCCGTATTTGCAAATGATGTGCAGTGAAAAAAAAATACCACTGACAAAACATATACGGTAGAATACTTTTCCGTATTCATACCAAAGCAATACGGAATGGGATCTGCCTGTATACGTACTGCCGATACGGGCTCGATACAGGAAGGATACAGGATCCCGTATTTGTTAAGAGTCCATATCCGGAGGAAAACGGAATTCCGTATCAATGACTATTGATGCCCGTATATGTTCGTATCCATGAAAAATACGGCAGGATACTTGTCCGCATTTAACGTCCTTTCACGCCGAGCAGGCCGTTCTGATGATTTCTAAGAGATATGTTTTTAAATATTGACATCGCTTTAAAGTTATGATCGAAATCTGATGCCGAGGACATGGGGCACTCGCAGCTTTTATTTTGTAGATAATATTGTTTATTTCCTTGTAAGTTGAACCTTGAATATTGAATGTTTTCTTTGGTTTATCATAACTTGGCATCCAGTTTGGTTTCTCAAGGGTGCAAAATGACCTAGTCTCTGAAATAGTGTTTTGAAATGCCTGAAGCACGTTTCTTTGGAAAAGATTGGTAAAAGTTCAGATGCTTATTTGATTTGCATTTTAACGTATTACCAAAAGTTCTTTTGGATTTCATGATCATGGTCAATGGAGGGAGACTTGTGCCCAGCACTGTTCTCACCTGCTATTTTACTCCTCAGTAATTTACTCACGTACCGAATTTCCCTATGATTTTCGGTTTCATTCGATCTTTTGAGGCTTTTCAGGACGGATTTTAATTTGTGTTTGCTAAAGTTTCGATATTTTCTGCAGATTAATTAGCACTGTCATCTGTGTTCACTTTTCCACAGTGAGTTTCAAAATAGTCGTAAATTACCCCCGAAAGTCTTTTGCAAGCTGCATTTAGATCATTAGAAACATCACAGGTTGGCAGGTTTGCATGAAAGACAGCGTTTGCTGTCCCTGATTTTACTTTTGTGTCCCCAAGGTCGCTGATTCGTTCTTTGTCGTTAGAAACATCATCGTGCAAGCCCATAGACGCATCAATTTCCTGAGCAGTATCCATCAAAACATCCTTATTCAAACCAATTATTGCAAGGCATGATCGCTGGTGTAATATTATGATATTACTAGGCTTGCCGCGCTGCGCCTGCGGCGCCGCGCTGGCCCGCCGTCGTACCCAGTAATTTCTTTAGGAGGAATTTGCTGCGCTTGTTCGCTTTTGTAGCTGTTAACCACTTTATGTGGGCAAACTATTGTCATAGTGGTTTCGTTAAGGTACGATCTACGAAGTGGGCGTTCATATATATGCAAGGCAATTTTTCAATTTCCACTCATGAGGTTCATCACTGCTCTTTGCGCCATTCCCTGCTCCTTAGTTGTATCCTTACTCTTTCCCATGTACACACACTCTTTAACCCTACCTCACCTTGGAGTTCCTGAGGGGGCGGATTCCACTCTCTTCTATTTCTTTGCTGTAAAAGCATGAGCGATAGGACACACAGTGTGTTGCAGTTTGAAATTTATAACAGAAGCGAGGCACCTTAACTTATTTTTTTTTGTGTTTTGAACTTATTTTTACTTGATATACAGCCACCTTTCACTGTTTCATAATTTTGAACTTTTTCGGTAGTGAGCCACCTTAAGTGTAGAGCCACCTTAACCGTAAAGCCTTGGTAATAGTAGACGATTAAACTTTTGATGCAAACAATTAAAATCACTCGATTAAATCAAATTGCTCTATTGTTTTTGTTGCTATGACAATAAGAAGAAACAGCTATGATTGCCATCATTACCAGTATCACGATTAAAACAATAAAATGAGGCACTTCCTTGAGCTTTATTGTTTCAGATCGAATTGGATATCATTAGATACATGCTAACGTTCATAATATCTTTTGGCATCAAATATTGTTCAACTGACATTTCTGGGCTCAGTGGCGCAAATTATGGGGTGTGAGGAGAAGTGTCAACCCCCCCCCACAATAATTTCATCACCCTCTCTCAGTCGCTATTTTGTAGTGTAAAAGTCGGTCCCGATCTGGCTCTGAACTTGAACTGCTTGATGTTTTTAAATGGTTCTGAACAGAGTTGTACCAGAAAGCTATTTTATTATATTCGGTCTCGATTCTGCTGTTAATCCCGTGCTGTATCGAAGTGAGCCATAGTGATCTTGTTTCTTTAGCAGGACCAATTAACGAACAATGTCCGGGAGTCGATCCCAGTCAATGCGGCTGCGTTAACGTACAGTGATCTTGTCTAGCAGTTCTGCTTCTTTGGAAGGAAGAAGTTGAATAACTAAGACTGGCCGGGGCACGCGTGCAGGGCCGAGAGAGTTCAAAAACTGTAGCTCATAGCCATAGGGGCCCTGGACTTGCCCAAGTCTTCCTGTAAGACCATAGCATTTTTCAGAATATGACTGAGGGGTTTCTATACCACATTCCGTGATCAAAAAGAAAGCACCAAGAATTTCTCAGCTAGCTATGATAAATTGAAAATCGAGAAGGGGCGGAGACAATGATAAGCAGTAGCAGTTAAATACACCAACTAAATTATTGACATGGACCTGGTGAGCAAGGGAGCAAATTTCCTCCATTCGAAAATCCTAAAGACTGAAACTCAATAAATTCAATTTTCTCCAGAGTGCTGTAATTAGAAATTTGAGAAGCACCCGAAAAGATGCCCTTACAAACTTGTAGAATAGAACGTGGCTATTTATTAGTTATCATTATTTCGAACCTTTGCTTCTGCATAATGGCTATTCAGAGAGATGAAACCAAAAAATTTCCAGAAGCCGCCTTTAGCAAACAAAATTTTACAACTCTTTCAAGAATCAAGTTCCGCTTGCTGAGCCCTTTCAAATGATATCTAGTTTTGCATTATTCTAGATGTAAAACCATTGAACTCTACATAGCTTATTGGTTATATTTTAGTCACCTTCATTCAAAATTTGTTACCAGAGTAGCACACCTCCGCATCCCCCTAGACGGTGAGCGTCTGACATACGTCTATCACGTCTACACCTTTTGCCCGTGACACATAAATCCTCCCCGCGGTCCAGCGACATGTGGCATTTGGTAATTTCACCAAAACCAACACATAGTGGTGGTCAACATGACAAAAGGAAATTCCTTGCATGCCAAAAATGCATACTTATTGTTGAGTTTCGATTTGACTATCCTAATTCCTTTTGAACCGTCGGAGTCTCCAAAATAATTCGCTAAGGTTTTGTTTCTTTTTCACGCAAGAAGGCTCTGAAAGTTAGGCTTATAGAAAAGAAGATTAAATGAAATGAAGGTGCAAGGAACTCATTAGAAATATCAAACTATCATGCTTATAGTTCATAGAACTACAGTAAGAACCAATCTATTTCTAAGTGATTTTATGTTCTTTTTTTTCAGAATTTCCCGGGAAAGCTTTCCATTGGTAGATTCCTACTGCACCTCTAAATGGCGAATTTTTCATTTCAAGGGTCATGGGGGAGGGGGCATTTGCTGATGTGCCAGTTTCTTCATTTCTTGTTTACACTGAAAAGAAGTTTGAATTTAAAACGTGATTTAATTCCCACTGGGTCTTAATTTCGGGGTCAGTTATGTTTACTAAGAATAGGGTTCTTTGTAATGAAATGTAAGTTTAGTTTATTTTTAACTGCAATGAAGTTGTTTACCACGGAGTATAAATTCTCGGTTGTCCAATCAGAAAGTATTGCTGACGAAGATTTTTAATCGAAACGTTGTCTTTGCAGAGTCTTTAACAGTTGTGTTTCTCTTTAGTAATAATAATAATAATGACAATAATGATAATGATAATAATAGTAATAATGATGATGATGATGATGATAATAATAATAATAATAATAATAATAATAATAATAATAATAATAATAATAATAATAATAATAATAATAATAATAATAATAATAATAATAATAATAATAATAATAATAATAATAATAATAATAATAATAATAATAATAATAATAATAATAATAATAATAATAAAGTTTAAGGAATTAGCATCAGGCCCTCTGGGATTCAGCTGTTGCTAAAAGAAGAGTTAAGCATCAAGCGAGTCTTTCGGAGGGTCACTTGGGGGAAAGGGAGTTGCCAGGGCAGCCTCAGGGGTATCAAAGAAATCAGAATTAGTATTGGACCATCTGGGATTTAGCTGTTGCTAAAAGAAGAGTTAAGCATCATGCGAATCTTTCGGAGGGTGTTTTGGGGATAGATGCAGAGCTGCCAGGACAGCCTCAAAGGAGGAAATTAAACTTTAAAACGCTTCCAATCCATTCTCAAGTGATCAGGGACAAAGCGATTAAAGGTCAGATAAAGGCAAATGCAATTTTTTTTATATTCATAATTTCAAACTATGGGAATCCGATGGCAATAAAATTTTTAGCTTTGCGATGCAAAAGGATAAGTTTGGGGGTTTTGAAAAAGGGCACTCCTTCAAAAAACCGCGTGATGATAGAGGCCTGGAACTAGCTAAGTCATGACGTGGAATGAGTCATAAGAAATCCATCACTTGAGAGGCCCAAGGCACTTGAAGAAGTAACCGTAAAGAACACACGCCGCGTGGCAGATACACATCGAACAGTAAACAAAATAAATTTTGGATGGCGGCCAATAGCTTCTCTGATATTTCCAAAGATCGAGTATTGAGCTCCACACCCTCATAGTTTTCCCTCGATGCAGAAGAATGAATTGAACACAGTCAGACCAAGCTTCCTGTGTTCTGCTCTCCTCAAGTGGGACCGACTCTGAAATGGAAACATAAAAACATCATTTGAATTATTTTGATGCAAATTAGCAAGTGAATATTGATTGTCTTTAGCTGTGAATGGCTGGGTCAAACCATGGTATTGATCAAACATTTAACTATTGTGTTGTTTCAAAAGACTACGGAAAAACAAGCCTTGATCTCCCCAGGGTTGGGATTCTTCCTCCTTATTACACCGACAAGAGCCTGTCGAAGGCACATTTGCGTGGCTTCACGAATTGTCTGTAAATACAAAATATATTGTAAGAGGCACCACTGGCCACCTAAAAAGTTTGCAAAGTACCAAAGAGCTATCGAAGAAAAGGAAACATAAATGTGGAGAAAGAACTTGCCCTTACCTTATCCATGAATGTGATAACATGGCCTAGTCCTGATATGGCAAAATTCGATGTCATCATGTTCGAAGAGTGGGTGAGTGCATCATTCGATTTCAACTATAATTTCATGTTTTGCACGTCGAAGAGTTCTCAGAAAGGTGCTCTGGAAGCCAGCTAATGCACTTGTAGCAGCCAATGAATGTTTAAAGTCGTTAGGATTGAAATATCTTGTGCAGACCCCCAATGTTTTCGTTGTTGCAAGCCGTACGGGTTCCTTCTCCAAGTCAGTCCACAGCTCACTGCTGCGACAAGTCTGTCCGCGCCAAAGTTCGGAATATATATTCTTCTCTGCACAAGCTGACGTGCTACGACGATAAATTACCTACTTTCTCGGCGTTTTTTGTTTGAGATAGTTAAAATAAGTAGTCATTTCTAACTTTCGTGACTTGACAATCGGTGAGTGCAAACCGACTCCTCCATTACCTCACAGCTTTGCAATGACTCGATCGACTCATTCCACGTCACGCCTCTACTAGATCCAGGTTCTTTTGCTAGCGCGGTTTTTTTGGAAAATTTGACTGAAAAACGGAATTCGACAGGCGATTTCGATAGGTTTCAGAACTCATATCGAAATTTCGTTTGAAATTTTGAAATCTCCAGGCCGTAAATGATCGAAATTGATAAAAATGTCTTTTGCCTTTATCTAACCTTTGGGTAAATTTGGCATGTTTTGGTTTGTAAATAGACTTGTCATGTATACTTTTTCTGTAAACAACTTGCATAAATTCTCGGCTGTCCCAGTAAAGTTTTACTCAGAAGAAGATTTCAAATCGAAACGTCAGTTTTAAAAACTGTTTTATTTTCTATATTTCATTTTCTGTTTTTGTTGAAAGGTGGTTTGGTTGCGATTAAAAACCTTCATCTTAATAATAATAATAATAATAATAA
This sequence comes from Aurelia sp. 4 Dawson et al 2005, assembly GCA_964019985.1. NCBI lineage: Eukaryota > Metazoa > Cnidaria > Scyphozoa > Semaeostomeae > Ulmaridae > Aurelia > Aurelia sp. 4 Dawson et al 2005. The sequence continues at coordinate 8,983,959 of OZ026508.1, forward strand.
TAATAATAATAATAATAATAATAATAATAATAATAATAATAATAATAATAATAATAATAATAATAATAATAATAATAATAATAATAATAATAATAATAATAATAATAATAATAATAATAATGATAATAATAATAATAACAATAATAATAATAACAACAATAATAGTAACAATAATAATGATAATGATAATAATAATAATAGTAATAATGATAATAATAATAATAATAGTAATAATAATAATAATAATAATAATAATAATAATAATAATAATGATAATAATAATGATAATAATAATAATAATAATATCTGAGAGTCTTAGAGAGCGAATTGTGAAATTGAGAAATGCGAATTGAGAAATGCGCAGTAGTGATAATGAAAAGAGGGAAAATGTCAAATTCACATGGAATAAAGCTGCCGGATGATGATTTCATTAAGGCATTAAATGCTGAGGATGGATACAAATATCTGGGAGTCTTAGAGAGCGATGCAATAATGAAAAATAAGATGAAGGAAAAACTCAGTAAAGAATATTTTCGCCGAGTAAGGAAAGTATTGGAAACCAAATTGAACAGCAGGAACCTGGTAAAAGGGATTAACACCTGGGCAGCATCTCTAATGAGATATTCTGCGCCCTTCCTGGATTGGACAGTAGATGAGCTAAAAGCAATAGACAGGAGAACCAGAAAACTTCTCACAATGCACAAAGCTTTCCATCCAAAGGATGACGTTGACAGGTTATATGTGGGAAGAAAGGACGGCGGGAGGGGGCTTATTTCTATCGAAGAGTGTGTTGAGAATTCTATGCTCGGTCTGAGAGAGTATGTCGAGAACAGTAACGAAAGGCTAATAAGAGCAGCAAAAGATTGGTATGAAGTATCTGAGGAATCTGTTCATGACCTCAAAAGGCGCAGGGCAGCGGAAAGAAAAGAGAGGTGGAAAGAAAAGCCAATGCATGGACAGTTCATAAGGCAAACAATGGATATAGCAGATGATATGTCATGGGCATGGCTCAGAAATGGAACATTAAAACGAGAAACTGAGTCATTGATTACCGCTGCACAAGATCAATGTATCCGAACAAATTACATCAAGGCAAGAATAGATAGAACCCAGGAAAATAGCCTCTGTCGTATGTGTGGACAAAAAGAAGAAACTGTAATACACATCATTTGTGAATGCACAAAACTTGCGCAAAAAGAGTACAAGAAGAGACACGACCTTGTAGGAACAGCAATCCATTGGGAATTATTCAAGCAGCTAGGATTCAATCATGCTGATAAATGGTATGAACACAAACCAGAATCTGTCCTTGAAAATGAAAAAAGCCAATTGCTGTGGGACTTTGAAGTGCAGACGGATCATCATATAGAAGCTAGAAGGCCTGATCTCATAATTGTTGACAAAGAAAAGAAGACATGTCAGATTGTGGATTTTGCAATACCTGGAGATCACAGGGTTGAAATGAAAGAAAGGGAAAAAAGGGAGAAATATCAAGATTTGGCAAGAGAATTACAAGTACTATGGAATAAGAAAGTTACTGTAATCCCAATAGTGATTGGGGCTTTGGGGACAGTCCCAAAGTCATTGAAAGATAGATTAGACCAAATCGGAATCCGAACAAAAATTGACACTATGCAGACCACAGCGTTGCTGAGCACAGCCAGGATCGTAAGGAAAGTCTTGGAGCTCTAAGGAGGCTTGTTGCTACTGGACCTTCAAGAAAAATCCACCAACAACGGTGTGAAATGAACTCACAATAATAATAATAATAATAATAATAATAATAATAATAATAATAATAATAATAATAATAATAATAATAATAATAATAATAATAATAATAATAATAATAATAATAATAATAATAATAATAATAATAATAATAATAATAATAATAATAATAATAATAATAATAATAATAATAATTATAATTCAGGAATATCAGGATTACCAGGTGATATTCACTGCATCCAGAAGTCAGCCCTCCTTGGAACAGCTGGGATACTAAGAAAAGTATTGAGTGTCTGAGGCTGCTTGTTGCAGCTTGACATTTGATGAACCATTCCTCCAGACTATGAACTTTAGGAGTGAACTCGCAGATAATAATAATAATAATAATAATAATAATAATAATAATAATAATAATAATAATAATAATAATAATAATAATAATAATAATAATAATAATAATAATAATAATAATAATAATAATAATAATAATAATAATAATAATAATAATAATAATAATAATAATAAAAACAAGACTGTTTAAAATCACATACGTTTCGATATTCAAATCTTCATCAGTCATATTCAAATCTTAATACTAATAATAATAATAATAATAATAATAATAATAATAATAATAATAATAATAATAATAATAATAATAATAATAATAATAATAATAATAATAATAATAATAATAATAATAATAATAATAATAATAATAATAATAATAATAATAATAATAATAATAATAATAATAATAATAATAATAATAATGATAATGAACTTTAGGAGTGAAATCGCAGGTAATAATAATAATAATAATAATAATACTAATAATAATGTGGAAGATATTATAAACCTCGCAGTTATTGGTCTCGAGAGATATGTATGCAAGAGTAATGAACGGCTACTAACAGCAGCTAGAGTGGCAAATGAATATGAAGGCGATAGCAAAGCTGAGTATAAGTTGCGGAGAAAGAATGAAAGATGTCAGGCTTGGAAGGGAAAGACCTTGCATGGGCATTTTGTAAGACAGACAGAAAATGAAGCAGGCAGTGATAAATTGAGTTGGCTCAGATATACGGGGATTAAAAGAGGAACGGAATCAATTATAATCAAGGCCGTACACAGGATGTTTTCAGAGGGGGGGGCAGTTGGGAAAGGATTTTTCGTGATTCTCCCCTTTAGATCACCAGAAAACACCCTTTTATAAGCGAACAGAATTAATGTCTCATGAATTACATGCTAACTAGTTGTTTAGATACATTCTTGAATTAGACCAGACGTTGACGTTTCATAGAAAGCCTGTGCACCAAACGACAGGTAAGAAGCATCCTGTCATGGAGTGGTTATGGCTTTGTTTTGGTAAATTTCATCCAAGTGTCCGATAGCCAGCCGTTCTATCGGCCTTGTTCATGTTATCAATCCTATTCTAGAAAGGTTAACAATCTCTTTTCACAATTGAATAGTGCAAACAAAACACAAATAAAGCATAGCCTCGCTACACATCAGTCAGCAATCTAGCTACCAGATGTCCAAAATCATGCTGAACGCAACCTAAATTTAGCTACATATTGGATATTCCTAAAAATGTCAATGCCAACTCTGCATAGCGTTGGGCTCGAGCCTTTGCTAAATTTTGAAATTAAAGGTGTAAATGTTATTGCCTGGTTCTTTCAATTGAAGGGAGAAAAGGAAACTTTAGGTCGTCTTGCATGAGAACATTTTCGATATCATCATTATTTTAGAATTACAGCTTTTTGAGCTTTATAGGATGTACGAGAGGAGGTATCGGACGCTCTAACAAAGATTGAAAGCTCCGTAGATTCTAAACTGACTGAGGAAAGTCAAAATGACCAATACCAGAAAAATTCAGTTTTTGACGATCTACAAGATGGTGACAAGTAAAAGTCTATAGCTCCTATGATTGATTTAGGAATTTTATGACTTAACAACTTCGAAACTAGCAGAAAATTTTACAAAGCTGTAATTCTGAAAATAATGACTGCATCAAAAATGCTCTTTCTAAAGTTTTGCAAAGATTCGAGCCCTGTGCTTCTCTGGGTCCAGCCTAAAATGTACATACACTGTCACTCATTCATTCATTACTCTCCAGTTAACTTTCTTTTCATAAACTTCTTGAGGAGAAGGAATGAATTCGCTCCCCCTGTGAATCATGAGCATTGCTAAGCCACTCAGCCGGTCTTGTGACATTGATGCTCGAGTCCAAAGCTTAAGTCGTCGAAGGCCTGAAAATGATCTCTCGCAAGAAACACTCCCGACGGGTACGGTCAGGAAGATGGTAAGAATTTTGTTGATTGCTGGATAGAATCTTGCGGAGCATTGAACTAAGGCATGGTTTGCTGTCTTTGGCTTGTCTTTTGGTAGCATTGCAGTGAACTGTTGCTTCCATCTGCAAATTTCGGTCTCAAGGCTAGCTCTCTCAAGAAATGTGAGGAATTTTCCATAGTAATCCATCAAAGATTTTACCTTCTCATTTGTCATACCACTTAAATAAGTAGGCACAAGGCTTTGGGCAGCGATTAGTCCCTCGTGAGCATTGGCAAATCTTGTTTCAAGTTCTTCCACTACATGATCAATGAAAGGATAGAAAAAATTGATTTTGAAGTAATCGGAACTTGATTGATCCCTGGAATGACCTGCATTTGCTCGATGACGCTGAATGCATGCTACGCGGGGTTTTCTGACTTCAACACCGATGACATTTGCGATGCTTTCAATCCTTTTCCATACCTTTTCCCAAACTTCATCTGTTCGTGAGGCTCTAATGCACTCTTTTGCTGTGTTGACATCTGCATATGCCTCTCCCAAGTTGCAGTCCTTTGCCTGGAGTACCTTCGTGACTGGAGCAGTAAAACTTAGAATGTACTGTCCTACGACCAGGGCTACGATGAATTGTGGGTCTTCCAGGAGACGAATGTATGACTGGGCATTGCTCCTCGGCTCGCCATTACTGTGAGCTGCAATGATTCCGAGTGTTTCTAACACAGCAGGATACTTTGCCATCAACGCCGAGAGTGTTTCTACTCTTGAGCTCCATCGCGTTGGACACAGCTTTGGCACTAAAATCTTCCTTGCTCCAGCCTGGATTCCTTGATTGGATGCTTGAAGATCTTTATCCACTTCCTCGTATGTAGCAGAATCATCATTCTCATTTTCATTCTCTGTTTCTGTGAGCAGAGCAACCAATTCTTTATCACTTCCACTGGCCACAGTCTCCTTAAAAATCTCCTTTCTCTTGGCGCCATCCCCGAGAAAACTAGTTATTTTGCCAACATTGTCAAAGAGGTCTCGAACTGACTCCACGTCCTTGCATGCTCCAGCAATTGCCAGGTTTAAAACATGCGAGCGACAATGGACATATGTTGCATTTGGGTAATGGTCTGACACTTTCTTGTGAAGCCCATTCTTATTGCCACTCATAACAGATGCACCATCGTATCCTTGTCCAACAAGATTTGAAAGATCCAGACCCCAGTTCTTTAAGGCAGGAATGAGGACATCAAATACTGACTGTGCATCCATTTTCTTTAATTTTCGGAAACCCAAGAACTCTTCACATACCTCTGCATTTTCATTAACAAATCGTATGCAGATACTCATTTGCTCAGTGGACGAAACATCTGTCGTTTCATCAGCCATGACACTCCAATACCTCGGGATTTTTGAGATGATTCGGTAACGGATGATGTTCTCACATATGCTAACAATTTCATTTTGAATGCGGGGAGAAGTAAACTTGGCATTCTTGGAGCATGTCTCAAGTGATCCTCTAAAGCTTTGTCGAAAGTTGCTTTCCATTTCACAAAAAATAAGAAATTGCCGTCCTCTTCATTCTCTTCTTTATTCCAGTTTCCCCGGAGAGCAACTGCCCGCATCCCTAATCTTATCACTACATCGATTATTGACAATAGCCCCTTTTTTGCACGTGCTTGCTGTTCTGCAGTCTGTTTCGATAGTCTTGCCTCGATATCAGTGCCTGGCTGGCGGGTCTTCAAGAAACCGCTTACCCTCGCTTCTGCATCTCGATGTGTCTCACTATTCATATGACGGTCAAGATAACTCTCCTTTTTACCAACTGCCTTTTTCCAGTTGCTAAACCCCGTTGAAACAAATGGTGACAATTTAGGGTCGCTGCTGTCGAAATTGCCAAAGCATATGCATGACAAACAAAATGCTTTTTGCTCAGAGACGCTGTACCGCAACCATGGCCTCTCTTCGGTCCAAGACTCTTGGAATCGTCTACCCCCTATAGCTTCAATTTTGTAGCCTTTGGGCAATACGAGGGTTGATGTTAGTAGTGAGAATTTCTCATCATCTGTTAACCTTCTTCCAACAAACAAGACAGGGTCATTAGCATCCACAAAGTCTATTTGCACTGGTGTATCGGGAGAAGAGGCGTGATTGCTTTCGGGTACCACTTTATCGCTTGTCGAAGTTTCAACTTCGTTGCTAAAGGAAAAAAGGGAAAAAATCGATGCGAATTTCAGCATAATAGTTCAGTCCTTTGTTGATCGCAGAAGTCTCGAACAAAATCGCAATTATCTGTCGACCATATACACTTCACTCTAAAACAACGTTTAGTTGTAGCGACTAAGCTTTATCACTGCTGTGAGTGCAAGCTGAACATCAATTTGAATTTTTGATCTTCATAAAATATATTAATAGAGGCAGTTTTATGAGAAGCTGGTTTATAAGAAGCTCTGGAAGACAAATAGTGTTCAGAAACTCAGCAATGTTTTTTCGCATTCGTTAAGAAAGTCTCCACTATTTCATTCTGAAGCATTTATTAATCCGATTGAAAAGCATATCCTCCCAAAAAATATAACATAACCGTCCTGGATCACTCATGGATTTATATTTTTGACGGATGGCATTAACACAAGTTAGAGACTCGCGGGCAGTTTCTTATGAAAATAGCGCGCAGCAGAAAAAAAGGGCAACGCCTAATACCCAACAAAGACAGAAAAAACGCTGTTTGAATTTACCTTTGCTGAATCTTCTTCGATGTGCTTTGAACTGCAAATGATGCTATTGAAGCTTGCCGGAATTTTTTCGGATTTGGCTCCATCACAAACTTACATTACTGTTTCTGGGATTTGAGCGAAAAATATTTGGTATCATACGTCAAGATGTGTTATGCCTGAAACGCATTGAACAATAAAGTGCAGGAGGACTGACTGAAGTTAATGGGGTCGTATTTCTATTTGCTAACACTGGATTAACGCTATTATGCAGTTTCGGAAACATCATGATATCTAGAGCTATTATCGGAAGTACTCAATGGATGAAAATAGAAAACTTTCAAGCCCACTGATAGGTGTGTTTTATCTGATTAGGTGACATCTTCCGGCATGTAATAAGTTTGTGGGAAGTTCTTTATATGACTATTGTTGAGCCACTATTTTTTGTCTATTTGTGTGTCTCAATCCTTATCTGAAGGATGGCTTCACAAGTTGAGTTCGTCGACCAGCACACGACATACACGGCAGGAAAACGCAGAAAGACTAAAGCATCTAAAATAACAACATTCGTCTTCTTCGGTAATCGGCTTTTTTATACGTCAACGGCTGTAATCATCAATACTCGGTTACTTCATTCATCAATGCAAACTTGTCTTCTATCGTCAGATGTAGCGTCCTCTCGTCTGAACTAAACAACAACCTAACGCCCTACTTACGAGACATCTAATATATTGGACACCTAAAATCAACCAATAGCAATACAAAACAAAACTGTTCACATTATGTTGTTTATGCGTTCAATTGTTATGTCTGGGATTCCCTCGCACACTTTGACCTAAAAACAACAACAGACGGGACCAGTCTCGTAACATAACTCCCTCCTTTGAAAATCAAGCGTCCTCGCTTGAGTCAGTAAAGACGCGCTGTTGTTAGGTGACAAAATTACCATAGTTCATTGCTGTTATCTTTTGATGACCAATATCACTTCTTTCGTCAAAACGCTGTGAGCATTGTCTTGTGTCTTGAGGCATGACAAATGGATGTTTGTACACTTGTGTTGAAACAATACCAATCAGCTTCTGAGTGACACCGACGATTGCACGAGATACCAAATCACGTTGGAGATCATCTACTTCCTCTGATGCATCCATCTATTTGTCTTCACTTTCACGCCAACTTCCACTCATTAACTTTTCAAGATCAACAGCAATATTACGCAAACGATTTATTTCTTTTCCTACCAGAGTTAAAAAATCTGTTTCTTTCTCCACTTTACAACCCAGCGATGGGGACGTTTCTTGGGCCTGAATCTCAATGTCGGAGACTTTTACAAGGCCTGGAGGTTTTACTGCAAAACTTTCTTCGAGCTGTGGGCTTTCTTTGACTTGCGTGGTTTCTCCTTGGGAAACTAAGACTTCGTGTTTTTCAATCTGATCGGGTGACAAAACATGGCGGCGATTTCTACAATATTTGGCAACATGTCCAACACGTAAACAACAGTTACAAACAGGCTGTCCATCTGTTGTTCGTAGATTCCGCGGACATCTTCGTTTGGATACTCTCGCGTATGCCTTGTTGACATCAGTAGTCGCACAATAAAACGGATTGAACTGCATAACTTCTCTCTGTCTTCTTTTCGTAATTTTCAGTTTATTTAGTTTTGGTTGTTCCAATTTCTCCTCTCACGGGGCACCAAATGTTGAGCCACTATTTTTTGTCTATTTGTGTGTCTCAAACCTTATCTGAAGGGTGGCTTCACAAGTTGAGTTCGTCGACCAGCACACGACATACACGGCAGGAAAACGCAGAAAGACTAAAGCATCTAAAATAACAACATTCGTCTTCTTCGGTAATCGGCTTTTTTATACGTCAACGGCTGTAATCATCAATACTCGGTTACTTCATTCATCAATGCAAACTTGTCTTCTATCGTCAGATGTAGCGTCCTCTCGTCTGAACTAAACAACAACCTAACGCCCTACTTACGAGACATCTAATATATTGGACACCTAAAATCAACCAATAGCAATACAAAACAAAACTGTTCACATTATGTTGTTTATGCGTTCAATTGTTATGTCTGGGATTCCCTCGCACACTTTGACCTAAAAACAACAACAGACGGGACCAGTCTCGTAACACTATCTTAAAATGACTATGAATATCGAAGTCCTTATTTATAAAAACCTTGCTTTGAAAATTTCTGGGGGGGCAACTGCCCCCCTTGCCCCCCCGCTATGTACGGCCATGATTATAATGACAGCATAGGAGCAAGCAATACGCACCAATGTCATTAAAGCAAAGATCGACAAAACACAAGAAGAAAGTAAATACAGAATGTGCGGACAGGTGGATGAAACGGTGAACCATATCATTAGCGAATGCAGTAAGTTGGCTCAAAAAGAGTACAAACGTCGACATGATTGGGTTGGAAAACGAATCCACTGGGAAGTGTGTCGTAAAAATGGGATCGAAGTAAAGCCGAAATGGTACGAACATCAGCCAGAAGCAGGACAAGAAAGTGAGAGAAACAAGATATTGTGACAGTCATCCCAATAGTTATAGGAACACTTGGAACAACACCAAAGAAACTGAAGAAGAGATTAGAGGACATTGGAATAGAGACAAGGGTCACTGAGTTGCAGAAAACTGTGATATTACATTCTGCCAGGATTTCCTCGAGATTTGAGAAATCTGGTTGATACCAAACCACGAGAACACATCACCACTGACATTTAGTGAGCGACAATTGTACATAATAATAATAATAACAACGACAATGATAATAACAATAATAATAATAAAAATAATAATAATAATAATAATAATAGTAATAATAATAATGATGATGATAATGGAAACCGGCCAAGAGAACAATGGAAATGCAAGGGATAGAGAACGACACGAGGAAGCAGAGATTGGAGTGTAAGACAATGGAAACATTGTTGAAGAAACAATGGGAGACAGTAGTATAGGAGGAAGATGGCATGTTGAGCTTCCAGATGAAATTACGGAAGGTCAGCAAGTAATTCTAGACATGGTGAAGACAAAAATTGAGAACCCAGAAGAACTTGAAGAAGTTAACTTGAGAACAGCTGATAGAAAGAAAACAAGGGAGAAAACTATGCTCGTCAATGAAGTCATTGACAGAATACGAGTGGAAAACATTAGCGATACAAATCTTTTGGTACTAGCGGGGGCAAACGTTGTAGCTGACTTTTTGGGAATTAAGAAAAGAAAAGGAACTAACCAACAACCATGGTGGAAAAGAAGAATACAAGCAAAAATTCAAAATTTGAGGAAGGATCTCAGCAAAATAGAGGAATGGAAGAATAACAACCTACGGAGTGAGAGAAAGAAGGAATTGCTAGGAAGACAATACCATGTAAAGAACAAGGGAATCAATGCAGTGGTGGAGGAGTTGAAACAACGAATAAAAGCAAAGACAGCAAAAGTAAGAAAATACGAAGAGAGAAGTAACCAATTCATGCAGAATAGGCTTTCCAAACTAATCAGAAGAGATTATTCGAGAAACTAGAAGGAAGTGAAAGAAGGAATGATGTAAGACCTGATACAGAAGAAAGTATTACTTTTTGGAGTAACATTTGGAGTAAGTCTGTTCAACACAATGAAAAAGCAGAGTGGTTAGAGGAGGTCAAGAACCAAGTCACAGGAGTAGAGAAGCAAGAAAATATCAAAATAACAAAAGAGATGGTGAAAAGCCAGCTAGGGAAGATGCCAAAATGGAAAGCAAGTGGTCCAGATCATGTAAATGGATACTGGTTAAAAGTTTCAGCAAATTGCATGCAATAATAGCAATGCAGTTGGACGAAATTTAAGTAATGGAGAAACACCAGAATGGATGACAAAGGGACGCACATGCTTGATTCAAAAAGATGAGAATAAGGGAAACGATGTCTCAAATTTCAGACCAATCACGTGCCTTCCCTTAATGTGGAAGCTGCTAACAGGGATATTGGCTGAGGAAGTTTATACACACTTGGAAAGAAAGAATCTATTGCCTGATGAGCAGGAGGGGTGTAGGCGTAATAGCAGAGGTACAAAAGACCAGTTGATGATAGATAAGATGGTACTGAAAAATTGAAAGAAGCGACTCACCAATCTATGCCTTGCTTGGATTGATTACAAGAAGGCGTACGATATGGTGCCGCATTCGTGGATTTGTCAGTGTATGCAAACTTTCAAGATATTAGACAACATCAGAAACCTAATAGAAAAGTCAATGACTAAATGGAAAGTAGAACTGAAATCAGGTGGAGAAAGGTTGGGAGAGGTGAAGATAAAGCGAGGCATCTTCCAAGGTGATAGCCTGTCGCCGATTTTGTTCGTTGTTACTTTGATACCAATGTCAATTGTCCTAAATGGCATGCCAATCGAATACAACCTAGGAAAAGACAGGGGTAACTTGAATCATCTTTTGTTTATGGATGACTTGAAGCTATATAGTCGTAAAGTGGAAGAGCTGGATACCCTTGTGCAAACAGTTAGGCTTATCTCCGAAGACATCAGCATGGAGTTCGGCATTTCGAAATGTGCAATGATTGAAATGAAACGGGGGAAGATGGTAAAGAATGACGGAATAGACTTACCGAACGGCGAAAGAATACGGTCATTAGAAACAGATGAAATGTATAAATACCTAGGGGTACTACAAAGCGATAAGGAGAAAAGCAAGGAATGAAAGAAATTGTAAGAAAAGAGTATTTTCGAAGACTGAGGATGATCCTAAGGTCCAGCCTCAATAGTGGAAATACTGTGGAGGCAATAAACGCCAGAGCTGTTTCGATAATTAGATATGATGCAGGAATAATTGAATGGACGAAAACAGAGTTAAAGGAAATCGATCGAAAAACCAGAAAGATGTTTACCATCTACCACAGTATGCATCCGCAAGGAGATGTAGATAGGCTTTACTGGAAAAGAAAAGAAGGTGGCAGGGGATTGTTAAGTGTACAAGACGTGGTCAAAATAGAAGAGAACAGTATGGGCTTCTACATAAAGGACAAAGAAGAAAAGTTACTCGCAGAGGTTGTCCGAGAAGGCCTATTTGATGACAGTGAAGACCCAAAAAAAATGAAGGATGAGGTTGTAAAGAAGCATAAAGCAGCATTTGAAGAAAAGACCCTTCATTCAAAGTTTATCAAGGAAACAAGTGATGTGCGTGATGACGAGAATAGTTGGTTATGGCTGCGGAAAGGCTATCCTAAGAAAGAAACGGAAGGACTGCTGCTAGCAGCACAAGATCAAGCATTAAGAACCAGATGGATAATGAAAAACATAGACAAGAACGATGTCCAAGACAAATGCAGGTTGTGCGGAGAGAGGGACGAAACAGTTGCGCATATGGTTTCTGAATGTAATCAGCTGGCCCAGAATGAATATAAGAAATGTCGACATGATAAGGTGGCTGCCATGCTGCACTGGAGCTTGTGCCAACAATATGGATTCCCTTGTACAGAAAAAAGCTATGAGCACGTCATCACTAAAGAGATGAGGGTTATAGAGAATGATGAAGTAAAGATATTGTGGGATTTTCCGATTCAGACTGATGAGAAACTTGAACACAACCGACCAGACATTGCCATTGTAAAGAAAAAGAAGAGAACCTGTATGTTAATAGACGTGGCGTGTCCTTTTGACACCAGAATAGTGCAAGAAGAGAAAGAGAAAATGGAAGTGTACACAGACCTAAAATATGAGATCTTGAAGTGCTGGAGGAATGAGGTGAAGACAGTCATAATTATCCCGGTCGTTATCGGTGCTATTGGCATTGTGACAAAAAATCTTGAGAATTACCTATCAAAGATAGACTTTGCAACAGATATCGAACTACTTCAGAAAACTTGCCTACTTGGAACAGCCCGTATACTGAGAAAGGTTTTGGACTACCAGCAGTAGTTAGAAGACACAGAAGACATCGACAAACAGACAGTTGTTACCCTAGGCTACTGGTTGTGGCCCGGTAGCTATTGAAAGTAACCGGCTCAAAGCAAGACCAAACATTAGCCGTGAGAAACAGTAAAATAATAATAATAATAGAAACAATTTGACTAAACGATTTGACAATTTGAAAAGATTTTTTTTTTAATAATAGAAACATTAATAGAAACAACATTATTAGAAACAATAGTAATAATAATAATAATAATAATAATAATAATAATAATAATAATAATAATAATAATAATAATAATAATAATAATAATAATAATAATAATAATAATAATAATAATAATAATAATAATGATAATAGTATACCCGATAATAGTAGTACCGGGTTGGCGTCCGGCGGGGGCTAGTCTGTCTCATGGGTAGGAGGACTCTTTAGTCTTGGTTGACAACCCTCCTAGAGATGGTGTCTAGATAAAAACACTGGTGGTTGTGTCACCTTATCACCACTACCCTCATTAAGAGTGAAATGAATGAATAATCACAGTGAAATAAATAACGACGTAAATGGGGCTGGAACTTCATGTGAAGGTCCCACGTCCGGTAGGAGGAGTGACGAGGCTGCTCAGACCGTCATCATGCGAAATCCTTGTCAACCAGAGGAGTCAAGGACAACTTGGACGAAGGCATTGAACAAAATCGTAATGAGATGCTTCTTCAAAAGTAACCCTAATGTTAGAGGTTACAGACAAAGAATGCATAAGATCTGGAAAGAAGAAGGTTTGTTTGAGTTGTCTGAGCAGAAATTAGCGGGGCAAGCTCGAGTGATCAGAACCAATGGTTGGCTATCTGAGGTTGAGCTAGAAGAGATTAGGAGAGAAATCGAGACCGAATCAAACGTACAAGATGGTGATCTGAATAGGGAGGTAACGGAACAAAGTACTAGGCATGAGGCTAATGGAGATCCAATGACAAGGGCTGAGGATTCTAAAAGAGTGAATGCAGTGGAAAATGTCGAGGACAGGATGAAAGCTGATGGTGTAGGAGATGATGACATTAGGGTGTTGAGGATGTTACAAGAGGAATTATTAAAAAATGAGATAGAAGACCCAATAAATCTGAGGTTCTGTGATAGAAGAAAGCTGAAAGAGGTGACGGCTCAGGTAGATAGAGTCATCCCATACTTGGAGTCAAGCAATCTTCTTCAATGCAATAAGATTATGAAAGCTACCGGATGCGTAGTAGGTAAATTGCTTGGTATAAAGAAAAGACAACCTAAGCAGAAACGAGACCCATGGTGGAAAAAACGATTAACCAATCCAATAGGAGAACTCCGGAAAGAGATAGGGAAACTGGAAAGCTTGAAGAATAACACAATGGCAAATAAGGCCTTAAAGGAAAGATTATACGAAAAGTATAAACTCAAGAAAAGAGAATTGAAAGTTGTCATTGAAGAACTGAAACAGAGAGTAACAGCAAAAAAAGAAAAGGTAAAACGTTACGACAACAGAAATGAGCAGTTCCAGCAAAACAGACTCTTTCAAAATAATCAGAGGAGACTGTTTGAAAAACTGGAGGGTATGGAAAGAGGATGCGACGAGGTACCAGATAAAGAGGCAACTAACCTTTTTTGGAGGGAGATTTGGGAGAAAGATGTCTCACATAAAGATACGGCTGAATGGATCAGAAAGGTAGAAAAAGAGGTGGACGTTAGAACTGGGAAACAGAAGGACCTTTATGTAACACCAGAAATGTTAAGAAAGCAAGCAAACAAACTCACAAACTGGAAGTCACCCGGACCAGACGGAGTCCAAGGCTTCTGGATAAAGAGCATCAAGTCGTTACACTCCAGAATGGCTGCAATGTTCAATGATTGCCTTTTATCAGGAGTTATACCAGTCTGGCTTACTAAGGGCAGGACAGTACTTATAATGAAAGACAAGTCCAAAGGCAAGGAAGTTACCAACTACAGACCAATAACCTGTCTGGCTCTGATGTTGAAGCTCTTCACAAGCATCCTATCAGAAGAGATTTACAAACACCTTGATGAGAAAGGTTTGTTGCCCGAAGAGCAGAAAGGTTGTAGAAAGAGGTCAAGGGGTACTAAAGATCAGCTACTCATAGATAAAGCCATCATCAAAAATTGTAAAAGAAGGAAAGTTGGTCTAGCCATGGGCTGGATTGACTATAAAAAAGCTTTTGACATGATCCCCCACTCATGGATCATAAGATGTCTTGAGATTTTCAAGGTAGCAGATAATATAAAAGAATTCATCAAGAATAGTATGAGTCATTGGGAGACAGAATTGACATCAGGTGGGCAGTCCTTGGGAAAGGTCAAAATACAGCGGGGCATTTTTCAGGGTGATAGCTTGTCTCCTCTTCTCTTCATTATCTGTCTTATACCGTTATCACTTATCTTACGTAATGTGAAGGCTGGCTTTGAATTTCGCAAATCAGGCCCATCCATTAACCATTTGCTATACATGGATGACGTAAAACTGTTTGGAAAAACTGAGAAACAACTAGAAAGTCTGATGAATACTGTACGCATTTTTAGTGATGACATAAGAATGGAATTCGGTATCAAGAAATGTGGAGTTCTGGTGATGAAGAAAGGAAAACATGTTCGTAGCGAAGGGATAGAGATACCTTCAGATGAAAAAATAAAGGAGATAGATCTCGAAAATGGCTACAAGTATCTCGGAATTCTAGAGGCCGATGGTATAAAGGACAAGTATATGAAGGAAAACTTCAGGTCAGAATACTTGAGAAGGCTGAGAAAGATTTTGAAATCAAAATTGAACAGTAAGAATACCATAAATGCAATAAACTCAAGAGTTGTTTCGATTATTAGGTATAGCGCTGGAATTGTGACTTGGAGAGTGAATGAGCTTCAAGATTTAGACCGGAAAACACGAAAATTGTTGACTATGTACAGTATGTTCCATAAGAAGGGTGATGTAGACCGATTGTACATTAAGAGAGCCGAGGGAGGCAGAGGCCTTATCAGTGTCGAAGACTGTGTTCTTATTGAAAAGAATTGTTTGTATGAATATATTCGGAACAGCCAAGAGCCAATGCTTAAGGAGATTCAAGGAGAAGGGGTAGGTGACATCGGAGCTGAAAAGAACTTAATCAAGGATAAACGGAAGAACAACTTAAAGGAGAAAAAACTCCAAAATGCATTTTTCAGCAGCACGGAATTCAGAGATGCAATAAGCTGGGATTGGTTGAAAAAAGGGGATCTGAAGAAGGCCACTGAAGGCACACTAATGGCGGCTCAGGAACAAGCCATTAGAACTCGATCGATTAAACATCATATCGACAAGGAAAATATTTCTCCCCTCTGCAGAATTTGTGGAGAGCGCGAAGAAACAGTTGCCCATCTTATTTCCGAATGCAAGAACCTTGCGCAAAAACAATAGAAACAGTGGAGACATGACAAAATCGCTCAAGTGATACATTGGCAGTTGTGCAAAAGATTATAACCTAGAACACGCCGAGAAGTGGTATGACCATAGACCTCAGGTTACTGTTGAAAATGACAAGGTTAAAATATTATGGGACATGAAGATTCAAACCGAAAAGGTTTTAGAACACTCAAGACCAGACATAGTAGTGCTGGAAAAAGATCAAAGAATTTGTAAAATCATAGATGTTGCATGTCCCTTTGATACGCGCATAATTGAAAAAGAAAGAGAGAAAGTAGACCGTTACCAAGACCTAAAATGGGAACTGAAAAGAATCTGGCAATGCAACGATGTACAGGTAGTCCCCATAATCATCGGGGCGTTGGCACTGTATCCAAGAGCTTAAAGAAATGGCTTGAACGCATCAGCCTCAATATTTACTTTGGAACATTGCAAAAGGCTTGCATACTTGGAACTGCAAGAACTCTGCGTTATGCGCTGAATATTTAAGGCTGCGGGTTGCAGCTTGATGTTCAGCTTAACTTTCCAGTCGAACAATATCTTGGACTGTGGTATTGCAATAAATAATAATAGTAATAATAATTGTCCTGGGTATGACTTGAAACTGCATCCGGTTGTATAATAATAATAATAATAATAAAAATTGTCCTGGGTATGACTTGAAACTGCATCCGGTTGTGGAGTTTCGACGTGGGCGAATGAGGTTACCCTTTGCTGCAACTACCTCCAGGTCACCCTTGAGCAAGGTGTAGTACTTGTCTGCTCTCCCCGAGGCCTTGAAATACCGGGTTGGCGTCCGGCGGGGGCTAGTCTGTCTCATGGGTAGGTGGGACCCTTCAGCCTTGGTTGGCAACCCCCTTAGTGATGGTGTCACGATAAAAATACTGGTAGTTGTGGCACCTTATCACCACAGTCCTCATTATCATTATGAGTGTAATGTCTACAATAGATTTATCAAACAACCGCGTAAATGGGACTGGATCCAGAAATGATGAAGGTTCCTCGCCCGGCAGGTGTCTCATGGAAGAGCAGCGTGGGCCCGGTCGTAATCCTGTGACTGTCAGAATGAAATGGAATAAGGCGATTAATATTGCTGTCATGGAGTGTTATTATCTCAGTAACCCAATGGATGAAAATAATAAACCAGTGAAAGGATATAGGCAAGGGATGCATCGGATATGGAATGAAAGGGAAATTTTTAAATGTAGTGAACAACGTTTGTGTGATCAGGCAAGAGCAATCAGAGAGAATGAATGGCTGACGTTGGTGGAACTTGAGGAGATTAAGAGGAGAGTGCTACAAGAGGAAGAACAGGAGGTTGATTTAACTGAAGAGAGAAATGTTAATGATGCAGACAATGTAGAGGAAGTAGAACCGGAAGAGGTTGAGATTGAGATAGCAGGGGGAGAAGTGGACATGAATGAAGAACAAACAGAGATTGTAGATAGCATCGTCAACATGATGAAAGAAGACAACGTGGAAGCTCCTAAGGGGTTTAAGAAAATCGAAAGAAGTAAATTAGATCAAGAAATAAAAAAGGTGAACCAGGCGATTGACTTAATCCAAACTTCAACGATTTCGGACACAAATAGGTTGATTGCTGCAGTGGCTACATATGTGGGACAGAAAGTGGGACTTAAGGTCAAAGAGAACAGACCAGAGAGAAACAAGGAACCATTCTGGAAAAGAAGAATAAGAAAGAAAATAAATGAAATAAGAAAACATATCAACATCTTGGAGAGATACGAAAGAAACGAAATAAGAAATAAGGAGAAATATAACAACGTGGAACATAAGTATCACATCAAGAAAAAAGGATTAAATACTGTAATAGAGGAAATCAAGCAAAGGCTTAGTGCAAAGGCTGCTAAGATCAGGAGGTATGAACAACGAGTAGAACAATATAAGCAAAATAGAATGTTTCGCTACGACCAGAAAAAGGTTTACCAAGATCTTAATGGAGAGAATCGAAAACAAGAAGTGAAACCCGATGCCCAGCAAAGTACAGCATTTTGGAAAGATATTTGGGGCAATGAAAACATCATAATAAAAATGCAGAATGGTTAAATGACCTGAGAGTAGAACAACAAGGTGAACAGCAGGAAAATATAGAAATCACAGAAAATTTGATAAGACAACAGTGCAAAAAGATACCAAACTGGAAGGCCCCAGGCCCTGACGGCGTTCAGGGTTATTGGATAAAGAAACTGACATCATTACATGGTAGAATTGCGAGTCAAATGGATGATATGATTAATAACAGAATACCTGTACCAAGCTGGATGACTCAAGGAAGAACTGTTTTGTGCCAGAAAGATCATTCAAAGGGTAACGCAGTTGACAATTACAGACCTATATCTTGTTTGCCATTGATGTGGAAACTGTTGACTGGAGTAATAGCTGAGAGTATGTATGAGTACTTAGAAAGAAACAACATACTGCCGGAAGAACAGAAAGGTTGTAGAAGGAAAAGCAGAGGAACGGAAGATCAACTCCTTATAGACAAAGTGATCTTGCAGGACTGCAAAAAAGGACATAAAAATTTAGCCATGGCATGGGTAGACTATCGCAAGGCATATGACCTAGTTCCGCACTCGTGGATTTTGGAATGCTTAGAGCTGAGCCAAATTTCTGAGAACATCAAGAAATTTATAGAAAATACCATGAAGCATTGGGCAACAGAGCTAACATCATGTGGGGAAAATCTGGAAAAAGTTGACATCAGAAGGGGAATCTTTCAAGGTGATAGCCTTTCACCATTGCTATTTGTAATTTGCATGGTACCATTAACTAAAGTTCTGCGAAAGATAAGGGCAGTCTATGTCATCAAGGAGGGAAATTTGAAGGTGAACCATCTACTGTTTATGGATGATTTGAAACTCTTTGGGAAAAATGAAAGGGAGATTGACAGTTTGGTTAAGACAGTGCAAACGACCATCAAAACAGAGGAGACAGTAAGACCGGAAGAATTCAAAAGAATGCAGATCAACGCAAGTGAACAAGCGTGGAAAGAAAAAAGAATGCACGGACAATACATTAGAGACATGGATGAAAACATTGATAAAGATAAGACCTGGGGATGGCTCAAAAATGGTGATTTGAAAGCTGGTACAGAAGCATTAATATGTGCTGCACAAGATCAGGCATTAAGAACAAACTATGTGAAACATCATATTGATAAAACGTTGGAGTCACCTCTGTGCAGGTTATGTGGTGAAAAGGGAGAGACTATCAACCACATTGTGAGCGAATGTAAGATGCTAGCCCAGCGAGAATACAAGAGAAGAATACCAAGATATTGTGGGATTTCAACATCCAGTGCGATCACGAAATTGAAGCAAGAAGACCGGACATTGTGGTGGTAAATGAAGATGCAAAGGAATGCCAGATCATTGATGTAGCAGTGCCATGGGATTCTCGAGTAAGAACGAAAGAGCAAGAAAAAATTGAAAAGTATGGGGACTTGAAAAGAGAAGTAGCATCTATGTGGGGCATGAAGAAAGTGACTGTTTTTCCTGTTGTTACTGGCGCATTGGGAGCAGTATCGAAAGAATTTGATAAATGGATAGAGAAGATTGGGATTGATTTGACAACTGGACATGTCCAAAAAACAGCATTATTAGGCACAGCGAGAATATTGAGGAAGGTGTTAGAAACCTGAAGAAGCTGGAGATTGACTTTGAAATCTTTAGTTGCTTGTTGCAACTTGCTTTCAAAGCATAAACCGGAACACATCTAACCCGAGAATGTATAATTGAATAATAATAATAATAATGATAATAAATAAACTAAAACCTAGTCAAAATTTAACAGAAAAATAAGAAAAGAAAAATGAGACTTCTAAAATTCCAAACGTTTCGATCCAAAATCCTCCTCAATCAATAATGATAATGATGACAATGATAATAATAATAATAATAATAATAATAATGATAATAATAATAATAATAATAATAATGGTAATAATAATAATAATAATAATAATAATAATAATAATAATAATAATGATAATAATGATAATAATAATAATAATGATAATAATGATAATAATAATAATAATAATAATAATAATAATAATAATAATAATAATAATAATAATAATAATAATAATAATAATAATAATAATAATAATAATAATAATAATAATAATAATAATAATAATAAAGGAAGGTGGCAAGGGGGCTAATGGAAAATGGAAGATGTCGATTATGTGGTGAGTTCAATGAAACTGTTGAGCACCTTGTTGCTGGATGTAAGACGATAGCCAACAGTGAGTACTTGGCACGTCACAATGGAGCGTTAATGGTAATGGCTATTGCATGGGCAAAGGAATACGGGTTGGTAGGAAAAGAAACAAAGTGGTATATGGAAAATTGGCTGAGAGGACAAGTCTTGGAAAACAGTCGTGCCAAGTTAGTCTGGGATTTTGAGTTTAACTTACGTGGAGACCAGATCTGGTATTGGAGGACAAGGAAAGAAATAAGATCTGGATATGCGATATGGCATGTCCGCAGCAGGCAAATATAGCAGCTAAAAGAAATGAGAAAGTGACAAAATATCGACAACTTGCATTTGAATTAAGAGAGAGAAGACCAGGATATGATATAGCTATAATTCCTGTTGTCATTGGTGCTCTTGGTGGCGGTATGAAAGAAGTATTGCGTGATGTGGAAAGAGCATTTAGCGAACGCTTAGAACGAAAGAAATTAGCTGAGAAAGCAGTAGCAGAGATGCAGAAAACCGTATTAATGGACAGTGAAAGCATGGTTCGAAAAGTACTTTCAGGACTCGTCCAACACGAAGATTAGATATTGACTGTTTTTTTTGTATGGAAGGTGTTGCTCATTTTTAGGACCAACAATATTTGATGGTCCTTATTGTTGGCTATTTAACTGTAGCTATTTTGCTTCAATAATAATAATAATAATAATAATAATAATAATAATAATAATAATAATAATAATAATAATAATAATAATAATAATAATAATAATAATAATAATAATAATAATAATAATAATAATAATAATAATAATAATAATAATAATAATAATAATAATAATAATAATAATAATAATAATAATAATAATAATAATAATAATAATAATAATAATAATAATGATAATGATAAAGAAACACAACTGCAATTTTGCTAAAAACGTTTCGATTTAAAATCTTCTTCAGTTTACTTACAATTGGGGACAAGCCAGGTTTTATACGTTGTAAACAAAATTAAAATTAACATAAAATTTCCAGAAAATCAAAATTAGAATACCCTTGATACAACTCGAATTATGAACATAAAATACATTACAACGTAAACAAAATTAACAGAAACCTAGGCCTGATTCACACCGGTCTCCCGGGCCACCAGGGCAGCGCAAAAAAACCCGAAAGACAAAGAACTGGAGTTTAAGTCTCTGTCTCTCGGGTCCCCCCGCACGACCCCAACAGACCCAAAAGACCCAGCGCGAACCAGGCTTTAAGATAAAAACAAGAATAAAATACTACACCTTCCAAACCATAGAGTTACAATAATAATAATACAGCCTATCTTTTTGGTTTCTTTACCCACATGGGATTGAGAGTGTCCTCCGTAGCAGAATCCTAATTTCCAAGGGAACAGAAAAAGAGACGCTAGCCAGTAACCCTCCAAGGATTTGCTTAATTTGCTAAATCCCGAATAGCCCGATGGGGAATTCCACCCCAACACCACGTGCAAAATGCACGAAGTTAACCGACCAGCATATCCTTCCACTCCCTCGGGATCTAAGTGCAAAGGTAGAAGGATTAAGCGCTCCCACAAGCAAACAAATCCAACTCGATATCCGCCACCCTTTCATTTAGGCCCTTAGGGGAAAATACACCCAATTTATATTGCCAAAAAAAGCTCCTTTCTGCGAAGCGAATACACGTCACCTACACCATCGATGATGCTTATTTTTACAGAAAATTCACCCCGATGATCTTGTTCAAAAAAGTGAGAGAAAAAGCTTGCCTGTAGGACAGGCTTACCCGTATGAAGATTACCACTTAGACGCTTTTGTTTGTATGTCCGAAAATACGATTTATAGACGTTAAATCTCTGGCGAAATTTAGTCTTCGTACTGCCTACATACTTTTTATTGCAACATGTGCATTGCAGCAAGTAGACCACATTCTCCGAGTTGCAGTCATACGCCCCCGAAAAGTTCCTAGAAAACCGAGGATCATCTGCATTATAAAACATGGACCCCTCTTGCATCATCGGGCATATTTGGCACCTTCTACCATTGCACTTATGTGTACCTTTTTCCACCAGCTCCTCGTTTTCCGGTTGTAATTTTGCCCGAACCAAGGTATCTTTAAAGTTTTTGGCCCTTCTAAACGAAACGAAAAGTTTTCCCGAAAAAACCCTGCGATGCTCACGATCTACAGAAGGATGTTTTCACATTTACGCAAAATCTCATGAACCTCATTAAGTGCAGGATGAAAAGTAAGGACAAGGGGTATCCTCGTGCCATCTTTGGATTTTGATTCCCTATTCAAAAGGGTATCCCTTTGCAAACCTTTGACCCTCTCCAGCTGTGTGTCGATCTCCCCACCCTTATATCCCCGATCCATAAGCCAAGAATTTAAACTAGCCAAATGTTCCTTAAACGAAGAATCCTCGGAACAAATGCGCTGAATGCGAAGAGCTTGACCATAAGGTATACCCTTTTTAGTATGATAAGGATGGCAGGAAGAACGATGGAGGAGCTGATGGGTGTCTGTTGGTTTTGTGTATAAATCCGTGACAAGAGTGTTGTCTTTCTTAATAACCCTTGTGTCTAAAAAATTGATGCTTTCCTTAGACCGTTCTGCGGTAAATTTGATCGAATGGTGAGATGCATTCAAGTAGTCGACAAACTTTTGAAGCTCTTCTTCACCATGCGTCCAAATCAAAAATACGTCATCAATGTAACGCCACCATACACTAGGCTTAAAATCGTAAGAATGCAGAAGTTTTTCTTCTAAGTCCGCAAGAAAAAGAATAGAGTACGGTGGCGCACATTTAGTACCAATTGCTGTACCCCTTATTTGGTGGTAAAATCTCCCATTAAACTCAAACATATTATTCGTAAGAACTACTTCTGCTAAATCCATTAAAGAATCTGTAGACACCGACCGATCTGCTCTAGAATCAAGGGTTTTTCGTAACACTCTCAATCCCTCATTGTGGGGTATTCTAGGATAAAGTGCAACCACATCAATAATGATAATGATAATAATAATAGTAATAATAATAATAATGATAATAATGATAATAATAATAATAATAATATGTCCTGGGTATGACATAAAACTGCATCCGGTTGTAGAGTTTCGACGTTGGATAATGAGGTTACCCTTTGCTGCAACTACCTCCAGGTCACCCTTGATCAAGGTATAGTACCTGTCAGCTCTCCCCGAGACCATGAAGTACCGGGTTGGCGTCCGGCGGGGGCTAGTCTGTCTCATGGCCAGGAGGGGGTCTTCAGCCTTGGCCGGCAACCCTCCTATTGATGGTGTCAAGGGAAAAACCCTGCTTTTTGGTGATGGTGAAACCATCCTCACGCAAGTGATGTATAATGAATACAAACAGTTTGTTAAACAACGACGTCAATTGGGCCGGAGCCAACGATGGTGAAGGTCCTTCGTCCGGCAGGCGTCCCATGGCATAGCAGCATGGGCCCGGTCGTCATCCAGCTACTGCTGCGAGGATGAGAAGGAAATGGACAGTATGAAAATAGAGTAGTTATGGAGTGTTTCTATTTGAGTGATCCAAAGACGAGAGGTTATAGGAAAAGAATGCATGTGTTATGGAACGACAGAGGGATGTTTAATGTCACAGAACCGTGTCTGATTGATCAAAAGAACCAAATTGTGAAGAAGCAGTGGTTAAGTTCACTTGAACTGGAAGAAATACGAAGGAATGTTGAAGATGCAGCAGATGGTGAAATTGATAGGTTGATCGTTGAAGAAGGTGGTCTAGACTCTGAAAGGACAGCAACTGGAGATGACAGTGAAGGAGTAAGTCCAACAATTGAACACGACGAATAAGTAGATTGGGTTGAAATCAAGGACGGTGCAGTATTGACAGAAGAGGACAGAGAGATATTGAAAATGATGATGGAAATTAGGAAGAAACCAAAGGCACGATTGCCAGCAATGAGAGGAGTGGATCGTGCAAAGCTGAATGAAACAGTGAAGAAAGTTGATAGTGTGATTTGATCAAATATGTTATAGAAAAATGAGTAAGAGGCCGATTGACAAGCTTCAAACTTTGTTCGGTCGCTGAAAGACTACCCTACATTAGGATTATTTTTGCAATTCTTTTTGTCACAGTAAATTTTCCAAATTAAGGATTTTGCAGAAAGTGGCACGTTGAAAAGGGAGACTGAAATCCTCGAAACGTCGTCAAAAAACAAGGGATCAACTTACAGCAATGTTAGATATTCAAAACAATGAGGAGCGCGTTCTATTTCAGGGTGGGAATAGGCAACTCAGCAGAAAGATTTTAAAGCAAGTTTACAATCCCTAGGTACCTAAGATGTTATTGTCTCAAGGGACAAGGATACTTCTCTTTGTCTGCGAAGAACTCTTGAATTGAATGGAAAGTTGAATTCCTTTGAAATTCAGTGAGTTTTCAAGGAAAGTTTATTCCCAATTCTTATTTACCTGGGGACCATAAACTTTCTGTGGAAACTTTTGACAGAGTTGCCTATTCCCAGCTATAGGTAAAACACGCTCCACATTGTTTTGAAGATCTGAAATGGTTGTAAATTGATCCTCTGTTTTTGATGACTCTTTGAGGATTTCTGGCACACTCTTTTCCTCAAAATCCTTAATTTGCAAA
Source organism: Aurelia sp. 4 Dawson et al 2005 (assembly GCA_964019985.1). Lineage (NCBI taxonomy): Eukaryota > Metazoa > Cnidaria > Scyphozoa > Semaeostomeae > Ulmaridae > Aurelia > Aurelia sp. 4 Dawson et al 2005. The sequence continues at coordinate 9,008,876 of OZ026508.1, forward strand.
TTTTACTAAGCCGAAAAGATTGCAAAATATACTCATAATATAGGCTAGTCTTTAGCGAAAAAACAATGTTTGAAGCATTCAAATCTGCTTCTTACTTATTTTTCGACAACAGATTGCGTCGGGTCACTTTTTTGGGTCACCAGGTACTTGTAAAATAATGAATAGAAATTTCTGCAATCTTTAAGTCCTCAGTTGCCAGTTCTCCATCTTCAATCAGAGTCACAGATAAATTTGTTTGCACTTCATTTCAGAAAACCGGTTTGACAGTCTTCCAAACTGGACGGTTATATGTTAGGTCTCTAAGGTCAAGGATCCCATAGTCATCAGATTTCGTCTTGAGTAGGAGTTTCACAAAAACATTTTTGTGTTTTATAAGCTTTAAGATTCTCCTTAGTTCTACTCTTGATGTATCTTTTGCGTAATTTTTTGCGATGCATCATCGCTTTCTGCGAGGCCTTTGTCATAAAAGGGTCATCATTTGCACGCTGCAATATTTAGCATATTGACGTTTGCACTTTGAAATACGTAAAATGCCATTGTTGGTGTATAGTTATACAGTTCAGTGATCAACAGCCTGTGTGTCTTCCTTCTCGCTTTTCCTAAACGGGGAATATTACACATGCAAATGCTCTTTCTGAACAGTAGCATGTTTATTAAGTGTGTTCGTAACTACAACATCGAATGTGCCATAATTCTCGCTACCCTGCAGTTCAGACGTAATCTTGATCACAAGGATCGTTCCCAAAAGTCTTTAGAACAGAAGTTGGTGTAATTACTATATGTAATTAGGGCCCCTTTTATTTAAGTTTGTGTAATTTCTATGTGTAATTTGGGCCCTTTTTTCTATATCCACCTTTAAGCACTTTGATGACAGTCATGGCATGAAAGTCCGATAGCCCTGTAGGCACTGTTACTGTATTCTGAAAGTTCTCTTCCTGTTCATCGGGATCAGATTGTTACATTTAGGGTTGTCTGACCTGAAAAGGTTGGGCTCTTGACAAATTTGGATAAATCATAGTTATTCATGAAATCACTGATAGCACAACCTTTGGGCTCACAATTTGATGCTGTTTCGTGGTTGGCAGTCCTTACCAACGAGTTTTTGTACTGTGCAGGCCTCACAAATGCTCTGAAGCTCTGGCAGGTGAGCCTTGCCAAAAAACCAGGCAGTTCTGCTATACTTTCAGGGGTGCGGGAGTGGTGCTGGCGATTCAACTTGGTGTTAAGTGGCCTAATTCCTGCTGCTGAGATGATGTGCTCAAAAGAATGTACTGTAGTTTGGCAGAATTTGGATTTGGTTGGGTTAGGGTTAGGGGTTAGGGTTAGTGAGAAAATAGTCGAATTTTTCACTACCATCCTGTTTTCTTGAACTGAGCAAGTATCTCTCAAGTGTCTTATTCACCATGCCACAGGAAAGCGTTTCAAGGGCTTCTAAGATCTCGCTGGGATCTTTTGGATCCCATTTGCTTAATAATAATAATAATAATAATAATAATAATAATAATAATAATAATAATAATAATAATAATAATAATAATAATAATAATGATAATAATAATAATAATAATAATAATAATAATAATAATAATAATAATAATAATAATAATAATAATAATAATAATAATAATAATAATAATAATAATAATAATAATAATAATAATAATAATTTCGAATATTTAAACTGGATAGACACGTCAACTTACGAGAAGCTGTTATCAATGTGTGTCCAGTATAAAATTGAATTAAATTGAATGACTCATAGACATTCCTTGTCTCATCAGTGAAGGTGTAGCGAGCAGAGCATATTGGTACTCACTCGATTTGCTCAGATAGTTTCGTTAGTAAGCACTTCATTATTGCCTCCAAATGGTCCATGCAGCATAGCGACCCACCTATAAATCGAGAGTCGGCAGGTTCCAGGCACTTTTCGAGAGATCTACCATGATTTGGAAGCCTTTTCTCAAGGTTTTAAATGAAAAGTGCTACTTTAGTTGTTCTCACGTTCTCTTAGCGCCAAGTTGTATTCTCAAATCAAATAGAAAACTCAACGAGGCTGCTAACAAAACGAGTTTACTCAGTAGTTGTAATAGATAAACTTTAAGTCAAACAATGCCCACTTATTTTAGATAAATAAATATGTTTCATCAATCTGATAATAACTAAAATTTTTTCCCTAGGTATGCTTTGTTGCAAGAGGTTTATCTGCAACAGGTAAGAGTGAGTTTTGCAATTGTGGCATTGCTAAAGAAGAAAATAAGCACTTCTTTCTGCACTTCTCACTTTTCCTTTTCCATGACTTTCGTCAAAATTTCATCGGCCATCTCTTTTAGGTATTGAATAAAGTCCAGGAGTATTACTCATTAACTTTCTATGCCAGGAGGTCCGTACCAATATTTGGGGCTTGAATCCTACATTAAATCAATTTTTTAGGTCTCAAGTAACAGCAAGAGAAAGATTCAATATTTGGGGTCCACAAATCTGTAAAAAGGAAAAATTGTGCAATTCTGTGCTATTCAATACAGTGGCTCAGTGAATATATGTTGCTTCACATAAAGTACTAAGAAATAAATAACAATGTTATGGGTATTCAAACATTAGTCTCAATATTTGAGTCTGGGAAGTTAGGGAGTACTGCACAGCTCACTTTTTCTTTTCCATGAGTTGCGTCAAGATCTCCTTGGTCATCCCTTTTAAGTATTGAATAAAGTCCAGGAGCGTTACTCATTAACTCGCTTCCCTGGCAATAAAGATGCACTGAATTTAGATCTCACAGAGCTATGTCATTTTGACATGCTGAATACAATGAAAGACGGACCCCATTCAGCAAATGCCCCGAAAAGCCTTTTTTAGTATGGGGTACTTTGCCCCAGCCTTCTAAAGGGCTTCCCTTTGAAATAGAAACTGCTTGTCCCAAGTACTTGAAAATCAGTATTTTTTACATATTTTGACATGCTGAATAAGATGAGAGACGGACCCCATTCAGAAAATGCCCCAAAAGCTATTTTTAGAATCGGACAGAGACGCAAAAACACTGCAAAACTACAAACCTGGTTTGGAGGAAGGTTTTGGCCAAAAATTGAGGAAGGTTTTGCTGTCAAAAATAAAGTTTTATATTGTTGGCATAGTTCTTACAAATGTGGAAAATAAATCATCCATAAATGCATAGAATCATTAAAAACCATGTCAACTTTATGCAGATGGTGAGGTTATATTTCAAAACAATACCAAAGAAGAAAAATCATGTTTGATCAGTCAATGTGATGAAAATGAGAAAGTCTATGAGGAAATATGCAGATTTGTCAGGAAATAAGGTTTTTGAAAAGCTTTCATTTGAAATGCAGCAAAAACTTCACAGCAAATTCTTTGCACAATGGTCTTTAGAAAATAGTAAGGTTTTAGCAATGATTGAGGACTGAAGCAAAACAACTGACATATCACTGCATGCGAAGCTGAGGATAGAAATCATGCAAGTGAAAATAAGGCAATTTATAAGTGAAATGGCATGGTGGAGGTTACTGAAAAGACTTCAGTGAAAGTGAGGAAAACATTTGAGGAATGACACTAGGTATGAGCTCTTTTGTATCAGAGTAAACAGCCAGGATTTAAGAATCTCTCCTTTTTAAATCATTCTGAAAATTCATTCTGAAAAGTAAAACCAAACATGGAATTCTTTGAACACATGAATCTTTTATCTGTAGCTTTTAGGTCGACAAATTTGCTGCAAAAATGTAGCATTGCAGCATTCTGTCAAAAGTTTTGCTCATAAAAGTATTTTTTTAGCTCTCAGCAAATTAGTTAAGATATATTTGCAACAATAGCGATAATTCTAAATGATGCTTGATAAAAAGGCAAATGATGTTTGGTAAACTAACAACTAATAACCTGTTTAACTCAACGGTCATGGAATGATCAGTCCTTGTCATTTCTTTTCTTTGTGATTGACTGGTCCTCGGCTGTCTTGCCTCAACACCTGCTACCAGCATGAAATTGGGGCAATTCACTTGCAATGAAAATGGATTGAAACAGGCCTAAATGCCATAAAAAATCACCCTCTCCTACCTAATTCTCTCCTTGGTCTTCCAATTCTTAATTCAAGATAGTCCTTCTAAAATGTACATTGAATTGTACATTAATGTAATGTAATGAAAATGTACATTACCATCACTGAATATATTTGAATTGTTGACAGAAGAGATGAAAAAAATTTTATGATAACTTTCGCAATCAAATTTTGGCCATTTTGCAAACGGGAGAAATTTTTCTGGACACCTAGTAGCTGTTAGATGCTCTCACTTTGAACTCTTTGTTCCTCCTTCATTGCCTCGATACCTTTCACATAATGAATCGCTTCTTTACGACTGTGAGCCTCCTTGTATGCTCTAAACTTGGTTAGAGCCCTGGTACTTGCATTCAAACAGACAAGTGATACATGCTTTTGTCTGCTGCACAAGACACCGTCGTGCTGTTTTCCAGTAATTATATATTGTGTTGAAATGAGGAAGGTTGAGAGCATAAATTTCAGGTGTGGAGGAAGGTCAACAACTTTTTGCAGCTCTGGAATCGGGTACTCTGCCCCAGGCCTATAAACTGTTTCCCCTCACAAATAGAAAACTATCTGTGTTATTCACCTAAAACTCGGTGTTCTTACACATTTTGACATGCTGAATATTAATTACAGAAGCCACCCAAAGAATGCCGCAAAAACTATTTTTAGAGTGGGGTATTTTGCTCCAACCCTCGAAAGGGCTTCCCTTTACAAATAGAAAACTACTTGTCCCATGTACTTGAAAATCGGTATTCTTACACACATTGACATGCTGAATACAATAAAAGACGGACCCCATTCAGAAAATGCCTCCAAAAGCTTCTTTTTGTATGGGGTACTTTGCCCCAGCCATCTAAAGGGCTTTCCCTTACGAGTAGAAAACTGCTGCTTGTCCTGCACACGTGATACTCGGTGCTTTTACACCCTTTAGCGAGCTTCATACAATGAGAAACGGACCTAACTCATAACATGCCCCAGAAGCCCCATTTTTAGAAAGGGGTACTTTACCCAAGCCCTCTGAGGGGCTTCGGCTTCCTTTTAAAGGTCGAAAAGCTGCCTTCTCTATATATTCAGCATTCTTACACAATTCGACGTGAGGAACAGACCACATTCAAAAAATGCCTTGAAAAGATGGTATTTAGGGTGGGATATTTCGTCCCAACCACGGAGCGCCAAAGGCGCGGGAGGAAAAACAGCCAGTGCTGCGCATTGTTCCTATGCTTGATGCAAATTCGGATCGAGGCGTGCTCATTTTGAGTGAAACTTGGAATGGAGCAGAGGTGAGCTTGGAGGACTTTGAACTGCTATGCAATGAAACCAGCAGATCTCTCCAGTATCTCCCACAAAATTCCGCCATAAAATTAGGCCAAACCCGCGTTTGGTTGATTAACAAAACATGCCACAGGAATCTTCATCAAATTCTTCTGTTCCTTTGCTGTAAATATCTCAAACGACTTCTTTATTCAAGGCTACCATTCTCTAAACCCACAAAATATCGCGCTGTTTTCCTTTGTGAAACAGTAGTAGCTGCAGAAATATATAGCGCTTTTCTCGTTCGGTCCAACCTAACACTCTGTGATTCTCGCAGCGCAAGTCGCCATTATCTGGAGCCTTCTTTTCAAATTCCGCATCATACATCGGAAATCAATTGAATGGCCGTTTCCCCTCCAGCGCCTTTGGCACTCCCTGGTCCCAACCCTGTCTGAGCTCTCTCTCTATAACTAAGGAACTATTTGTGTTCTCAGTCTTGATGCATAATTTGACCACTTGCTAAAAACAACTGAACTTAGAGCAAGCTCCAAAAGAAATCTTGAACACACACCGACAGTTGTATCAGATCCCTATTCTGTATGAGGTTATATTGTTAATACTAACCATCGTACGGGGAAAAGGGATATATCATTCCATAAAATCACGTACCCTTTAGTAATAATCCTTTCGTTTTGAGAAACATCCTTAGAAGTCCTATTGTATTTTGAGATCTTGTACTCTTCTTTGAGGGGGTGATTGCCTTCAAAATGGGGTGTTCTTTATTATCTTGTACACTTTTGCCATTTTTCACTTGTACACTTTTCAATTTGAAAGACGGTTTTTTATACACTTACTTCGATGGAACGGCTGTAACTTCAACGGTAGCCCAGCAACTACTTTTTGACCTGGGAAAGTTTTTCAAGCCCTCTAGGAATTTGCAATAACTTGCAACCAATTACTACTTAAATCAGAAGCTCACTTTGATACAAAGCAGATTCAAATCCGTAACATTACTTAAGAGAGTTCTCACTTGCTGATGGTCTAGGTTAACAAAATCAAATTCTGTTCAACAATGCTTCAGTATCTTTATTCTATAATCTACATTCGCATATAGGAACTACCAAAATTTTTGCATCTCAATGATTTAATATGAAGCAGGCCTTGCAAAAATATCAGTTATGGTTAGGCCCAAGCTAGACTAGTTCCACTAGCCCCTCTATTTCGCTGTTGTTGATGTTGCTGATGGCCAGCTCAATGAGGGACTAGTTGCCAAAGAGTATCTCAATTCGGAATTTTGGAGCGGAAAATCTGCTCCTTGCCTGATTGGGGCATTTTAGCGACAACAATAGCTAATTCCTTTTTAGCCAATCGATTTTTGCTCTCTTTACTTTTTATTCCTCGACAGCCTCCTTTTCAAAGTGAGGCCAATGCATGGTCCGAGGTTTTCAAGAAATAGCAATGGCGTCGGATATCCTTGTCGCAGTTGGCAGCTCGATCGAGCAGAGAAGTTGAGGGAATTTTAGCCAGCTGTTTTTCACAAAGTGAGCAATTGGACGGAATGTTTGCTTGTGCTATAATAGGACATGACAAAGTGTGATGCTTTTGCAATATTTCAGAGGCATATTCAAGCACATACAACTCTCTTCCGATGGCGATGGCTACTGTCATGCATCAGCCTATCATTTTAGGATTTTAGGCCCACTCCAGGTTTGTGACTTTTCGTTTAAATTTAGCTCATGTACTTGAATTCATAACAACAATTAAACTGCAAACAGGTTACTTGCCATGTGCACACTGAATTTCTTGTCTTTCTGTTGGGCTTTTGTTTACAGTTTTTTACTCTTGAATTCAGTGGTTGTGGTTTTGATTTAACGAATGGATTTACCTAAGTAAAAATTTGGTTGTCTTAAAAAAGGATACGCATAAAAATTTATTTCATTGTAGCTTGTGAACATAACCAAAAATGGTCCACATTTATAAGTGACTGAATCAAACATTTTATTTCACATTATTGCCTTGGTGTGTACAGTTTTGTTTTGTCTGGTGTTGGGTTACACAAAGAAAAGCAAAAGGTGATGAAATCTTTTGATTAAATTTTTGCTTGTGATTTTGATAGTACCCTTTACTGTACATTGATGTCAATGTTTTTAATCCACAGGGATTTGTCTAAAGCAAGATAGCTGCTTCATTACTATCAGATCTCATGTCAGTATGCATTAAGATGGCACTTCATCTTGGGGAGAGATTGTCTTTCAGATGAAAGCACTGGAACAAAATATAAAGGACACTTCCCTTGAAAATTCCTTGTTTTTCAGATGCTACTTAACTGATTGCTAATAATGACAATTTATCATGTCAGTGGTATTTCTAATCTTGTTGACTCTTTGGTTGCGTGATCTTTTGTCACACTCAACTTCTCTGAATTTTCAATTTTGGTGTTCACTATGCATGCTCCAATTTCGTCAGAGTCACAACTTTTTGCAATTGTCTCTAAGAATATTCTTTTTGCTTGATGATTACTGTTCACAGCAACAACAACCGCAAAAGTATTGGTTCCATGATTCGTGGTCCGAATTTTAAGCACGCAACGATTATGAAAACGAGGCTATCAAATCAATCCGATTTCAGACACTGTTTGGCAACAAGTCTCTGCATTAGCGACAAATCAGTTCTAAGGAGCATACAGAGATTGTGGAACCAGTCTAGGCCCAAGCCAGGTTATCTTGAGTTAACATGCTTGTTTTTACTGTACGCAAAAGAAGGCTTTTATTAAAAGCAGCCCTTACGCGAATTTGAACTTTGGACTTTATTGTCATACATTTGTGTAGGGAATTGATCTATAATCCAACTTTTCCCAAAGATAAAAAGAAATCAGCTGAATTCAAAATCTCAACTTTGAAAGCGTTATCAAGTTGTGCCGTTGTTCTTGTTGTGCCTCAAGAGAACAAGGAGCAACGTTGTTTACATAGTTTTGTTGACAGTTTGAACGAAGCCCTTGGACCTCATGGTACTTGTTCCTTTATTCTGCACGAAGACGAACTTGCAAAGACCGGTATTCTCTTGTTCATAAATTCATTAGGGACCACTGAAATTAAGGGTGGATTTTATACCTCTCATCTGAATTCTAACGGTGAAAAACATGGCCAAATAGTGTCATTATTCCGATGGTCTCTCCTGGGAACAAAGAGCCATGGTGTTCTCATTTCAATTTGGACAGTATTCAAACCTTTCCATTGTTCCTCTGGAACATTCACTTATAAATACCAACGAGACCAACATCCTTATTACTTTATTACAAAGCACTAGAACAAAAGGATGCATTTTTCTATGTTTCTTCGAAATAGCACTGCTAAGTTTAAAACAAGATTGAATGGTGCCGCTGTTCCAGCAAGCAGTGTCTCTGAGGATCAAGCAACCACCGTGTTCGATGCCTTGTTATTGGGGTTTAAAACGTCTTATTGTTTCTTTATTCCTCTAACACATCATCATGCAAAAACGATCAATATGGATCTAATTCAAGGAACGTAGGATGAAGGCAATCCATTTCGACGAATTCTTTCAATGTGACTGGTAAGATTTATAACAAAGGACGAATTTTCCTCTGTTCCATTGGTGCCTCTAAAGAACAAGAAGCAAATGAGGTTCTATTTCAGATGACCAAAGGTTCAACAGAACATATAGGGATCAATCTGATTATCCCTGAGAGCGTTCACATTAAAACAAAAACGGGCTGAGTTTTATTCATTAGCCCGTGTTAGCCCGTCGTGAAACAAAGAAATTGAATGGCTAGCCCGTTAGCCCGTTTAAATCAGGTCAACCAATTTTCCTAAATGCAATTGTTCATGTGGAGGAGTTAGCAAGCGCAGTTGCCATATTTAATGCTTATATCTTGGTTTTGCTACTGAAATACGATAACAACGACAACGGGCTGAGTCTTATTCATTAGCCCGTGTTAGCCCGTCGTGAAACAAAGAAATTGAATAGCTAGCCCGTTAGCCCGTTATAACTTGGCACGGTATATTTTCTGAGTGCTGCCTTTGCATTTTCAGAGAATCTTCTTTTATTATTTTCTCAAAATGTCAGCTTTTTTGACGGAAGCCGTTATCCTTGCAAGTATACAATAATGATTTTCTTCAGGTTCCTAATGAATATTAAAACATTAGTATGTTAGTTCAAAAGAGCACAAAGATACCGAGATATCAATTTGAAATATTAGCTAACAATAAAGAGATTCAAGAAAATTACAATGTAGTTGTTAGGAACAGATTCGAAGGTTTGCAAGAAGCAGAAGATATGAATATCTATTGGCAACAAATTAGTGATATAATAACAGAATCTGCGAAAGAAACCATTTCAACAAAAGAACTAAAAGCTAAACAGAATTGGATGACAACGGAAATTGTAGAACTTATGGCTGACAGGAGAATAGCCAAACAATGTCAGGTCTCACAAAAATACAAAGAAAAAGATCGAATGATACGGAAAAAATGCATAGCGGCAAAGGAGAAGTGGTTTAACGACAAATACGAGGAAATAGAGTTGTTAGCACAGAAGAACCCACAGCTTATACACGAGAAAGTGAAAAATTTATCAAAACCTAAAAGGTGTACTTCTAGTGGATGTATTAAAGGAAAAGATGGCAGCATTACTATGGATAAAGAAAAAATACTCAATAGATGGTAAGAGTACATAAGTGAATTATATGATGATGAGGAAAGAGGGGTGAAAATTGAAATAAGAAAAACATGGACGGACCACCAATCCTACGAAGTGAAGTCGAACATGCAATTAACCGAATGAAACGAGGAAAAGCTACCGGAGCTGACCAAATAGCAGTTGAAATGATTATTGCACTTAAAGAATTTGGTGTTGAGAAATTAACACATTTTGCAAACAAAGTTTATGATGCAGGGACGTTTCCAGAGGAATTATCAAAATCAATTTTCATTGCACTACCAAAAAAGACAGGAGCAATGGAATGTGAGTTACACCGAACAATTTGTTTAATGAGTCATATTACAAAGATTCTTCTTAGAGTTACTTTAATAAGAGCAAGGAGCAAGGTTAGACCAGAGATATCAGAGGAGCAGTATGGCTTTATGGAAGACAGAGGGACTCGGAATGACATATTCATGATGAGATCGATAGCTGAAAGGGCAATCAAAATGCAAAGAGACTTATATATTTGTTTCATAGATTACACAAAGGCTTTCGATAAAGTAAGACACAAGAATTTGATGCAGATACTAAACAATTTAGATCTTGATGGCAAAGACTTACGACTGATACAAGATCTATACTGGAGACAACAGGCAGCAATTAGAATAGATAATGATTTAAGTAAATACGTTGAGATCAAACGCGGAGTCAGGCAAGGATGCGTATTATCTCAAGATCTATTTCCTTTGTACAGTGAAATTATTATGAGAGAGGTGAAAGACATGGATGGTATCAAGGTAAATGGAGAAAATATCACTAACGTTAGATATGCAGACGATACAGCACTCATTGCAGATTCTGAGAAGAAATTACAAGATATCGTAGAAAAATTGTTACAGAAAGCCAAAAACTAGGATTATCATGAAATGTAAAGAAACGTACTGCATGGTTATATCAAAGAAGAAAGAAACTCCGAGGTGTCATTTGAAATCAGCTGGCATAGTCATCAAGCAAGTAGAACAATTCAATTATCTAGGTAGTATGCTGACAAGCGATGGCAGATGTGAGACAGAAATCAAACGAAGAATAGGAATCGCGAAGAAATCATTTAAAGACCTTAGCAATATTTTAGCAAACAGAAAGGTCAGTTTTGCTACCAGGAAACGGATACTAAAGCCTTATGTGTGGTCAGTTCTATTATACGGGTGCGAAACATGGAATATAAGTAAAGACGTGGAAGAAAGATTGTCATCTGTGGAAATGTGGTTTTACAGGCGAATGCTAAGAGTATCATAGATAGATAAACTAAGTAATCAAACAATATTAGAAAGGGCAGAAACACACGAAACTTTAGTTACAACAATTACAAAGCGAAAAGTGTCATTTTTTGGTCATGTATGTAGAAAAGAGAAACTAGAATATTTGGTCGGCACAGGGAAGTTTGAAGGGAAAAGAGCACGGGGCAGGCAAAGACAAGGTTATGTTGCTAGCATGAAAAGAAGAATGGAACAATCTTGGACAGAGAATAAAATCATACAGAGTACAAAGGACAGAGATAGTTGGACTGCCATGATCGTCAACGTCTGTGGACATGGCACTTAGATAGATAGATAGATAGATAGATAGATAGATAGGGAGATAGATAGATAGATAGATAGATAGATGTTAGTTCATAAGTGTAAGTTTTTTTCCATTTTACAATGGTAAAGTAATTTCTATATCCATCTCTATTCTACATACTCATGGGTTTTTTTCATTTTACAAGGTTCAGGTAATTTCAATGTCTATTTCTATTCTACATACGCATAAATCTTTTTTTTATTTTACAAGGTTTAAGCAATTTCTATTTTTTGTTCATTTTTGACATTTGCCTTGTAAAACTTTGCTTGTTGCGCGCTTTTTTAATTGCTAATGCTGTCCTTCCTTCTTTGAAATTGTACTCAGGATCGTTCAAGATTGCATTCCATCTGTTACCATAATTTTGCAGGCCTTTAATGAAGTATTCGTCCTCCTTTGGTGTGAAGTAGTTTATTTCTTTAACCACTCTTCTGATGATGATTCAAAAACTGCTTCTGGTATAGATTCTTGACTGTTTTCATTAACTGCCTCTGGAGATGGTTGTGCTAATTTGGTTTTCTCCTCACTAACGGATACTTCATCGACCACTTCAGAAATTGATTCTGGTACAGAATTGGTTGCAGTGCTTGCTTCTTGGACGCCTTGTACGCTTTGTTGATCATTATGAAGGCAACTGATTTCCTCTAAGCACCTATTCACTTCAACTCCTAGTTATCCACGCAGCTTAGTCATGCATGTATTGCTCTGTGACGACACAACTCTTAGCCTCTTTTTTTTGATAGTGCACCTTAGCGACCCTGGAGCTATGTTTTTGATCTTCCGAAACCCACTGTTGCTCTTCAAGGAACTCTCAGTCTCAATGATCTGCCGGTAGCGCGTCGGATGGATTACTTCCCGATTGCGTCGAACACCATCTTCCCAAATGACTGAGCGAGTTTGACAAACTGTCGACCATTACGATTAACAATCAAGAAGTCACACTTTGGTGACGGGAGTGGTCTCACGTGTGTAATGTTCAGAATTTCGATGCTTTGTTGAAATAATGTGAGTGAATGAAAGCCATAGGTTTTTGCAGTTTTGAACTTCCTCTGATCAATTAATCAATTGTTTAACTTGGCTCTTTGAAACATCACTAATGTGAGGTACTGGTACGTCATTGGGAGTGTTCCTTTTATCTGCAGGAAACAGAACGCTATGATGAATCGAGTTGCAGAGGAGAGTTCAGCAAGTGATACCTCCTTGGGGTTTGCCTTGCACATTTGCAAGACGTCCTTATATCTTGATGAGTGAAAAGGCAACACCCTTAGGAGCTCCTCGATCGTTGCCCACTCATTTTTTGCTTCGAGGGTGTCGAGGTCCAAGTTTATTGTCCAATTTGCACCCAGTTCCTTGTCAAAGAATTTTCTTGATCTCTTCAGGTAAACTTTTGCTTTCACAAAATTCTGCAACACACCAGGTGTCCCAAAAAGTATACAGATTTGGTCGACCCTGCCGACTAGAATATAGCATGAATCAATCCAAAATTATTTTCAAAACATACCTCGATAGCTAACATGAACATAGATACCTCGTTTGTTGATGTCGGTGCGTTGAGAGTGAAGATATCAATCTTCAAAGGGCAAATTTGCCTCCACCTCCAAACCAGAGCTTTGACGTTTTGACCTAAGCAAATTCTTGAAGCACAGCCAATAAAATCAACAAAATTGGAAGACGTCATAACAGACATGTTTTACAAAATACAGCTTACTTGAGACTTATCGTCAAGGGAGCTGCGAAGTCAGCTTCATTCATCTCTCAATATCGACAATCTATTTTACACATACTGTTCATCGATGAAAGTACTCCCTTGAGTATCAACACACTCTTGGAACCGTCGAATCATTCCTTGAAAAGAATTTATTATGAGATCTCTCAGGGGTCAAGACAGGAAGGTCTGGAGATCTTTTTGGGGCAAAGGGTTGTCCGCAGGGAATTTGAAGATACGTCATGATCAATCTGCTCTCGAGAGATCTGATAAAGATTCCTTTCAAGGAACTATTCGACGATGTCAAAAGTGCGTTAATTCTCAAGGGAGTACTTTCACCGATGAATAGTATGTTTAAATTAAACTGTCGATATGATATTGAGATGAATGAAGCTGATTTCGGAGCTCTCTTAACCAAAAGGTCTCACGTGGGCTGTATTTCTTTAAACGCATCTGTTATGCCGTCTTCAAATTTTGTTGATTTTATTCACTGCGTGTCAAGAATTTGCTTAGGCCAAAACGTCAAAGCTCTGGTTTGGAGGAGGAAGCAAATTTGCCCTTTGAAGCCTAATATCTTCACTCTCAAGACACCGATATCAACGAACGAGGTATCTATGCTCAAGTTAGCTATCGAGGTATGTTTTGAAAATCATTTTGGGTCGATTCACGCTATATTCTTATCGTTAGGGTCGTCGAAATCCGTATACTTTTTTTTGGGACACCCGGTAGAATATGAAGCACCTTTGCATTTGCGAAAGTCTATCAATTCAAGCACTGCATTTAAGTAACCAACTCGTACCAAAGGCCCTATATCATAATCTTTCTCTACAAGCTCAATAAATTGAATAAAATGATCAGTAGAACCAATGCAAAAAGCAATTTTTGATTCATCCAGCTCGTCATCCTCGGTCTCGTCACAACAGTAACGAAGATACTTAAAAGCTCTTGAAACAATCTGATCAGCGACCGACTCAACTCTCCCCCGGCCAACGGCACTCCTCAGCCAGGAGGAAAACTCTATCGCAATGGGATTTTCCTTTGAGAAGCTTGGCATTCTGTTGGAATTTGCCTTTTGTTTTGGCGGTGGCTTGGCTCTGGACAATTTCACATGATTTTTGAGCCCTTCATCTGGCTTCTTGTCGCAATAAGAATACCAACCATGTTTGTTGTGTATGTGCTTCATGGTCACAGCGCTCAACAGAACAGAAAAACAAGCAATCGACGTCCTTCAGACAGATTCGTCACTTTACCTTAAAGGTGTTTTCCAGGTGCCTCCTTTTTACAGCAGTGCCACTCATTGTGGTCTAGATCTCGACTGAACATTGTTGATAGGTCTAGATCTCGACTGAACATTGTTATACATCTAGATTGTAGCATTTACATATGGCCACTGCGCTTGCTAACTCCTCCACACAAGCCATTGCATTTGCAAATGGCCACTGCGCTTGCTAACTCCTCCACATGAACAATTGCATTCAGGAGAATTGGTTGACCTAATTTAAACGGGCTAACGGGCTAGCCATTCAATTTCTTTGTTTCACGAGGGGCTAACACGGGCTAATGAATAAAACTCAGCCCGTTTTTGTTTTAATGTGAACGCTCTCTGGGATAATCAGATTGATCTCTATATGTTCTGTTGAACCTTTGGTCATCTGAAATAGAACCTCATTTGCTTCTTGTTCTTTAGAGGCAACAATGGAACAGAGGAAAATTCGTCCTTTGTTATAAATCTTACCAGTCACATTGAAAGAATTCGTCGAACTGGGTTGCCTTCATCCAGCGTTCCTTGAATTAGTTCTATGTTGATCATTTTTGCATGTGGATGTATTAGACGAATAGAGGAACAATAAGGCGACTTTTGTTCATTCTATTTTCGGTAGAAATCCGAGAGATTTTTGATGTATTCTTTTGGGCTCTTCTGAAAACGGTAGGAATCCGAGGCTTAGGAAACCTTCTGCTCCTGCAGCTGGCAGACTTTTGAAAGATCGCAGAGAGCATTGTTTTGTGGAAGAAAAAGTTTGGAAGAACATTTGAAAAAACAATGACACTTTGCAGATTCTTTCTCTTGGGATTGGCGTAACAAATGTGCATTGCAAGGCAATGGCTTCAATCCGCTTGGTCGAGCAACAACATTCGAACTCTCGTTTCTTCAGGATTCCCATTCTTTTTGCATTTTTCTCTGCGAAGTCTGCCAGCTCTACCGTTTTCAGAATTCCCATTCTTTTGGTAACTGAAATTTTTCTCTGTGAAGCCTACCGTTTTCAGAAGACTTCGCAGACTTCAGATGCCCAAAAGAATTCACGCGTTCTTTTCTTTTTCTTATCAATGTTATTTGTCTCTTGTTTTAATTTTTAGACCTTTGCCACGGCCCCCTGAAAAGCAGTTGCTGATCAACTGATGGGGCTACCGTGTTTAAAGAATTAAAAATTGAAAAAATTGAAAATTGAAATTGAGAATACGTCCTAAATATCCAAAATATTGCGTCTTTCTCATTTTTATGTTCTTTTCCAGTGAAAGACCTTTTTCATTTACAAGCTTTAACACCTCCTCATTTGTACTGTGGCTTGCGTATGAGATCTTAAGCATTTTTCGATAAATCCACATTTCAAAGCTGTTTATTTTCCTTCCTGTCAGCGTTAAGCACCCAGGTTTCACTTGCACATAAAAGTGCTGATAAAACAACATCTGGCTAAGCGTTCTTTTTCTCAGCCTCAATGTTTCTTGATGTTAAGACATCGCTCATATTTAGGAAAGTCTGTCTTGCTATTTATATACGTTGTCTTATTGCAGTATCTGATCTACCATCAGATGTGATCGTTTGTCCTAGGTACTTTAAAGATTCCACTTGCTCTTGAGTAGTTCAATCCACCTTCATATCAACTTTAGGGTTCTCTGGATCTCGACTGATTAGCATTTTTTGTCTTCTTTATATTCATGTTTAAACCTCTCTTTAAACTTTCTGACTTGACTACATCTACAATTAGTTGTAGAACATGCGCCGACACCACAATTAGGGTAGTGTCATCTGCATACCTAAGATTTGTTATGTTTTCCCTCCTATGTTCACACCAGGTAGTTACCTGGTGTGAACATAGGAGGGAAACATAATCTTAGGTATGCAGATGACACTACCCTAATTGTGACACTACCTTAACTTGTCGGCTTGCTTGAATATAGCTTCTGTATATAGATTAAATAATTTTGGTGATAGAGAGCATCCCTGCCTCACTCCACTTTTAGACTGCGTTCACACGAAGCACGCACAATTTGAAGACGATGAAAAAAATGACGGTAGCAAAATTTGCGATAGTGTTCACACAAAGTTCGCTCCGGCCTATGCCAATCTTTGCATGACCTGGTTGGAAGAGAGGTTGTTGGAAGCTTCATCTGACAAGCCCCTCGTCTGCATGAGGTTCATCGATGATGTATTCTTTATCTGGACGCATGGGGAAGAGAAGCTGAAGTCTTTCATCAATCATCTCAACAGTAGCCACGAAACAATTAAGTTTACTAGCGAGCAGTCACGGGATAGTATTAGTTTCTTAGATGTTCAGGTTAGCGTGGGGGAGGGGGGCGTCCTTACGACAGACTTGTTTTGCAAGCCAACTGATACAAATCAGTACTTGCATAAGAAGTCTTGTCACCCTTGGCACACAAAGAAGGCGATCCCCTATGGTCAGGCTCTTAGGTTACGTAGAATATGTTTGGAAGATGGCCAATTTCAGGAGAGGGTAGGTGAGTTTGCTGGATGGCTTAAGGACAGGGGCTACGAAGAGTCTTTAGTTAACGAGCAAATAGATAGGGTACGTAGGTTGGATAGGGAAACTCTTCTAGCAAATTCGGGAAATAGGACCAATGACCAAGGGAGGGGGGAAAGGGTTCCACTTGTTGCAACATATCATCCAGCGCTCAATAGTCTGGGGAAGGTTGCCAGGAGACTCCATCCTATGCTCACAAATTCGGAGGAGCATAGGAAGGTGTTTCCTGAGCCACCTTTGATAGCATTTAGGAGATGTAAGAACCTTAAGGATATACTTGTTAGGGATAGGCTCAATAGTGAGGGAAATGGGGGGACTGATAAAAAGGGATGTTCTCGTTGTGGTAAATCTCGTTGTCAGGTGTGTAACGTTATGAGTAATAGTGAGCATTTTCATTCTAATATAGATAGCCGGGAATATAGGATAAATTATTCGTTTAATTGTGACTCGTCAAATGTTGTGTATTTGTTGGAATGTACCGTTTGTGGTGTACAATATGTTGGTAGCACTTGCACG
Organism: Aurelia sp. 4 Dawson et al 2005; assembly: GCA_964019985.1. Taxonomy (NCBI): domain Eukaryota; kingdom Metazoa; phylum Cnidaria; class Scyphozoa; order Semaeostomeae; family Ulmaridae; genus Aurelia; species Aurelia sp. 4 Dawson et al 2005. The sequence goes on from OZ026508.1 coordinate 9,026,427, forward strand.
CCTTTTAGGCTTAGGTTTAACAATTAAAAGGCGTGCAGTCGTAGGTTTAATTCGGGGGCCTCAGTACCCCAGGTGGAATTCTTCAGGCATTTTACTGAAGAAGGCCACCACGGGTTTCTGAAGGATATTAGTGTTAAGATAATTGATAGGCTAACGGGGGGAAATAGGATGCGGGAAAGCTTCTGGCAATATCGGCTGGATTGCTTTGCCCCTAAGGGTTTAAACACTAGGCAGGTTGACACATAGATTTGACTTTTTGTTTGCATTTTGCTTGTTGTGTTGTTTTGATTTTAGCGCTCAGCTTTTCGTTAGGGACACACGCTGTTTTTTAGGGTTTTCTGTTCTGCCAATCCTCTCTCGGATCTTTCTATTGTTTGTATTGTTGTAACGTGCGATCTTTTTCAGCTTCGGCGAGGTGGGCACAGCCACCGACTTCAGCAGCTCTCTACTCTGCGCTTTCTTTGATCTTTCTCCCGCCACCATTGTAATTACCGGCTGCTTTAACACATCATATTTACTCTTTGTAATAGGTAGGACCCGCTTAGGCTATTGTTTTGTGTTCTTTGTAATTTCGATATCTTGATGTATGCTCCGTCTGATTTTGAACAGTTATTGCTGATGAAGGCTTTGTCTGAAACGTTTAAACGAATGTGTTCTTTCTGAGTGTCCATATCTATCTTTATTACATATTGAGATTGAGCTAATGAGCATACATACATGTATATATATATATATACATATATGTATATATATATATATATATATATATATATATATATGTATATATGAACTCAGAAAAAACACATTCTTGTAAACGTTTCGGCCGAAGCCTTCATCAGTATACCGAAGCCTTGATACTGATGAAGGCTTCGGCCGAAACGTTTACAAGAATGTGTTTTTTCTGAGTTCATATATCTATTTCTATTACGCATTGAGATTGAGCTTATGAGTATATATATATGTATATATATATATATATATATATATATATATATATATATATATATATATATATATATATATATGTATATGTATACCACAAAGGGCGAAACAGTACAGTCTGCAGATTGAGTAAATATATATGTATATAAATACATAAATATAAATATATATAAATATATTTATATATATATGTATATATATATATAAATATAAATATATATATATATGTGTATGTATGTATATATATATATATATATATATATATATATATATATATATATATATATATATATATATATATATATATATATATATATATATATATATATGTATATATTTATATATATATATATAAATATAAATTTTCAGCAGCTAGCAGCTATAATTTTCAGCAGCTATATATAAATATCTAAAGATGAACAAATAGAAAGACGAGTCGGAATTTAAGACATAAACTTTATCTCAATTTCCAACTAGTTTCGACCGTGTGGTCATCATCAGGAGAATGAGTGATATTTTCTAATGCAACTACTTTTACAATCTACGTTTACAAATATGACGCTAAATTAATTGTTTGAAATTACGAATGATTAAGCAATGACAAACCACAGGGGAATAATGTAATGACAAAAAAAGTGAACGTGATTCTGTGGCTTATCCATTTGCTAGGGAACTATAATCTTATGTTTTCTGGGTGGCTTAGTTTGCTGTTATTTGGGGATAGAGTTTTAAGACGTAATATCCAGTTATCCTCATGTGATTCTAAAATAAAAGTTATTTCATCTGATACATTTTTTTCAATTTTTTCTATAATGGTAAATTTTGCATCTTTAGAGAAGTTATGGTTTGCTAAGCGAAGGTGTTGTTCCACTGGGAGCAGTTCATCGTAGTCTGTTGATTTGATTCTATGCCTATGATTGTTGAGTCTAAAATTGAACGGCCATTCGGACTTTCCGACATATTGTTTTGAGCACTGTGTACATTCTACATTCGTTCGTACATTCGTTAACAGATATATCACATTTTTGCTTTTACAGTTAGATTCGTGGTAGATTTTATATGTATTCTTAGTTACAAAACTAGTGAATGAGTCGGTAGATTTCAAGTGATTACAGCATAGACTGTTTTTAACATTACATGGTTTACAAACTTTGGTAGTTTTTATTGTGGGTGTCCTACGGATGACTTTGTTATTTAATGTTGTTGCTTCCTACCATTTCTTTAAGGCTCTTTGGCCTACGATAGGCTGGCATACCAGGTTTCTCAAAAATATCTTTTAGGTTTGGTTTTAGTTTTGAAACATCCCAGCGGTCTCGGATAATCTTGGCAATTGGAGGGAGGGTATTGTTAAATGTTGTTACAAGAGGGATGCGATTAGTCCGCTCTTTTGTCGTTAGCTTGAAGGTATCTTCTCTTGGTATAGCGACAGCTTTTTTTATCTGGTTGTCTACTAAAGTTTGGGAGTAACCACGTGCTATGAATTGTTGTTTTAATTTGTGATTGTGTTTACTAAGTTCGTTGTTATCAGAGCAGATCCTTCTTAGTCTTAGTGCCTGGGAGTAGGGTAAGCTTTCTTTAAGATGTTTAGGGTGGGAAGATTTAAAATGTAGATAGTTATGGGTATCTGTTGATTTTGTAGCGTTGTTTGTAGTTGTCTCTTTTCATCAATGTTCACAGTCAAATTTCACATTCTGGGTTTGAATGAAACGAGGTTAAGTAAAGATATTACAGACCCAGAGGTAGAGCTGGAAGGCTTTGAAATCCACCGTAAAGACAGAGATGTCAACGGCGGTGGTGTAGCTAACTATGTAAACTCGAGCATTAGCCATAATCGTAGATATGATATTGATGATCCATTATTAGAAATCCTAGCCGTAGAGATCACTCCCTTGCATGCCAAAAATTTTATAGTTATTTGTTGGTACAGACCCCCAACCCCCGGCAATGACAAGGAGAGTTTTGAGGCATTAAGGAACTTACTCTCTGCTGTAGATGCAGAAGGTAAAGAGATTATCTTAATTGGTGACACTAACTGTGATCTAAAAAATCACAAGGATAGGTGCACCAAAAGCATAAAATCAATTTATTCTGAGTTCCAATTTGAGCAGCAAATAAATGAATATACTAGGGTAGCTGTGCTAGAGAAAGATAGTGCTTCACACACTTTTAAGACTCTTATTGATCACTTTGCCACCAATCGCCCAAATTACATTTTGAGAGCGAGCGTGCTAAAATTAGGAATGGTCGATCATTACCTTATCTTTGCAGTTAGGAAACTAAATGCAAAGCGACTTTTAGATAAGCAAGTGAAAATGGTCGAAACACGTAGCCTTAGAAACTATGATAAGCAGCTATTCCTGGACGAGTTGTCAGCCGTTGACTGGAACGAGATGCTTGCCCCAACTAATGGCGACCCTGATCTCATGGCTTCGGTCTTTAATAGTGTTATCTCATCTGTTCTGGAGGTGCATGCACCATTAAAGCGCAGAAAAATAACAAGCCATCACGCTCCTTAGATTACTGTAGAAATAAAAACCTGATGAAGGAACGTGATCTAGCAAAGAAGAGGTCCGAGAAAGATGCTTCCTATTGGTCAGACTATAAGAAGCTACGGAATAAAGTCACTTCTGAACTACGTGCCAGGGTACAGGAATACTACTATAACCTTATTGATGAAACCCAAAACAATCCAAAAGCTATGTGGAAAACAATAAATAAGGTTTTACATAAGGACTCAAATCAAACTGTAACTCAAAACATCATTTTTGAAGGCACAGAACTAAAATCAGCTTCACAAATTTCAGAAGCTTTCAACAAACATTTTACAACGGTTGGACCTAAGTTAGCAGAGAAAATAGAAACTCAGCCTTCCGATGACCCTCTTAAGTACCTTGGAGATAAAACCGGAGGAACCAAATTTAAGCTACAGCCAGTAAATGTAGGGTATGTAGAACGTGCTATAAAAGCTCTGGATAACTCGAAGTCTCCTGGTGCTGACAGAATCCCCGTCAAAATACTGGAAGATGCCATAAAGTTAGTTTCGAAACCACTGACACTGATATACAATGCATCTTTAGAACGGGGTATTTTCCCCCGGATCTGGAAATTAGCCAGAGTGACACCTATTCATAAGGCGGGCACGAAAACAGATGTAAACAACTACCGGCCTATTTCAGTGTTATCAGTTGTGTCAAGAATTTTAGAAAAGATTGTACACGACCAACTAATGGAGTTTCTAAAGGAACAAAAAAGGCTTTGTTTAAACCAGTTTGCGTTCCAAAAACTACACAGTACACTGACATGTCTATTGAATGTTATAGACCCGTGGTTCAAGAACTCTGATGAGCGGAAAATAAACTTGAGTATATTCCTTGATCTCAAGAAAGCATTCGATACCGTTGACCATAAAATCCTATTGTCGAAGTTGCGAGAGTATGGTGCTGAAGGTGCTTCCCACAGCTGGTTCACTTCTTATCTGACCAATAGGGAGCAGTTCTGTTATTTTGACGGATACACTTCCAGCAAAAGCAGCATTGAGTGTGGTATTCCGCAGGGCTCGTGTTTGGGACCCTTACTCTTCATACTATACATTAATGATTTTGAGAATTGTCTAAAAAGCACGATCCCAAATATGTATGCTGATGATACATGTGTGAATATCGCATCAGAAAACCTGAATGAACTTCTAATAGATTTGAAAAACGAGCTGGAAAATGTATCGAATTGGATGAGGATTAATAAACTTAGTTTGAATGCCAGCAAAAGTGAATACATGGTTATAGGCCACAGGCGACAACTAAATAAGATAGGTAATGATTTGCCAGATCTTGTCCTCAATAATGAAGTTATCAAAAGGGCTGACAAGACAAAATACCTAGGGATCAACATCGACGAAAGCCTTAATTGGAAAGAACAGTACAAAGCTATCAAAAACAAGCTGAAAGGGGGCTTGAGCTCCTTAAGAAAGCTGAAAAACATCTTTCCGCAAAGGAAACTTGATCAAGTTTACAAAGCCCTCTTTGAAAGCCATCTTCGCTATGGCAACATCGTTTGGATTACTCTTTCCAACACCAAACTATCCCAATTGCAACGATTACAGACAAGGGCAAAGAAGCTAATAGCGAATGCCAAGTTTAAGGACGGATGGACTTGCAAATGGCTCTCTGTAAAGTCATTGATCTCCTTTGACCCAGGAGTGATGACATATAAAATCTTGCATGACCTCTGTCTCGAAAATCTTCGCCATAAGTTCACTGAAAGATCCATGATTTCAGAGTATAGAACCAGAAACCATGGAGATCTACAAATTCCTAAAGTTAGGTTAGAATATGCAAAGCGAAGTTTCTACTTCTCTGGTATCAAAAACTGGAATGATATCCCTGACAACATTCGAGAAAGAGTCTCAATCGCTCGTTTTAGAACAGGTCTTAGAGATTATCTTTTGAACCTTTCACAGGACCCAAACACGACCCCTTGGTAGAGCAGCAATATTCCAATTTTTTTTTCTTTTCTCATATTATTTTATAGAAATATTGTTAATAGGATATTAATTTGCTGAAAGGATCTCGTGTGTTTTAAACAATGATAAAATGAAATGAAAATGAAATGAAAAATGTATATTAAAGTGTCTAAAAATGCGACTGATTGTGTTGATTTTTCTTGGTCAAATTTGATAGAATCGTGTTTCATGTTGAGGTTTGTCAGGAATTCTTCGAGTTTAGTTTCTTGGCCTGTGTATATAAAGAAGATGTCGTCTATGTATCTGGCGTAAAAGAGACAATCATTGTTAATTTGTGGGTAGATGTGGGTTTCTTCAAACTGTCCCATGTAAATGGTGGCATATGATGGGGCTGCTACAGTGCCCATGGCACACCCTTTTATTTGGAGAAAGTGTATTCCATTAAAGTTAAAGTTGTCTAGTGTTAGTATGTGGTTCATTAGGGTTGTTATTACCTCTGTAGGGGGTTGTTCTGATACTCTATTTTCAAGGGATTCTCTTAATGCAGATATTCCATCGTTGTGCTTTATGTTAGAGTATAGAGATCGTACGTCCATTGTGACTAGAATTACATTATGTGGTATTCTTTTGATGTGTTTTATTTTGTTTAAGAGGTCTGTTGTATCAGGTGTATATTAACTTTCTTAGCAAGGGGCTGTATGAAGTGGTCAACGTATTTTGGTAGTTTAGTGGTGTGGTAGTTAACTGAAGAAAGTACCGGTCTCCAGGGTTGTTCTTTTTGTGTATTTTTGGAAGTAGATAGGAGCAGGCAGGTTTAACATTTATTGGTTTTAGTATATCACGTGTTTCTTTGTCAATGATACCATTTGAAAGCATTTCGTTAAGGGAGTTCATTATTATTCTTTGGTGATTTTCGAATAGGTTAACTGTGAGTTCTTGGTGAAATTCTGCGTTGTTTAATTGGTTAATGGCCTCTATGAGGTACTCTTCGATATCCCAGATGACTATTCCTCCACCTTTATCGGCTCTAGTTATGTCTATATCGTCTCTTTCTGTGAGTTTCTTAAGGGCTTCACGCTGTTTCTTTGTCAGGTTGTCGTATGGTAAATGTCGTTTTTCGTGGTTTTTGATGTCTTCTTTAACTGCTATTTAAAAAGTTTCGATTGTTGCGTCTATGTTTTTGGGGGTAAATGAACTGTTTTTTTCTTGAAGTGATTGTAAAAAAGTTGGTGCATATTTAGATATTCCAAAGTGGGCTCTTAATCTTATTCTTCTAAACAATGATTTTAGGTCGTCTTCTAACATATGTTTATCAAAGGGTGGTGGCCGGGGGCAGAAGTTTAGGCCCTTACTTAATAATTTTAATACATCTAGGCCTACGGTAAATTTATGTTTGCTTAAATTAATTATGCGTCCATCTGGGTCATCTTTAAGTCTACGAGTCATTCGAAGTTGTTTCGCAAAAGCTCGGAAGCTTGCATTGTTGTGGTCAGAAGTTCTTGCATGCCCCCTTCCAAGTTTCTTGGTTGGGGGCCTACTTCGTTTTTTTGGTAGCTGTATGTATTTGTGTTTCTTGGGGGTTGAAATTGTGTTGCTGGGGTCGGTGTTTGAATTTGTATTCTCGTTGTCTTTGGGTATCTCCTAGAGTTATTGTTGTTTGTTGTCTCTGCAGTGCGCTCTGTCGTTGGTTTTTGTGTTTTGGTTTGAGGATGTCTGCGTATGTACGCGGTTTTGTTTGTGTTGGTGCTTCCTTTGGTGTCGCAGATTCATCTCCTGGGTTTTGCTGTCTTCTTTGCAGGTTGGGTTTTGTTTTGTAGTACCTTCATTGCTTGTTTTTTGCTTTTCTCTTGTTGTTTGTTGTTTTGTTTGCCTTGAGGTGAGGTTCCATCGTAGTTTTCTGTGCTTTGCAGTCTTGATTCGGTGGAGTTCCTTAACCTTCTGTTCGTTATACTTGGTTATGGTTGTTTTTATCTCGTTATATTCTTCGGGCTCAGTTTGATTTTTTATTTCCTCTTCGAGAGCTTTGATTTCAGATTTGGTCTCAGCAATAGTTTCCTCGCAAAATTTGACGGTATCTTTCATGAGATATAATATATATATATATAGAGACTCAGAAAATACAACTTCGTTTAAACGTTTCGGCCAAAGCCTTCATCCTACCTTTCGTTTCGGTCCTACCTATTACAATGCGCAATCAAAAAGTGTTAACGCAGCCGGTATTTACAAAGGTGGCGGGAGAAAGGTCAAAGAAAGCGCATAGTTGAGAACTGCTGAAGTCGGTGGCTGGCCGAAGCTGAAAAAGATGGCATATTGCAACAAAACAAACAATAGAAAGATCCGAGAGTGGATTGGCAGAACAGAAAACCCTAAAAAACAGCGTGTGTCCCTAACGAAAAGCTGAGCGCTAAAATCAAAACAACACAACAAGCAAAATGCAAACAAAAAGTCAAATCTATGTGTCAACCTGCCTAGTGTTTAAACCCTTAGGGGCAAAGCAATCCAGCCGATATTGCCAGAAGCTTTCCCGCATCCTATTTCCCCCCGTTAGCCTACCAATTATCTTAACACTAATATCCTTCAGAAACCCGTGGTGGCCTTCTTCAGAGAAATGTCTGAAGAATTCCACCTTGGGTACTGAGGCCCCCGAATTAAACTTATGACTGCACGCCTTGTAATTATTAAACCTAAGCCTAAAAGGCGTGCAGGTGCTACCAACATATTGTACACCACAAACAGTACATTCTAACAAATACACAACGTTTGACGAGTCACAATTAAACGAATAGTTTATCCTATATTCCCGGCTATCTATATTCGAATGAAAATGCTCACTATTACTCATGACATTACACACTTGACAACGAGATTTACCACAACGAGAACATCCCTTCTTATCAGTCCCCCCATTTCCCTCATTACTCAGCCTAGCCCTAACAAGAATGTCCTTAAGGTTCTTACATCTCCTAAATGCTATTAAAGGTGGCTCAGGAAACACCTTCCTATGCTCCTCTGAATTCGTGAGCATAGGATGAAGTCGCCTGGCAACCTTCCCCAAACTATTGAGCGCTGGATGATATGTTGCAACAAGTGGAACCCTTTCCTCCTTCCCTTGGTCATTGGTCCTATTTCCCGAATTTGCTAGAAGAGTTGCCCTATCCAACCTACGTACCCTATCTATTTGTTCATTAACTAAAGACTCTTCGTAGCCCCTGTCTTTGAGCCATCCAGCTAACTCGCCTACCCTCTCCTGAAATTGGCGATCTTCCGAACATATCCTACGAAACCTAAGTGCCTGACCATAGGGGATCGTCTTCTTCGTATGCCAGGGGTGACAAGACTTCTTATGCAAGTACTGATGTGTATCAGTTGGCTTGCAGAACAAGTCTGTCGAAAGGACTCCCCCCTCCCCCACGCTAACCTTAAGGAGGGGGAGTACTTTCGAATTCAAAAGTCTCTCATAAAACCATTTCAAGTTTCGTGAATATGTTTTAAAATCTCGTTGCTCGTCGATATGTATATATATATGAACTCAGAAAAAAACACATTCTTGTAAACGTTTCGGCCGAAGCCTTCATCAGCACCATACTGATGAAGGCTTCGGCCGAAACGTTTACGAGAATGTGTTTTTTCTGAGTTCATATATCTATTTCTATTACACATTGAGATTTACACATTGAGATTGAGCTTATGAGCATATATATATATATATATATATATATATATATATATATATATATATATATATATATACATATATATATATATATATATATATATATATATATATATATATATATATATATATATATATATATATACACATACATATATATATATACATATATATATATATATATATATTATATTATATATATACATCTAATCAGTTGCTCTGAAGATGCCCTAGTGGGCGAAACTAGTTAGCACTAAAAGAAAAAATAAATGCGCAAAAGATCAACTTGACGCCTGTTATCTTATGTCGTTGCATCTTCTTCAATCGTACACTTTATATTAATTTGGTCTGGACGCAGACATACAGGAGAGACTTCAAGAAGCAGGAGGCGCCTGAGATGAAAGAAACAACGACATATGCAACTCACTCGACACAAGAAAAACAAATGACGATGGATGCCAGGAGACGAAGCGAAGCGAACCGAAGGCGAAGCTCGTAATCTGACGTCAAACAAAGAGCATCACAGCGTCAACAACAAATAACAACGACAACGACATAGCAAAGATTTACAACCTGACGTCAAAGGACAATGAACAGGAAGACAACACAATACAATAACGAAAGAAACAGACAACAGCAACAACAACAACTACTACGACAAAACACAGATTTGTATCTAACGTCAAGACAATCAACAGGAAGGCAACACAACACAACAACGAAAGAAACAAACAACAGACAACAACAACAGCAACAACGAAAAAACGCAGAGGTGTTTCTAACGTCAAACAACAATGAACAGGAAGACAACACAACACAACAACGAAAGAAGCAAACTTTGTTGAACCTTATAAAGACAATAACGATATAGTTTAACTACATAACCTTATATGGACTTAGCTTTCGCTATAAATAGAGGTTATTCTTTAAAATCTAATCAGTTGCTCTGAAGATGCCCTAGTGGGCGAAACTAGTTAGCACTGACAGAAAAAATAAATGCGCAAAAGATCAACTTGACGCCTGCTATCTTATGTCGTTGCATCTTCTTCAATCGTACACTTTATATATATATATATATATATATATATATATATATATATATATATATATATATATATATATATATATATATATATATATATATATATATATATATATATATATATATATATATATATATATATATATATATATATATGTATATGTATATGTATATGTATATGTATATGTATATGTATATGTGTATATATGTGACTGGAACAGGTTGCCACAATCAGTGATAGACTCCAAAACAATTGACTCTTTTAAAAATGCTATTGTTTAACTTAATGAAAAAAAAGTCGTATATGTAAAAACTAAAAAAATATGGCAAGAATTGATAAATAGGGAGGGTTGCAGAGCAGTTTTTAAATGTGAGCCGATATGTTACTAAGAACCATGATGGGAATAAACTATCACGATCGCATAATCCATAGGTTTAACTCACCATTGCAATAGTGCTACTATTGCTGCTCAGTTGCCAAACCTATTTATCAATATCTTTTCTTCCTCTCTAGCAATTAAATCTTCTTTTTTTTCACATTATTATTGTTATTATTTTTTTTTCCTTTTCCTTTTTACATCAACAGAGCCTTCATTATTGAAGTAGTTGATTAAATTCGTAGAAGTAGATATATACATACATATATACATACATATATATATATATATAAATATATATATATATATACATACATATATATATATATATATATATATATATATATATATATATATATATATATATATATATATATATATATATATATATATATATATATATATATATATATATATATATATATATATATAGTGAACGGTCATAGAGAAGAAGAGGGACAACATCTTCAGGGAGCAGGCATCAACTTGGTCTTTTGCGCCTTTTATATTTATTTCAGTGCTAACTAGTTTCGCCCACTAGGGCATCTTCAGAGCAACTGATTAACTCAAGGTATCAACCTCTATTTATAGTAAGTTGTATGTTCATATAAGGTTAATTAGTTTGCAAGTGCTATTTTGTCCTTATAAGGCTAAAATGTTCTTTTGTTAGCAGCAGAAAAGTAAACAAAACACATATCAAAAAATTAAGAAAAATAGAAGGTAAGGATAATCCCAACCTGCTAGTGCAATGCTCTCCATTGTGGTGTGCCAGGTTTATGTTCCAGGTACTGATTTGCGGATCTTCAGCCAGTATTTTCCACGAGAGGAATGTTTCGAGGCGTTTCAACTGGGACATTCCCATTTCTTGTGGACAACTCCAGTACCATCGCGTCCGATGGACTGTCCGCAAGATACCATCATTCATTGAGGTTACATCATGCTTCATTGAACCTAGAATGGAGAAGCATATCCCGCAAGTTTTTGTGTCTTTTAAGTGCTAAGAATGGTTTTTTGGACAATATGCGGCCAAGTAACTGGTCTTCTTCCATGATGTGCCAGTATTTTTTAAGAGCTTTGCTAAGGGGCTTAGACTTGTCGTCATAAGGGATAGTGAATGGTAAGAGTCGTCTATTGTTAGGTGCCTGGGATGTGGGTGTACTATTAGGCTTGTTTAGGAGTTCGAACTGAGACAGACTTCTTACTTTGTGAAACTCATGTTCAATGGTTGCGATGTGGTAGCCTCTTCTCAACAGATTTATTTTAAGGTTGTGAAGGTGGTCCTCAAGGTCGTTATTATTTGTGATTATTCTGCGATATCTGAGGGCTTGGCTGGAAATTATGCCTCTCTTGCAATTATCAGGGTGCTATGAGTCACTATGGAGGAGCGTGCAGATATCATTTTCTTTGACAAACAGCGTACTTTCAAGGTTGTTTGTTTTGTCAAATCGTATTGTAGTGTCGAGGAAGTTGATGCTGGTCTTAGGATAGTAGAATTCAAATTTGATACTGTCATGAGCCGAATGGGCTGTATTGAAAAAATTCAAGAGGGAGTCTTCGTCTCCCTCCCATATAAAAGATATGTCATCGATAAATCTTTTCCAAAGTTTTGGTTTTGGCTCACCCGTGTAGCGAGACATTAACATGTCTTCGATGTTAGCCATGAAAATATTTGCATAATTGGGGGCAAAGGTAGCTCCCATTGCTGTGCCATGGGTTTGAAGATAATATCGATTGTTAAATGTAAAATAGTTATGTTTCAGGATGAACACAAACATTTGCTGTAGGTATTTGGCTGGTAAGGGCAGTTGATCTCCGTAAAATTGTATAAGCGCCCGAAGGTTGTACATGATACCTTCATCATGGGGTATGTTTGTGCATAAGGAACAAACGTCCATAGTGACAAGGAATGAGCCACTTTTGATAGATCGGCGGTTTTTCATTAACTCTCGTAAAAAATGAGTTGTATCTTGTATATAAGAGAGGATAATCTGTACAATTGGTTTCAAGTAGTGATCTAGATATTTCGAGAGGTTTTCAGTGGGGGAGCCACACCCTGATATGATGGGGCGTCCTGGTACGGGCTTTGTTGGTTTGTGGATCTTGGGAAGAAGGTACAGAACTGGGGTGCGGACAGGGGAGGTTGGGGATAAGAAGTTGTATTCATCGGGGTCAATTAATCCCTTATTACTGAGGTGAGTGAGGAAGGTTTCAACCTGGGCGGCAACTTCCGGTGTGGTATCAAAATCAATTTCTCTGTAATATTTTGCATCACGCAGTTGCCTGTTAGCTTCTAAGGTATAAGCTTCGGAAGGTCAGAGGACAATTTTTCCTCCTTTGTCTGCTGGTTTGATGACAATTTGATGGTTGCTTTGGAGATTTTGGATTGTTAGGAAGTCATCATATGTCATATTAGCAATTGATTTAGCGTTGTTAGAAAAGATTTTTCACAATTTTATTGTAGGTTTTTGGAAGGAAATTGTGAAGTGGTTTGTAATTACACTCAGGTGGCTCCCAGCGGCTCTTGGTTCTAAAGGGGGGCGGATTGCGTATTTTCCCCAAGCGAAAAAAATAAAACTGCGTTAGCATTCTTTTTTTCAGTTGGAGAAAAGAAAGGAGGCCAGTGTCAGAATCATTTTGTTTGTTAGGTGTCAGAACAAAACTGAGGCCTCTGTTTAGAATGCGAATCTCATGTGCCGTTGGTTGATAGGGCCCCAAGTTGTGAATATTATCGATTGGGGCAAACTCCCTGATTTCCCTGTGTAGAGCCTTGCGAGTAGCATTCTTAGAATTGCTATTATAAGGTTTACTTATCTTGTGATTACGGCCAAGGATTTGTTTCAATGTGGATATCTTGCGTGCTTTTTTTGCGATCCAGGGGGGCACTCGGGAGTGCATTTTGGCCACTTAGAATTGCTGTTTCTAAAAGTTAAGCAGGTTGACAAAACAAAATATCTTGGGGTAACTGTTGACGATACTTTAGGTTGGGAAGAACAGTATGAATCAGTTAAGAAAAAAGGCTGCTGGGGGCCTTGCAGCAATGAAGAAACTTAAGGGCATCCTCCCACAATCAATGCTTTTTCAAGTGTACAAAGCGCTTGTTGAGAGTCATCTTCGCTATGCTGACGTAGTATGGGGGAGCTTATCGGAAACTAAAATAACAGCCCTTCAGAGACTGCAAAATCGTGCATTTGAAATCATTCAAGGATCGAAAATAAAGGACTCTTTGATTCGACCGACATTTAGCATCGATCAGATGTTTCAATTTGACCGGTCGGTTCTGCTGTATAAGATAATTAACAAGATATGTCCTGAGAGTCTGCACGATAAATTTGCTGAAAGATCCTCGATAAGCAAGTATGATACAAGAAATAAAACTGGTCTCCAAATCCCAAGGCTAAATCTAGACTTCAGTGGAAAAAGTTTCAATTATACTGGTCTAAAAACTTGGAATTCTTTTCCAACACACATAAGAGAGTCTGGCACACTCACCCGGTTTAAGAATGGGCTTAAAAGTCATTTTCTAAGCTGAGGAAAAAATATGTTTTTGCACGAATCCATGGAAGAACAGTACTGGCTTTTATATCTATTATTAAGCATACTATTTTTGTTATACTTTTTTATACTGGATGGATGTCGTGATTAAATAAGATTTAAAAAAAGAAAAAAAGTAGGTAAGCAAAAAGATACTGAATTGGCATGCGTATTGATGCAAACTTGAATACAACTAAATAACGAGATACAAGTAGAGCAACGTAATACTGAACAATAAAAAATCGTATAAATTGTTCGGGATGCAGTGACCATGGAAATCAATGTATTATTGGTGCGTAGAAATTGATAAAAAACATCAGGAAGGCTAGAGATATAAATAGGAGGCTGACTGTTTTAGGCGAAAAGTGAAGGGAAAATTAACGGTGTGGGGCTCTGAAAAGCGAGTGAAAACGGATACAATGACATGAATATGCTAAATATGGTACAGAGAAATATGAAACTTGTAATGTCTATGAAAAAAGTTCCCTATAAACAAGTCCTTTGGTGTAAAAAAAGTTCTTCAAGGGTGTGTTCCACGTCCTCTGCCCCTACGGTTGTATGGGGCTCCTCTTAGACCCCTTGTTCGGCCTCGGGTCCAGCTCGGTCTGCGATTAGCTCGCTCATGGGGGCTCGTGGTATCATATTTATGGGCAGTGGCCATCTTGGTGGAATTCCGCTCCATAATGTCCACCAGATGGGCACTGTTATACTCCATCATTGCCTCATTTTTAATTTCTTGGATCATCGCTTGTTGCTCCGTTATGAGCTCACTGAAGTGAGATGCCATAACCTCTGAGATAGCTTCTTTGAAGGCCCTCTCCGCGGCATAGTATCTACTTTTGTTCTCATATGAGAGGTGGGCTAAGCGGAGATTAAGGCGGGGGTTCATTTCGGTAGGGAACCTACCACTCTGCTTGGCCTTCTGGTATTTATTGGCCTCTTTTCGATACTTATCTATATATATAAGGCAAGTAAACGATTATCCAATTAGCTTTCTTCCTTTGTTAACGATTGTGAATTGAAGAATCCTCCTTTGTAAAATAACAATAAGCAATTGTATTTGAGCAATAAGTCTACTGGATGTATATCCAGGAATTGAATTCTATGGTTTTCCCTGGGCGGCGACTTTGGCTCTGGGTGCTCAGTCAAAAATCGCAATCCTGCCCTTTTGCCCTATGTGAAAACAATAGATTCTAAAAGTTCTTCCTCCTATTGAATTTCTATTGGGGCACTTCTTCCTATATTTGAGAACTATAATTTTCCTCCCATACAATTTGAAAACAATGAGATGTTTCTACAAAACAAAAATAGATTCTAAAAGTTCTTCCTCCTATTGAATTTACATTGGGGTACTTCTTCCTATATGTGAGAACAATGAATTTATTCCCATACAATTTGAAAACAATGAGATTTTTCTACTAAACAAAGGATTTCCGTCAAAAGAGTACAAGATTTTCAGCAGTGAAATGCCCCTCAGGCACATCCCCCAAGAACCTTCCATTGAAAATCGATGCAGTTTTCCTATCGCAAGACTATTCCTTCGCACCGGTCAAAACATGCCCTGCACGTCAGCAATGAGAAACGGGATAACATTATTGGAAAGTACAGTGGTACGAGAAACTGAAAAACTATTGAACAATACTGCAAAACTATGAACATATGGAAAATTCAAACTTGATAAATGTGGGAAAATTACACGTATCCTCCTGTAAGAACTAACTATTTGCACCAGTACTGAAACTCTCTTTCAAAATCATCACATATTGAGTAGGTCTACTCCGAGTTTTTTAGGCATTTGTTATAGCTTTCATTACGGTCTTCATGTTCACTACCCGTGTGCCCTTGTGAACATTTCAAAAGATTGTTTTTGAAGCTTTTCCACTGTTTAGTCATTACTCATTTACCTTTCGAATAATGAGGAAACAACTAAATATTAAGAAAACATTTCAAAATAATGTTTTTGAAGCTTTTCCAATGTTTAGTCATACTCGTGTACCTTTCGAATAATGAGGAATCAAGTAAATGTATGTTAAGTAAAAATATGGTGGTGAGGAGCTTCTCTGTCAAAATAAATGGTAACGGCAAAAATATCACCCACCGTCGGACTTAAATTCTATAATCAAGCAAAGGAAACTTACTGCATCTCTGACTTGTAAACGTTAATCTCGCTTTCTTTGAAGCCTTTTTGCTTGCTAGACTTCTTCAGCCTGTGGTCTCCTTTCTCATATGCAGCAGCTTCTATGATGCAGCAGGGTTTTACCAATCAATGGCCCTGGCCCTATGGCCCTATGGCCCTATGGCCCTATGGCCCTATGGCCCAATGGCCCAATGGCGCAAAGGCACTATCGTCTGGCGCATGTTTCTGATGAATGCCTGAGTATGAGTTTGACAATATATTCCACTAGGATTGGTATAAATATTGCTTCAAACAAACCCAAATTCAAATGTTGGAAATCTCGCTTGAAATGATTTAATTTGAAAGAACGATGACCAAAGCCTTTAAAAACATCTTTCAAAAAGCAACAAAATCAGACAAAGAGGAAATTAAACAAACCATAAAGAACTTACGCCAGTACTGAAAGTTTCTTAGAATTAGTAAATTTTGAGTACGAGGAGTCTTTTCCGAGTTTCGTACGCCTTCCATACGTATTCCCTTCCATAGCTATGGTTATGTTTACTTCCTCTTCCCTCGTGAGCATTTCAAATGTAGGTTTTTTACAAGAAGCAAGTGAAGACAGAGGAAGAATATGCCAAAGATATCTTTGACTGAAATAAAGTTTCATAACCTGATTTTTTCCAGTAGTGGAGTTTCTAATTTTTTAGCGATCTGGGGAGAATTAAGTTTCTTGTAAGACTTTTCTCATGGAGACCTTAGCCTGGACTTGCTGTAAGTCTCGCTCTTGATCAATAACTTCCTCTTCCCTCCCGTTTGTTTATCGATCAAGAGCGAGACTTGAAACAAGTCTAACCTTAGCCCCATTGCTGTGAGTTAGAAAATAGTAAAGCTTTGTTACTCCCTTCCTTTACTTTACCATGCAACTTCAGCATCCCCCTTTGCCTTGTTTCCTAAAGCAAGGAAAGTTACAGCTGCTGATTCCCTGCATCACTTCGAGAAATTTCTCATTAGCTGAACGAGAATTTCGTCCATGAATGTGAGTCCATGTTTGGTAGCAATTTTCAAACGAATTCTAATCGAATACATCGTCAAAATCGTACTCAATTTATAGGTAAAGAATAACTCAAGAGTGGGCCATAGGGCCATAGGGCTATAGGGCCATAGGGCCAGGGCCATTGATTGGTAAAACCTGTTATCTGGGATATACTCGCAAACACTATGTTTTCGGGCTTTTGAATTCGTATTTTCCATGAAAACAACTCGAAACCTTTGTGTCGAGAGCTCGAAAGAAAATTCCCCATGAAATGGTATAGAGAAAAGAATTAATTGCCATATAATTACAAAATTTAGTTATGTTGGAAGAGTTATTCTACAAAAGATTTGAGCTAACGAAGGAATTATGAAGAGCTCTAACAAAATTATGGAAAAGATGTCAATGTTTCTATAGCAGGGGTAAATTTTGTAACAATAGAAATCTCAGTTTGTTTACATTTTGCACCATAGCCAATCAACGAGTTCCATTTTAATCACATGATCAACAACTTCGCGCGTCGAGAGTGGTAGCTGTGGAGAAAACCATAAGACAACCACCCTCTCAACTTTTGGTCGCCGCAAAAATATACTTGCGAAGAAGCTTTAGAAATTTTAAATCTGTGTTGTCAGATTAATATCCTTGCCAGGGTTGCTTGCCCACTTGTCTGCCGTACCTTGTTTTTTTGAAATAATTTCTTGAAACTTCTTCGTTTCAAGGACCTCTCGTTTCCTTTGATAGAGCTGAGTTCCGGCGCAATAAAACTAGCTTTGTCTTTGGGAACGACAAAATGGCACTTTAAACGGCTAAATTCAGTTCCAAAATAATAATACATTTAATTTTGATTTACCAGAACAATGTGTTGCAGCAGCTTATCCTAAACGGTCGTTAGTTAGCCGTGGCAACGAAATTTGCAGAACAACAAAAATCAGCATGGAAGGGTTTCTCTTGTGGGTGTTTTAGCAGGTGTTTTTGCCAATTCGTCGACTGATCAGAGTGTAACACGAAGAATCATATGCTGGTTTCTTCGGAAAATAAAAAACACTAAGACAACACTAAACAAGACTTTGGCCGGTCAACTGAAAGAGTAGAGTAAGAAATAGTTGCACAACAGAGTTGTACAACAAAGTTTTGTGTTTATTTGAATTTGGATGCTCCAAATTTAGTGATTACGATAAATGCTCCTTTCGATGAATGTTGAAAGAATACACATTTATTTGTAAGAGATTAACAATTTAGTCAAGTATTGAAGGTTTATTAATCAAAAGGTTTATTATCAAAATTATCAGATTTTCGGTCAAGAATCGAGTTTCTTACGCGTTCCATAAAAATCACTTGTACCATCGTGAAAATTTCAAAACAGTACTCGTATGTTTAGACATTAACTCAAGTAGATACCCTCCGAGTAATATAAGACAGGAAACAGGTAAAATATATAAAGTAAACTATGCCGAGGCTTTCCTTGACTAAACTGGAAATTTCCAAATGCTTTCTGCCAGTTCTCGAGTTTCTTAGCCTTTTAGTGGTCTTCTATTGAGTTTCTCCATATAAAACTTGAGTGTAAAACGTACAAGGAAATTTGATAAGGACCCTGTTCCAAGGTAAGAACATCTTGAATTTCAATTCTATGTCACATAAATCTTTGTAGCTGGAATGCTTCCGACCCAGGTGTGTAAATTCAAATTCATAAATTCGGAAGTGTTTATAAAAGTTCGTCATTCTCCAATTCTATTTGAAGGCGAAGTTAAATCCAACGTTTAAGAAGACATGAGTTATGTGATTCATCCTTTTACAAATTAATCCACTTACCTTTCAAGACTGACTTCTTTTAACTTTTCTGCTCCCTTCTTTTATGTCACTCGTTGGGGAAACCTTCGTGGCCGTAGAGTTTGCAAACTCAAGATGTCAGAAACAACATTCTATTTCTCATCGACTGATTAATTGTACAAACTCTTCATGATCTTATCTCCTATTTTACCAGTTCTGCTGCCAAAAGGTGCCACAATCGTATTCAATTTTGTCCCAAGGTTTTCATCATTTATCGAAGCAACCAAATAATGTTTCAGTCCAGTTTTGAATAATAAGAGGATGAATTGACAAAACTCCCGCCAAAACACTTACAAGAGAAACCCTTACATGCTAATTTTCCTTGTTATGCAAATTTTGTTGACAAGGCCACAGGGCCAACTGACGGCCACTTAGGATGGTTGCTGAAATACTTCTTTCCGGTAAATCAAAATAAAATGTTTTGTAACCTTTATTTCCAATCTGGAACTGATTTTGGATGTTAAAAGTGCCATATTATCGCTCCTTTTCGCGCTGAACCTCGGCTACTTCAAAGGAAGTGAGAGGTTCCGTGAAATGACGGAGTTTCAAGGAATTATTTCGCAAAAACCAGGTATAGCAGACAAGTGGGCAAGCAACCCTGGTTAGGAAATTTATCTGACAACACAGATTTAAAATTTCTAAAGCTTCTTCGCAAGTATATTTTCGCCGCGACCAAACGTCGAGAGGGTAGTTTTCCTATGGTTTTCTCCACAGCTACGACTCTCGACGCGCGAAGTAGTTTATCACGTGATCGAATTGGAGCTCGTTGATTGGCTATGGTGCAAAATGTAAACAAACTGAAATTTCTATTATTACAAAATTTACCCCTGCTTGTTTCTATGAGTTTCCTGACCCATTGTTTTAGACCCAGCCTGAAATATCAAATTTTTTTAACAGTGCATCTATCTAAAAATATACTTATTCAGATCAATAAATTGCCGCTTCCTAATTAGATTCTAAACCCATTCCATTTATATACTGAATTAATGATAAAGATCGGCTCTTGGTGTAAAAATAAAGTTGTCAGTCATCCAGACAGCAGCGGGTTAAAAATCGTGTCTTTGTTTCTCTACCATTCGTCTTTCTTGATGATGGTTAGTGGCATCGAGGCCGACCTCTCCAAATGCATCAACCTCTCGAGGAACCTTTGACAGCGAACACGGGGATCCCAGGAAAATGTATCACACAAGACGTAGGAACCGAGGAGGCACTGGGGGCACGTGACCCTTAAATTTGCAATAAACAAAGAAGTGCTTGCCTCCTTCATCTTAAGGAAAAAGTGTCCTCAAAGAGCCGTGCCCCTCAGTTTGAGATGCTTCCTACGTCCCTGTCACCCCTGCCGAATGACAAGGGGCTCTACTCAGTAGCTTCTTTTGCTATTTTGAAGTTGAAAAGACCAAATTCCGAGCGCTGCGGTGATCCACCACTTTTTGTACAAATGTAATCTGAGAGGATTTTTCGATAACAAACTGCTTATAAGAAACTCAACTCTCACATAGCCAAAAAATTAAGAAGCTTCAGTACTGGGAATATATCACTTACGAAACTGTTTGTATTCATAAAGGAACTCCTTGACATAGACTATTTTTATTCTATTGTCAGTTGTTTCTTGTATAGTGTTACTCGGAAGTTGCTTGAGTGATGTCTGCACATTGGAAAAACCGAGGGGCATTTCACTCCCAAAAATCTCGCAAGCCTTTGTCAAAAATCCTTTTGTTTTCAAGAAAAAGCCATCCACAATCCGTATAAATCCTTTTGTGCTGAAAAACTCTCGCACGCTCTTTCCAATGAGTGAAGTGCCCCTCGGGAAAAACTTCAATAAACATTGTTTTGAAATGTTCAGGAGGGCACAGAGAGTGAACATGAAGACTATGTAACCCTTAAGGAACTCGTAAGAAACTCTGAGTACTCAAACGTGCACCCACTTCCAAACCAGACAAGATATTTTGTCAAATTGAATAGTTTCTTCAGAAGAAATTAAGAACATTCATAAGAATTCTCCCAAGATATATATGAAAGTATTATAATGTGCGAAGGCCCGGTATTGCTGATATTCATAAGGGTTACTATACATTCAAGGTGAATTATCAGATGTTATAACAAAGCTAGAATTGCCCCAAGTCTATTACGTCAATCCGTTGTACTCATCCCTTTTCCGTTGTTCCTGGATCCGGGAATGAGGGAATGAATGAGGGAATGAATTTAACGGATGTAAGGGAATGAGGATGAGGAATGAGGTAATCAATGGAACGGACTGGTACAGTTTGCAGGGCCATTTGTAAACACCGGCATTGGAATACTGGCATCGGTATTGGAATTGGCATTGGCATTAGAGCTGGCATCGATATTGCGCATGTACAACGAAACATGCAAAACTGATCAGGGGGGTTATGCGACTGCACTTTGCGCTATTTATTTGTATTTTACTGCAATTACGTTTGTTCGAAGTAATCTATCAAATGTTTCTCTTTCCTGAAAGTTTCAGCCTTCTACATTCGTAAACAAAGTCAACAATAATTCAAGCCATGGCTAGGGCAAACTGAAGCGCGGGGCAAATCACCTCAAAATAGCGTAGTACGTGGCTTTTGTAATTTTTTGTGATTTTAATTATCTTTAGTGATATTTTCGTGTGATTTTTCAGTAATTCTTCAGTGATTTGTGATTCTTGTGCTTTTTGCATGCGACTTTTTGCGATTTTGTAGTTTTTGTAAGTGATTGTGATTTCAAGGAAGATGTACGAAAAAATCATCCATTTCATTTGCCCCTCGAACTGCAGTGAACTCGTGAGGTCAGCCAAAAGTAACCTGACGCGAGAAACATGTTTGAAGTACCCAACTTATTAGCCTACGATCGATCTGCAACTTTCTAAAAGTTCTTATTATTTGAATACTCAAACTTCGTATGATGTTTACACGATGTGCCAAATGTGAAGCATTGTGTAAATACAGACAAATGATGTTATAGATTCCCTTGACTGAAATAACAAATTTCTTAATAATTTTGGCCGAGGGACATTTAATTCCTGAAGGTCTCGTGCACCTTCTGGCAAAGGTCTTTTTGTTCTAAAGAAAAGTCCATTAAAAGTCTGTAAAGAGCTCTTTGTTTTGAAGAAATGCCCCTCAGTTTTATAGCAGTTATATGTCCCTCGCCTAAAAATATTTAAGAAACTTGTTATTTCAGTCATGACTTGATTTGTTGACTTTGTTTACGAATACAGAAGTTCAGGAAAGAGAAATAATTAGGCTGAGCTTGAACAAAAGCAATTGGCCGTACAATGCAAATAAATAGCGTAAAGTCACATAACCCCCTGGTCAGTTTTGCATGCCTTGTTGTACATGTGCAATATCGATGCCAGTTCCAATGCCAATACCAATTCCAATGCCGATGCCAGTATTCCAATGCCGTTGTTTACAAATGGCCAATTTGCAGCCTTAAGGATTATATAATCAAATTTATCCCATTACAATTTTCGGCATACAGTAAAAACCGGACCCTGGAAACCTAGGACCCTGGGACCCTTAAGTACCAATGTCACATAGCACCCTTAACACCAGACGGTTATCACCCTGTTAAGAAAACAGAATGCAAATTTTTCCAAACGTTATCACTATCATCACTATTTTTTAATCATTATATGATATTCATCAAAAGTTTTTAGAGTTAACTACTTTTTTGGGATTTGTGACTTGGCCTAATGAACTGCCCTAAATGGAATGGTTTTAAGGACAGCAGGAACAAACTTGAAGCAAGTCTATGAAAAAGCTGCCCGCAGAAAGCTCTTCACAGGAGCTAGGAATGTTGAAGCGCGAGCGAAGCGAGCGCTTAACTTCCTAGTTTATCAATATTTTGTGTTCCTTGATTTTCTCACAGGGATATTTGGGGAGGACAGAGGGTTCTAGTTCAAGGAGGGGTCTAGGGGGGAGTGTATGCGTGTTAGGGGAGGGTCTTATCAAGGCATGGCTAGATGTTGCAAGGGCTAAGGATACTGGGGCCGAATGGGGGAGAGGCTCTGAGGACGGGGCGGTAATGGAAGTTAAGGGTGGGGTGCAAGTGTTAATGGGGGGAGGGGTAATTTGAAGGGACATAAGGAGAGTCATTTGGGATTGGGTAGTGATCGTAGACGTGGGTTTGAGATTAGTTTTGCGGCCAAGTTGGGTGCGAAGGCAAGCTTGAATCGGTGTTCCTGGAATAATGGTATCAAGGGGGATGGTGAGTAAATGGAACGCCAGTTGAAAAACAGGTTGGATGAGGCTGGGTATGATACACTGCTGCTGTCTGTTGTTAAAAGAGGAGGTATACGTGTCTTCGTTGCTGTGCTGCTGGCTTGACAGGGGCTTGGAGGACTCGGAATGGGGTCCCAACTTTGATTCATTTCCTCCTCCTGTGCAGGGTCCATTTCGTACTTCGTAGCTGCCAAGGAACACGTCGAGACCGCGGCGATTAACGAAGTGATCAGTGTAACGATGGGATATGCTAAGATAGATAAAATATAGAAGTGAGATCCAAGGGTTGGCAATGATATCATAGGGAGGGTAGAATATAACGAGGAGTAAATGCGAGTAAAAATTGCGGATAAAAGCGAGTAAAAATGGTAAATTCCCACAGCTGTAAGCTTATAACAGGGATTGAAGTTGGGAGACAGTATTGTTCCCTGTTACTTTGAGTAGATCACAAGAGCGAAGTCAATAAACGTGCGACTCAAATTGAGGTGCAAAACTGACCAATTAATACTCCGAAATAAACAAGATGTATTACAGTGGAAACGGAAATACGTAATCTACAAATCTACATATGCTAATTATACAAATCATGTGTAAACAAAGGAAGACAGAATGCGCTGTGTAGTCCTGCTACAAGCTTATGGGGGGCCCAAATAACATATAGAGGGCTGAGAGTACATAGTGATGAAAATAGCCTCGATGTCTGAAGGTGAAGGAAGGTCATATCTGAAAATTAATCACCACATTTGGGGGCGGGGTAGTAAGAAAATGCAATAACAAAAAAATGTAGTAATAAAATGTGTATAGAAAAATATATATAACCTGCCAATGTGAGTTGTAGAAGGAGCATCATTCGATATGTTCACCTCCATGTTGACATCGGTCGTATTTTCGGCCATCTTGTTGCGTGGTAGTGAGAAAAATTTTTGCAGAGAATTTCAACGTC